>JAMPIO010000125.1:0-307744 GCA_024699865.1 Aphelenchoides fujianensis
TCCACTCCAGACGAGAGCGCTCCTTTCGGCCGCCACTCGGCCGTCGATTGCAAAACGAGAGAGTTGAGCAATCCGGGCGGTCGGAGGACGAGAGCGGAGAGCAGCGACTCGAATGGCGGCGCATCAGAAATCGTTCGGAAATTCGGAAGCGGTCGCCCGATGAGCCGCAAAATCGGCGCCGTTCGGCCGGCCGCCAGTCGAGCGGAACGCGGAGCGTCTTCGGCCGCCCGCCGAGCGCCCGATTTCCGCCGACTTCTTTCGAATCTTCCGGCCGAGCGGCGAGGCCGCCAATTACCGGAAACGATGATGAAAAGGCGGGCCGTCTGGAGATTGCGAAGTCCCCCGCAAGGAGTGCATTAGGCGCCCGTTTTCGGCCGTGCAAAAGTCATCCGAACAGAAATAGAAAGGAGATGACGAATCAAAGACACCGGAAAGGAGGAAGTTCTTTTATGAGTTGTGGATTGTTCTTAGAAGCATTAACGGCTGGATGCCCGCAAATTTAACGAAAGGGACGACCCGTGGGTGAGAGCTCTCGGGCAGCAAAGTAACAACGAAGTGCCCACCAGCCGACCACTCGCTTCGAACCCGCAGGTAACCGAAACCTGGCGGACAGACCGGAAATCCAATGGAATCCCGGCGGTCGTACAACCGCGGAGATTTTCGCCGAACGAAATCGACCGCCGACTTCCGCCGGCCGGAGATCGGCGGGACGCACGAAAAGAAGCGAAATTCGTACGAAATTCACGCGTCAAACGGCCCCGATGACGAGAAAGCTCATCACTCGTCAACCAAAAGCTCTCATTTGTTTCGGGTATCGAAGGGCACTCGATTGACCCACGAATCCGCTCGTCCGCCCGCCATGACGACCCCCAGCCAGCCGGCCGGCGAAATGCCGAAAGTCCGCACGGATCGGGCACTCAAACCGTTGGACTGCGTGCATTATTCATGAAATGAGTCCCGCACTGAAGTCGGCCGGCGGAAGCGGCGGATCGGCGGCTTGGGCAAAGAACAACCAAACACAGGAGTTTCCAATTAAACTCGACGCTCACTTCTCTTCGTTTGAGGTCGGCAGAAGAGGACGTTGGAATGGTTGTTAGCGAACAAAGAAACAAGCGAGCCACTTCGCAGGAACGTTAGAACGTTCATCTTCTTTTCAAACCTCTACCGCGAGCAGAAGCTGTTTGAAACGAATAGAAGGAGCGTGGACCAGGATGAAGTCATTCGGCAACCAGCAAACGAAAGGAATGTCTTCTGAGAGGGCAGGACGGCAAATCACGTTCGAAATCACAAATTGGGGCAGACGGGGAGTGAGCAGAGCGGGGCAGAAAGAAGTCGACGTTCGGCGGACGGCCACGAGAATCAAAACTTCGGTCGTTCTCGCGAGTTCATCGTGTTTCCACTCCGCTCTTCTTTCTTCTTCGTCTTCTTTTGGCATCCGGCCGACCAAAACGGTCGGCCGTCCGCCCGCCGCCACGCGCACGTCGCCCGCAAACCGGCGAGCCAAACGGCCGCTTTTCCCTCCGAATGGGTGACTGATGGCAGACAATTCGGGGACGTCCTGCCGCCGTCCTCTCCCCCGCTCCCTTCTGTTCTGTTCGCTCGACTTCAGAAGTGCGCATTTTTGATGGTCGTCGCTCGTGGCGTGCGTTCCGAAGTGCTCGCCGAGCGAGTCGTTTGAAGTGCGGAGGGAACGGCGAGGAGAACGGCGTGCACGTGGGGCGCCCCAAGTTTGCAGCCGCCGCGAGGAGTGACGTTTGTTTTCGAGCGGCCAATTAGACGAGTTGCCCCTCCGTCCATGGGCGCCCGCTTGCCGTCGATTCGACCAGACGGAAGGCATCGTGTGAGGTCCACGAAACGTCAACGACAATCGGTGAAGGAGAGTGACGGCCATTAGAAAGCAGAGAGAAGGAGCTCGACGAACCGCCGGCTTCTCGACGCAAAGAACAAAAACCGAGGAGTTTCGCTCGTCTCATTTCGCCGGCCGCTCGTCGAATTGGCGGCCGGAAATCCGCCCGATTTGGCGGTCGGTCGGTCGGGAATCAAAGAAGCCGGCGGCGAAGAAGCGAGCGGGAGGGCGGACAAACGGAACGGAAACCAATTTGAGGCCGGCGGATTCACACGCACCCCCGCACGCGGGAAGACGGCCGGCGGGCGTTGATTCGGTTGAAATCGGCCGAAGAAGGCGGCCGGCCGGACGGTGGGTGCGGAGAGGCGGCCGGCCGGGAGGCGGAAGGAACGAGCCGCCCGCCTAATCACTCCGGCCGTTCGGCTCAAATTTCCGCCCGCCGGGTGTCAAACGGCGAAAGTTGGGAGATGAATTCGACGAACACGAGTGCTTATCCCGCAAAACCGAGGGCCTCCAGTCGACGGATGACGCGGCCCGGGGCAAACGTCCAACCGAGAAGGCGGACGGCCGTCCTCTCATCTCCTCCTCGCTGCAGGTGGAGTCGCGATCGTTGTGGGAATCTTCCCACCGGAGGTCGTCGAGCGGCCGGCCGTCTGCCCGCCGCCAGTCAAAAGTCGTCTTCGATTTCGTCCAACCGGCCGTCCGACGGCCGAAACAAACACGCGGCGATTCGATTAGCGAATCACGAACAACACCGAATTAGAAGCTTCTCTTCTTTCGTCCATTGGAATCCAACACAATCCTCTTGTTTCAATCAGAAGCGTCCACCGACCTTGGATCTCGTCGTCGAACTCGTGCATCGAATCGTCGTCGAAGATGTAGAAGTTGGACGGGCGACGGCCCTCGATGTCGTGGACGGTGAGCGGCTGGTTGGAGTCGTCGAGCGAGTGGACGGTGGCCGACGTGAACGAGGGGTCGTACACGTGGGTGCCACCGGGCGTGAACGAGCCCACGGTGTCCTGCCCCTGGTGGTTGCCCATCGATCCGGTGGACTTCGGACGGCGCAGTTTGAAGCGGAGCATTCGTCTGCAACGAAGGGAGTGAGTGGAGGATTGCAGCGTTTGCTTGTGCCTACCGAGAGACGGGCGTCATCGTGCCCGAAGCGACGGTGGTCTCGCTGTTGATGGAGCCGCTCGCGTCGTCCGAGTCCTGCCGCCTTCGGTTCAGCTTCTGCGCGACGGTCGCGCCGTTGCCGCGCGTGGCGGGGATCGGCGGGGCCGCGCGCACGTGGAACACGCGGCCGTGCGACCGAACGTCGTGCTCCACCACACCGCCGCTCCCGCCGCCGTTCGAGTTGTGATGGCCGGTGGGCGTGACGGAAAGCGGAATCTGCGAGGCGTGCGGCTGCGCGGACGAGCCGGCGATCATCGTCGGGGGCGGCGAGACCGAAGAGGAGTCGGGCAGCCGGCGAGGCGCGACGATCAGCTGGCCGGCCGGCCCGACGCCGAACGACGTCTCGCTGGCGTATTTCTTGAGGCGGCGGTGCTGGAGGCGGTCGGGCAGCGCGGAGGCGACGGCCGTCGAGCCGCCCGGCTGCTTCTCGATGGCCACCCGCTTGCCGCCGCCCATCGACGTGGAAGAGAGTTTGCTTTCGCCGCGCACCGACGAGGCGACCGTGCTGCTGCTGCCGCCATCGCTGGGCTCCCGCACGCGACTCCGCTCGCCGCCGTTGTTGTTGATTACGATGGAGAGCGGCGGCGGGGGCGGGGTGACCGACGCTGAAGAGACGGTCGCCGACGACGCCGCCCGCTCGCTGTGGGCGGGCAGCGAGGCCGAAGAAGCCGCCCCGCCCGACTGCTCCCCGTTGCGGACGAGGGCGCAACGCTCGTCGTCCTCGTTCTCCTCCCCCGTCGGCTTCTTCGCGCCGGCGTCCATGCGGCGACTGCGGGCGGGGACGGTCGTCTGTTTGCCGGCGGCACGAGCGGCGGGACGGCCGGGCGCGACGAGGATGGACGGCGGTCTCCGCGGCGTGTTGAAATCCGAAAGAGGCGGCGGGCGGGCGGATCGAAGCTGAAAGCAACGAGGATTAGCGGCCGGCCGGGCAACAGGCGGCGGCTGACGAAATCGATCGGCCGGGAACTCCGCCGCTCGCGTTCTTTCGCCCGAATTTCTCGCTTTCTTTCCGGAGCCCCGCTTTATTCGTTCGGTCGAGCGAGTGGCCGAAATGCCGGTGGACGATTGGGAGCTCGACGGCCGCAGCGACTTCGTCGACGATGCCGTCAAGACGCACCACGCGCTCGACGACACGACGCGCCTGTGGATCTTCCTGGTCGGCATCCTGCTGATCGTGGGCGCCCGCTTCGTCGCCCACAAGGCGGCCACCTTCTACGTCTCGTCGGCGGTGATCGGCGTGGTCTTCTCGGTCCTCTTCTTCGCCCTCTTCCTCCGCCGCTTCCTCCCGAAGGTGAGTGGACGCTTCTTGCTTTCGTTCGATTGATTTTCCCCGCATTTCAGCGAATTTTCATGATCCCGCTGGAGGTGATCGGATGGCCGATCATCAGCTGGATCTATTACTACGGCTACCAGCACTTCATGGACCTCATGCACCAGAACTGGCAGTGGATCGCCCTCTACGTGGTTCGTCCCCTTTCCTTCGATTTGTTTGGATCGTTCGAATTGCAGGCCGCTTCCACGCTGCTGTCCGTGACCGTCTGCTACGTTTCGGACGTCACGTCGAACCTGCGGCTGCAGAACGTGATCCAATGGTCGCTGCAGGGCATCGGCGCCCTCCTCGTGTTCTACGCGTCGCCCAACCTGCCGCTGGCGGTCGCCGTCGTCGTCCTGCTGTTCAGCTTCGATCAGGGCCTGTTCGGCGTGCTCGACCGCGTGTTCCGGTGGATCTTCAAGTGCGTCTGCTTCTTTCTGTTGCTCTCCTCCTACGCCCTCATCGGCTTCTATCTGTACAACGAGTGGTGGGAAGTGTGCGGGCTGGACATAAATTTCTGATCGACCTCCCGCCCACTTTTTTCGGCCGCTCGGCTCTCCGCCCGTCTGATCTCCGCGTCCGTTGCAGGAAGCCGCCCACCCGCAAGCTGATGTCGCTGGCCGAGTACCAGAAGCAGGGCGTCGACTTCACGCAGCAGGAGCTGGAGCGCCTCCGCCACACCCTCCTCGACGACTGCCGCTACACGCCGCCCAAGCGGTCGCTGATCAACCGCCTTTCACGCACCAACCCCGACCTGTTCGTTTCTTCTTCCCCCTCCTTTCATTGATTTCGTTTGTTTGTTTCAGAATCGCGAACTTCCTGCTCAATTCGAACGACGTGACCCCGCAGTCGATCGCCGAGTACCAGAAGGAATTCAACCGGGACGGCAGCGACGACGACGACGAGGACGTCGCGGAGCCAATGGAGTGGGACGCCCCGCAGCGCGTGGAGGGCGACCTGTCGGACGACGAGGACTACTGAACGCCCACAAACACGCACAATCAATCTTCTCGCACGGGTACGAGCTTCGATTTGAGTCCCCTTGGTTGCCATCCGTCTTGTTTCAATCACTTTGATCCTCAACGCAATAAACACCGTTCTTTCGCGTCCCGCACTCACCGGCAGAAGCGAGCGGTCGGCTCACGTGTTCGGCAGAAGCAAAGCGGTCGGGAAGCGGGCGGGTTTGATTCGTCGTTTCCAGCGAGTGCCGCACGGGAGCATCACTTCGGCATTGAGTCCTGCTTGGCGGGGTCGAGTAGAGAGCGTTGAATCGAACGATGTGGACTGAAAGCAGACGAAGGTGAATCCAAACCGAACAAGAGGCGTGACGGGTGCACGGAAGAACGGAGAGACGGCCGGGCGGCGGCCAATCCGCCGGCCGCACGCGATCGTGAATTCGGGAGCAATCAGCCGAATGGGCGTGACGTGGGCGAAGGCGAGCGGAAGCGATGCGGGAGGTTCGCCCGAACACCCGCCCGACCCGCCTAGCCGGTTGGCCGGTCGGTTGAGGGTGGCGCGAATTCAATTGGCGCCCGCCGAACTTTGGAACGAGCGCCCAATCCCCCGATTTTATGGCCCACTGGAACGAGCCGCCCGCCCGCACTCCGCAGACCCCAATCATAAGCAGACGGGCGGTGGAGGGGATGATAGACGGCCGTCAACTGCGCACTTAAACGCTCAGCAAGCAGAGCTGTTGGGATGGGAGGGATTAGACGAAGCAATCAATGAAGGCGGAAGTTCCCCAACAACAATGAGCGAGGATTGCCCTTCACGCTCCGAACGCTCCAAGGACCACCAACAGTGGGAGCAATTGGACCGCCGGAACACCTTCGAGCGTCCAAATTGGCCGCCGTCGAGGCGAACGGCCGGCGGCACGCGGCTGGAGGTCCCGCGAATGCCGGCCGGCGAATCGACCAAAAGAAGTTCGAACGTGAAGCCGCAGTCGACCACCTTCGAGCGGCCGGCCACGCGTTTATTGAATAAAAAATTGGAGCAAACGGCGCTTCTCCGTCGACCGTTTCGCCTGCGGCCCGGGCCCGAAATCTCCGCGAGAAAGCCGCCACTCGGCCGGCCGCCCGCGCCGCCGATTGTTTGCGGCTGGCCGGCCGTCGAGAGCGCAAATTAGCCGTCGATTAACAAATGAGCGATTGCTGCAGAAGAGCAGAAGTGACCACGCGCACGCAATTGGAAACAGTGAGCTGTAATTGGCTGTGGGCAGTGCCGGAAGCAGGGCAGATGGCAGCGATCCAAATATGCGCAGCTCCGAGCTCCAATGGACAAGAAGAGAGCGAGCATGCACGAATGGAACAAAGCAGAGCTTGTAGCCGGAACGCAACCATTGAACGGCGGATGTCGGGGCCCAAGAGAAAAAAGGAAGTTGTTTTTCGCCAAAAAACGAGCGCGCCGCACTTCTCGCCGCCAAACGCACAAAAATTATTTATTGTTTTTTGGAGGCGGCGAGCGGGCGTGGATTAGACGAAACAATGACGAAAACGGGCGAAGAGCGAGATGCTTCTGTCGTTGCTCGCTGCCGTTCGAGGTCGATGGAAGCGATCGGGAGCCGAACGGAAGCGTACGGTACGCGAGGAGAAAGCGAAGAAGCCGCAGCCGGCCAATCACAAACAAACGGACGAAAGAAAAACGATTATTCTCGTCGCCCAAACGGCGGCCTGATTGCCGGCCGGAAAGAGCAAATTGGGGTAATGAGCAGGGAAGAAGACGAGCGACAAGCAGAAGCAGGAGGGAATTCTTTGTGTCGCCTCGCTCGACAACTCGAAGAAGAAAGAGGAAGAAGGGAGGATCGTCTTGATCTCCACGCTCTCCGCACAAAAGACGGCGCAAAGATTCGAACGTGGGGGGCAGAAAGAAAGAAGGAAGAAAGAGGGCGGCAATTGGCAATCTCTTCGAAGCCATCCGCCCTTTCTCCTCTTTAATAGCGCCGGAAATTCGTTTGTGGCGCGCTTCTCGCCGCCGGCCACGTTCCGCCGCTTCCTCCTCCTGCGGCGGCGCCCGGCTTTCGTTCGTCTTCGCCTCGCGCCTCCCGCCGACTCGCCGGCCGGTCGTTTAGCACTTTGTGTGCGGGACGCCGTTTCCCGTGGATTTTTTGTTTTAAAAAATTCAAATTGCTCCACGGCCGGCCGAGTAATTTGCGGAGCGCCGAGCAGAGGCGAGCGGGCGGTCGGCCGAGCTGTTCGGCCGCAAACTTCTCGCCTCTTCGGCCCCCAATTGGACGAAAGGGGACGAAAAGAAGGCGAAGGAGATCAAACAGAAGGATTCGAACAAGCCGAAAGTAAAGCGTTCGTCAGACGGCGGATTCGAAGACGACGACGCGAGGAAGCTGGCGGAAAGAAGCGACGACAAGCGGCACGATGACCCCGCTGACAGGGCGTGGGAATTCCGCAAACAAAAACAGGAACGAAGAAGCGGGCACAAGTTTCGACCTCCGACCTTCCGGCCGGAGCCGCCCGCCGGTGGATTGCGTGGAGACGGCGCCCCCGACCGCCGCTTCCGCCTCGTCACCTCTGGGCGAACAAATCCGCGCCTTCCGTGACTTCGCTTTCGGCTTCTTCTTTCGAAGACCATCGGCCGGGCGGTTCGTGACGGCTTCCGTTTACTCACCGCTCGCGTGTGGCCGAATGAAAGCCGCGTAATTGGGATCGATGGCCGACGCGGCTCTCGATTCGGATTCCCGGTTTGGAGTGCGCGCAATCGAGCTGCGTGAATCGCGAGGTAATTGCCGAACAACTACGCAACGAACGCTCGAAGGATGTGGAAAGACCTCCGGTGACGATGAACGGAGGAGATCAACGGAAGGCCGCCAGACGAGCCGCCCTCGAATCCTTCCTTCCGCCCGGCAGTCCGGCGGTTCGCGGCGGAAATGCGGGGCGACGAAGTTCGTGGAACGGCCCGACCGCCTTCTCGCCGCCCCAAAACCGACAAGAAATAAAATCCGCGCCTTTGTTCGACCGTTCGCCTTCGCCTGCCGTCTTCCTCCTTCGTTCGGATTTCTCGAGGATTTCGCAACGTCTTCTCGACCCCGAACACCTGCAGCAGCAGTGGGAGCGGCGGATTTCAAAAGAGAGGAAGAAAAAAGTCATTCATGCCACCCCCACTTCTCCAGACGGCGGCCGCCCGACCGGAAGGGCGAGTGGGGGTGGCCGTCCGCTCGGCCTCTTGGCCAAAGATGAGTCCCGCGTTCACGTGCGGCATTCAAATGAGCGGAACGAGCCGGCGGAATGGGCCGCGGGAAGGCGGGAGGCGTGTTGCGAACAGAGCCAAGAGATTGCGGAACGTCCCGCACGTCGTCCGAGATTATTGGGCCGACGGAGCGGGTGTTTTCTTATGCAAATCGAAGTGTCTTTGGGATCGCCGGCCGCCAACTCCCGCGGGCATTCGCTTTTTTGATGTTTTCGAATTAAAACGAAGCTCGGGGATGTCCGCGACATCGGCTGATCCAACCAGAGATATTCGAGGACAACACGGACGAATGTCGCCCGCACACCTTCGCGATGATCGCTTCTTTCGATAACAGGGAGAGAAGACGCTTGTTTCTTTTCGCTGTCCTTTTCTGGCCGGCCGAACAACGAGGGGGCGCGAGACGCACGGGACGAAATCCAATTCGATTTCTTTCTCTCGGTCGTCTCCAAAAGCGCCTCGTTTTGCACTGAATTCGCGAAGAACGGCGTCGAGAACAACGACGAGCGATCCCCGCAGCCGAACGGCCGGCCGACCGTCTTCGAATTTCAACCCACGACGTCAACGGCCGGCCGAAAGCAAAAGGCGTCCACGAGCTTTGGACTCGCCGGAACAAAACGGAGAGAATCGAGGGGGTCCAAGCAACAAGAAGGAAGGAAGTGAGTGGAGTGCTCGATGGAAGCCTCGGTTGATCGAGTGGCGTCAGTTCCGAGCGGTAAGTGGGCAGAAGTGAGTGGAAAGCGGATAGCCCGATGGTGCGGAGGGCCGGCGGATGTCCGATCCACGTACTTCCGCCCGCTGCGGCCATCCGCCGGAATTCGGGTGGGCGGCCATCCGCACGGTAGTGAGTGGCGGGCGGTTCACCTGCCGGCCGGCCGAATGGCGAGTGAAGCGAGCAGTCGAGCGGAAAAAGACGCGCAATTCCGACCAATAAGCGGCCGAAGAAGACGGTGAGGTGGAGGTGAGAAAAGCGGCGACCGTCGTCCGAAGAACGGTCACTCGTTTGCTCCTTCTCGCCGCTGTTCTCCGATCTCTTCGCTCGGCGGCGAGCCCATTAGCATTTCGAGAACTCGTCATCTTCGCGGTTATTTCCGGCAACGATGACTCCCGATTTGTCCCGAAGAGGAGTGGCCGGCGAACGGCCGCGTCGCCCGAGGCCAAATTCCCCCTAATTGTCAAATGGACACGCCGGAACGAACGAAAGGAAACAACTTATAGAAGAAGGAAGGGGTTTCATCGTCTGGACGAACATCGAGCAGCTTCCTTTCGTTCGGCCGCCGGATTCCGTCGAGGAATCCGCCGCCTCCGCTCGCCGCGGCCGCCAATCGACGCCTCGGCGCTTCTTTTTGTCACTCGAGGGGCGTCAATTTGGAGCGGCGAGCAAATTGGACGTGACGGCCGCCCGCCCACGAGAACGAAGAGCAGCGCGACGAACGTGACGCGATCTGCGGAAAGAAGGACAGAGAGCAAGGCAAGCCGAAGAGTGGGAGAGAAAGAAAAACCGGAGGATCGCAGCTCCTTGCAGCTGCAACCACCAGATTTGTTGAAAGAAATTATTTCTCGCTGCACTCGGCGGGGCGAACGGCGCCGAAGAGGGCGGGCGGACGGGCGGGTTTCGTTCGAATTCGCTCGCCGCCCGCCCGCTCCGTCGATCCCAGAGGACGTCCGTGAGTTTTCTGATAACAAGACGGAAGGCGGGAGTTCTTGCCGCCGCTCGGCTCTTCCTCGTCCTCCCGCCTTCCCGCTCGTCTGCCGTCCGACGGGGCCGACTGACGTGCGGAAATTTTTGATTTTTCGCCCGCTTCCGGAGATTCCAGCCACCGATTTCACAATTTCAGGCCGTCTTTTGTACAACGCCGAGCGACGGGTGGGCGGGTGTGTGGAACTTCCGCGCTCCATCGACCCCAATTGGATTACGCGCGCCGAGGAGAGCGTCTAATCACTCGCCGGCCCGCCCGCCCGCTCGCCTCCACAAACGGCGCGTGCAAAAGATATCCGATGATTTCGACCGACTGCACGCACTTTCCGGCAAACAAGTGATGTCGATTGAGATGGGAGAGATAATGGACAGAAGCTCGACATCTTGATAGCGAGGGGCAATCAGGTGGGTCTTCAAATTGCGAATTGGGGAGTCGCAAAGGTCAATTGCCAACAGTTCTTTCCCGCAAGTCCACACGTTTCACTTGCACTCACTCGCGTGAAACGAATCTCTGTTGCTTGCCGCAAGTCGTGCAAAACACCCGCTTCGGAGCGAAGGGTTGGAGGCGTCGGATTTCAAGTGCGTCAAGCTCAAAAGCAACAGAAAAGAGGGGAAGAAGGGCACTCGTTCGGGGAGGAAAGCGGGGATCATCCGCCGACTGCCGAACGGCCGAATTCTTCCGCATTTCTGGCCGCGGGTCGCGTCTGCAGGACGGCGGCGAGTGAGCCGCCCGACCGATCGGCGCGCCGGCCGGCCGGTCGTTCCGCACGGCCAACAGGCGGCTTTCGGCGTTCCATCCGCCCTCCTCCACCCGCCCGCCGCCGAGCGGTTATGAATCGGAGGGGGCATCCGGCGGCCGTGAGGATCACATGCTTTCATTTGCTCTCTTGATCTCCGCCGCCTCTCCGAGTCCACGGCAGGTGGATCGGCTAGTCAATTGTTGGTTCAGCAATTCCAGCAATAGTGATGAACATCCTGTTGCGCCTATTACGTCAATCCACGTTCTAATTTTTGTGTTCTAATTTGAGACCAAGTTACGAGGCGCCAAAAATAGCCGCCGGCCGCTCGTGAAACAATCGACCTCCTTCGTTTGGTCGTCGGCTAATGATCGCGGCCGCCCAATCGAGCGCTTAATGAGGCCGCCGGATAATTGGGGAGAGCGATCGTGATCGTTCGCCGCCTAACAAACAAGCGAGAAGCGAGAGAGAGCAGCTGTTCTTCCGGACGGCAGACGACCGGACGGCCGGCCGGCTGATGATCCCGCCGCCGTTCACGCCGCTCAGAATGCTGCCCGCCTTCAAGCCGCCCGATCGGCCGGCAGCGGCAAGAAGATGGAAAACGTGACCTGGGGGGACGAGCCATAAATCAGTCGGGAGGGAGGACGGCCGGCGGATTTCGAAAACCGAGCAAATTTTTCAAAAATTCGCGATTCGATTGATCGATCCGATCGGCGCCAATTTGTCCGCCCTCTGCTCGCCGCTCCTGTTCGATTAACAACGAGAACAAGAACGAAAGACGGAGGAGTTAGCAACAAAGCAAGCTGTAAGGACAAAACTTGTTTCGTAAAGGTTCATTTGAGGCTTAAACGCCTAAAAGCAAGCACGAGACAGAAATCAGTCCACATCAGACGAAACTCGTGTTTCAAACTCTTTGTAGCGCGTAGTTTCGAGCGCTTATTTTTGCTTGTCCGTTAGTGGACACGAGCGGAAATCAAAACGAGAGGCGACTCGAATTTCCTGCGAGTTTTTGCTCAAAGCCGACGCGGTTTCCGGTATGCTTTTCCGTTGGCATCTTTTCTTCACAAAAGAGGACGTTGTAGTGCCTCGTCGGTGTACTCTCGTGCTAATCGATTGGATCGTGCTGGCCCCGCGTCGAACGCGGTCAGCTGCCGAAAGGTCAACAGTTCGTACTCGTGGTGCGACGATCACTGTGGAGCGCACGGGCGGGCAGCTCCGCAAACACGCGTCCGAATGACCGCCGCAGGAGAAGTCGGTATAAAAGAAAGGAGGAAGAGGCGAGTGGACATCCGCTCACTTCTCTCCACTCACTCAAATCTGTTCTACTCGATCTTCTCCTTGTGTCAACTGGCCGCCATGAATCCGAACATGACCGCCCTCACATTCCTGCTGAACGTCCTCCAAACGAACGAGACGGTCGGCGCCTTCGACCTCGCCGCCTTCGAAGCGACCAACGCGACGGCGGTGGTGCCCGAACGACGACCGCCGCACGCCGGAGGGCCGCTTGAGGCCGAGTTCCTCGAGGGCCTTCCGCTTGCCGAGATCGAGGCGTTTGTGGACATCCAGCTCAATCGAACGATCAACAAGGGCGAGCGGGAGTCTCGTTTGCGAAAGTGGGCTAAGCAGCAAAAAGCGAAGGCCGTCGAGGTGCACAGCCCTCTTTTCCAATCGATTCTATGCACATTTTTAGAAACGACTGAACACGTTCTTGGCGCGAATCACCAAGAAGCAGAACGCGTTCATCCACTTGAAGGCGAACGAGATCTACGCGATGGTGCTGAAGGAGCTCTTGGTTCGTCTCTATCCTTCTAGTTCCTTCCATCTTTCGTTCAGCGCATCTACTCGGTCAAATTCTACGGCTACTCGGACGTGTGCGATCAGATGCGCATTCTGGGCGAGGACTTGCAGCAGAAGGTGGTGGAGCTCGCGAACGAGGGCCCGCTGAACCACGTGGAGTGTTCGATCGACGAAAAGGAGGACAGCGGCGAGATCGTTCCGGACTCCATGGAAGTGGATCCCATGTACAAGAGCGGCGAAGACGAGGGATTGGCGAAGAAGAACGAGACCTCCGATTTCTTTTGATTTCTTTGCTTCGCTTGTCCCGCACTCACTAAACGACGAATAAACTCGTTCTTCGGGCTCTAATCTACCGAGAGATCGCGGGTGTACAAATAGAGAGTGAGTATTAAGATTGATGATGGAATTGGAGGTTCACACGAAGCCGAGCGACTCCAACTTCCGCTGCCACAATTCGTTCACTCTGTCGTGGTGTTGGGACTCCATTGTGGCCACGTGGATGCGGGGGTCGTCGCCCTTCTCGAAGAAGATCTCCACTGACGCCACGAGGCCGTCCTGTCCGACGATCGCGAGGCTGAACGGAGAGAGGAAGGAGTGGGAGGATTGCAAAACGATGCTTACCGATTGGTCCCGAGGAGAGCGGCCGCCCCAATTCGGGGGTCGCCGGCCACGTCGGTGAGCGGCTCGGCGGCCAGCGGCACCTCCGAGTCCTCCGCGCTCCAAACGACCAGCTGTTGGTCGTCGCCGATCGAAACGAAGTTCTCGGCGGAGTTCAGGCCGTTCGAGAGGAAGAAGGCGGCGACTGCGGGTTTCTGGTGGCCGTAGAAGCGGTCGATCAGTTGGCCTTGGCGCAGGTCCCACAGCTGAACGATCTATTGTGAATCCCTAGGACAAAAAGAAGCGAGCACCTGGACTCCACCGAAATTCTCGTCTTTGTCCGCTTCCTCGTCGCCCAAGAGGCCCTCGGTGGCCAACAGAAAGCGGCCAGACGAGTCGACCGTGCAGCTCGTGAGCGGCAGTCCGTTGGCCGTCAGGGTGGCCGTGGAGCTCATCGAAGAGAGATCCCACAGCTGAAGGCGTCCGTCGATGCCCGAAGTGCACATGAGTTCGGACTGCGGCACGCGGCACATGTTCGTGATGAAGTAGCCGTCCGCGCGGGCCTCGGCCACCACTTCGGCCGTCTCCGCGTTCCACACGAGCAGCCCGCTGTTGAAGCCGGCCGAAAGGAAGTGGTCGCCTGCAATCTAACGAATGAGGGGGCAGTTCATAGTTAAACCAACACCTTCAAGAAAGGAGAGCCCCTCGACCGTCATGCCCGCCCGGCCGTACTGCTGGACGGCTTTCTGATTGCACATGTCGAACAAACGGATCGTTTCGTCCGCCGACCGGCTCAGGAACATCCCGCGGCCGTGTTGGAAGGAGTAGTCCAGCTGAAGAAACAGGCGGATCACTTCTTTCTTCCTCGTCGCTCACCTTTGTCACCTGGCCGCCGTGTTCGTCCCACTGGTTCACGATCGAGCCGTCGGTGAAGTCGTAAACACGAACAATCTGGAAGAAGCGAAGTCACTCGTTGTGAGAACAATAAACTGACCCCGTCCTGCCCGCCGGTCAGCAGCCAATTCGAATCGATTGCGGCGAGGGCGTGGAGATCGCAGGGATGTTTGGCGGGCACGTGCACAATTCGCTTCAAAGCCGGCGGTCGCGAGCGGCAGAAACGCGGCAGGACGTCCGTTCTGCAGTCAACAAACCTCCTTCCGTCTTCTTGCTCTTCGCTTACCGAATGTGAAGGAAGGCGTTGCGGAAGGACTTGATGCGATGCTCGATCGAATGGCCGAACAGCGAGTAGTTGTTGCCCATTGCGCCGTCTGTTCACCTTCAAGCAAGAGGGTCGGTGGACGAAAACAAGTAAGAAGAATGAACACGTGGTCGAAAGAAAGCGGAAGTCGGCCGTCTGTTTATTCGCGTCTCGTGGTCAACGAGGAGATCTTCCGAATCACACACAAAGATACAAAGGAGTGGGGCGGAAGATACAACCGACGACTACA
The DNA here is from genome assembly GCA_024699865.1 of Aphelenchoides fujianensis. Classification (NCBI taxonomy): domain Eukaryota; kingdom Metazoa; phylum Nematoda; class Chromadorea; order Rhabditida; family Aphelenchoididae; genus Aphelenchoides; species Aphelenchoides fujianensis. The sequence continues at coordinate 14,804 of JAMPIO010000125.1, forward strand.
AATCGGGAGGTCGCCGGGAGAGAAGTGCGGAGGTTCTCGGGATCCCGTTCGGATTTTGAGCGATCACGCGGCAATCGAAAACAAAAAGCGGTGAGTCGTGTGATGAGGAGGGGCCGACAAACGGCTGGTGTTCCTCCACCGATCCACGCAGCGAAAAGAAGCCGTGGCCATGACTACCGCCTGCTTGCCGCTTCGAATCGATGAAACGAACAGGTGGAACGGTCGGAGGACAGGCCGAATTAGAAGCACGATCCTTCTTGTCACCGTGCAAGAAACTCTCAGATGTTGGCATTTCGCAGGAAAAAGATGTGACAAAAGTGTGCGGAACACGGCGGATTGTTTGCGGAGTGCAGGTTGATTGGCAACGAGAAAGAAATCCGATTAGCCTCTTGATTCCCGAGAAGAAGTGGAGGCCACTGCCGACCGTCCGAAAGGCCAATTCAATCCGAAGGGCGGAATACAAGCGGGGACGAAAGAGGCCAGACATCTCGGCCGACTGTCTACCGTCGACCTTCGCCTCCTCATTCATTCCTTTCGTTGACATCCAAACGCCAAAAGAAGTGAGCTTTCGTCCGATTTCTTCAGCACGAATCGAAGCGAACGAAAGGCGGATTTCCGTTCCAATTGCCCGCCGTTCTTCAACGAGCGGATCGCGTGCCCGAGCGAGGAGAACGACCGTCGGCTCCCCAAAGTGCACCTTTTTGCTCCGCCGGCCGATTGTCTTCTGACTCACGAACAAAAGACGACTAGCGGCCATTCGAGCGATCACTCATTCCGCTCGTCCACCGATCCCTTCGGTTCGTACTCGGCGGGCAGGCCGCGTGCACACGAGACGTCTCCCCACTCGTTTCGACGAAATGCGAAAGGTGAGGGCGGACGTCACTCGATTGCTTTCGAGAAGAACCGTAAGCTTCCACAAAATCCACCTGTTCGTCGACTTTTGGCCTTCCGAAGCTCGTGGCATTCGGGAAGGAATTCCTTTCTTTCCGCAAAAGAACGCGGAAGTGTGAATTCGTAAAAGAACGATGAGAACACGCCACATTCAGTCAATAGTTTATTGGACGTACAATCCTCGTTTGGCTTCATCCGTCGCAAATCTCTTGGTTCTTGCCGTGGAATGGCCGGTCAAGAATGAGGTGGGCAATGCTGAAAGTGAGGCCTCGCTTCACGAACACGGTCGGCACGTCGAATTGGAGCACACGACGACAACCCTAAAGAACGGAAGAGGAATCGATCAAAAGAAGACGGATGAGCTGACCGGTTTCGCGCCGCAAGTGTGTTCGATGCGGACGTACGGGCGGGCGTTTTTGTTGAACGGCGTCGTGATCAGAAAGTTTCCGGTCTTGCGATCGCTCATCGCACTTCCGATCGCGCGGTCTTTGAAGACTGCAAGAAACAAATGAAAGGAAAGAACGTTGGTACACTCACACAAGTACTTGTTGTAGACGACGACGTTCGTCGGTTGGGCGTAGGAGGGACACGGCGTCTTCTTCCCCGCACAACACTCCAGTTTCCCCGCAACGGTCAACGAGTGGACGAACGGGAAGGAAGATAGCAGCAGTGCAAAGTATAGTTGCATTTTCATAGTTTTACTCGATTCACCTCAGTGAAACTGGTCGAATTTCTGCGCACAACCCAGCCGCCTGCCCACAGCGCAAACAGTACGAACGGCGGGCAAATCCTCGAATTTTCCGCCCGCCCTCCGTTCGCCTCCCACTCGCCGCTTACTCATCGCCCTCCCTTCCACTCGATTTTCTGCAACTTTCGAGTCGAGCGGCAGCAATCCCTCCGCAAACACCCGCCGCACGTGCTCGCCGAACGGGCGGCGGCGATTCGAGCGGATTCGGGTGATTGATCGCGCCCACTAACTCCTCTCTAACCCTTGTGCTCTCTTCTGCTTATCATTCCACGCGCCAAAGAAAACAAGTGATCACTCGACCACCTGTCCACGTGTTGTTGTGTCTGTGGTCCCCGATTGCTCACCCGCTCGCCGTTTGTTTTCGTTCGATCAATCACGAGGGTTCCGAAGGTTGTTGATCGGCGAGTGCAAAGATCAGCCGACCGACCGGCCGCTCAGCTGGGCGGGGGATCGCGCGGTTTCGCCCGAACTCCAGCGATCGCTCACGATCGGCGAAAATCGTTTGATTGCGAGCGGGAGTTGGGCGAAGGGGGCAGTCGGCCGCCAGCATGTGAACGGGGCGTGCGGGCGGGCGGGGCGGGCGGCGACGAAAACAAGCGGGAGAAAGCGGGGGATTCGCCGCCGCCGCCGCCGCTCCGTCAACTCGCCCGCCCGCCCGCCCGGTCACTTGGAGACGCCGCTAGAGATTCCTCGCCTTCATTCTTCGAGATGAGCCACCAGGAGAAGGACGCGCCCGTGAAGCCCGAGGGCCGCAAAGGTGAGTGCCGCCCGCCCGTCCGATCAGCCGCCGCTGCAGCCGCCCACTCGGCCGCCTGCAAGTCGGCGGCGTGCGCCGGCGAGTGCGCCCAGCGGCCGACGCTCGCCGCCCCGCAGGCGCCCGAGTTCCCGCGCGCCTCCTCGCGCTCCGTCCTCGCCGACTCCTCCGGCAGCGAGGACGACACGCCGATGGACTTCAGCGTGGAGCGCAAGATGCTCGAGCGGGCCCGCCAGAAGGACGCCCTCCAGCCGCCCGCCGCCCCCGACCGCTCCAAGTCGCCGCTCGACCGCTGCGAGTCGGACGAGGACGCGGGAGACGTCGTCGTCAACGCCCTCAACGAGATGGACAACGAGCCCCGCAAGCAAGCCGCCACAAACTGATCGCTTCTTCGGAGATTTCTACGAGCTTCTTCTTTTGTCTTCCACGCAATTTACTCGCTTTCGAACCCGAATAAACGAATCCAGCAGATTATTGTGGGTTTATTAGAGCTCTCGAACAAACTTGAACGATTCAACAACAAACAAAACAATCAACAGCCGCGGGGATCAGTGGCGACGGCGACCGGAGTACTTGGAGGAGTGCTTGACGGTGCGGCCGCGGTTGAGTTGCCGCTGCTTCTTCCACTCGATCCACTCCTTGGTGCCGGGCACCTTCCGCTTGTCCACCTGCTTGCCCGTGTTGAACACCCTGCAACGGAGAACGAAGAAATAAAAGAAGGTGGAAAAGAGAACCGACCGTCGGCCCGCGTTGTCCACGTGCTTCCGCCCGCCGGCCGCCTCCTCTTCGGCGGTCAGGGCCTTCGGGAGGCGTTGGATGCCGCTCGTGACACAAACCAGGTAGATTTTCTTGTTCTTCTGGCTGTCCGGGTAGTCGACCACGAGACCGCCGTTGAATCCCGCCCGCTTCGCTTGCTCGCAGATCAACTCGGCCTGTGCGGGGTTCTCGGGGTAGAACTGGAAGACCGCTCGCGCGCCACTCGCCTGAAGATCGACGGGAAATGGAAGAAATGGACGGAAGGCACTCACCAGAGAGGAGAAGAGCGTCTGGAAGAAGTGGAGCAGGCGGCGCATCGGCTTCTCGTCCGTGCGGTTCGCGTGGCACAGCCACTGGACGGCGGAGATCGAAATGGCGCCGTCGAAGACGCCCGGCGTGAACGGCAGGCCGGCGCCCATGTCCGCGAGGACCAAATCGCCCTCCGCCTCCATGAACTCCTGCGCCTCCCGCAGCATCGGCTCGGAGATGTCCAGCCCGATCCACGCGATGCCCTCGTCCGTCAGCACGTTTCCGCTGATGCCCGACCCGCAGCCGATGTCCAGCACGAGGGCCGACTCGGGATCCTCGAGCTCCATCAGCTGGATCGCCCGCTCGGTCATCTCCGCCTGGATCGTGACGATCCGCGAGTTGTGCGTGTACTTCTTGGCCTCGACCTCGTTGTAGAACAGCTCCGGCGGTCCCTCCTTCTCCGGACGCGACATCTCGGGCAGAAGCGTTCTAAAGAACGAGAAAAATAGAATTGGAAGAGAAATCAAGTGAAGCACGGGATACACGAGCAGTTTGCGGGCAAAAAGGTCGCAATAATTCCCTCGCTGCTCTTTGCATCCTTTTCGAACGCAACGAGCTCACGTGGAATCAGAAATCCTCGGAAACTTGATCGAAATCAATCACGAGCAGCGGAGAGGCCAGAATGCGGAGCGAGAAGGTCTGACTGCCGGCCGAAAAATCAATACGCGCGCACTTGGAGGACGTGGGGATCGTCTGGCGTCCGTTTGATTCGAGCGGAGGGACGCCGCCGACCTGCTCGCTACTGGTCACTTCTTTCCACTCGCTTTCCTGTAGGGCAGTTGGGATTCACTTGCAATCGTCGAAGATTTGTGTTTGTTTCGCGGATTGAAGCAGTCGGAAGGAGAGGCTCGTTGCCTTCTGCATTTGGGCCTCGGAAATCCCGTCGGCTCCATGTTTTTGCTCAAATTTTCGCGTTGTTTATTGTCGTGGTCCGTCTGCCAAAACATTTTCGTTTGTTCGACCGAAATCCTTAGATTATGTGTTCTGAAATGCCGACTGATTGATGCCGTCCACCATCTCTCGTGCGTGCCCCATCCTCGTGTTCGTCCATCAACGATCAATCCGCTGGTTTGTTGCAGCGCTGCGATGTCCGGTCGGCTGGAGGCCAACTGCAAGAAGACCATCAAGAAGCGCGAACTGACCCCGTCGCGCAACCACGACTTCCGCACGGGCGAGCGGCTGGCCGAGGGCGACCGCTACGTGGGCATCCGGTCGGAGGAGCAGCTCCAAATCGCCCAGCACTTGATCAAGACCGACGAGGTGAGTTCTCTTCTTCCTCGTTTCGTTTCAATTGGCTCGTTTGCAAGTGCTCGTTGTATTACATCCAAATCCACGGAAAATTGCCGCGATTCCTTCCAAATTTGCCCGCGATTGCTCGTGTTGGGTGGGACGTTTATCCACAACGATCTATTTCGATCTCTTCCCTCTCCTTAATTCTGTGGACTCGTCCGAGATTGAGCGGCTTATCACTGAAATCCCTCACATCACCCCCTTGTTGTTGCACTCACTCGCTCGCAACTATTTGCGAGTGCACACCGAAAAGGAGTGGAAGCGGCGGCGGAGGGAGCGGCGGGCGGAAGGGGGCGCCCGTCAACGTCGATGCCGCCCGCCCGACCGGCTGGCTGGCGGCCGGCGTCGAATTTGGTCGTTGTTTTCCCCCTTACGCGCGTCTGCCGCCTTCCCGCTTGCTGGCGGCCGCCGAACGGGCGGCTGCTCGCGAAAATTCGCCCCGCTCGCGTTTATTTTCGTTGAGATTATCGGAAGTCTTCGGCGATCGATGGCCGGCGGTTCAAACGGGCATCTCGTGCTTCCAACTTCCTCAATCCCTCCAGACATCCCTCTACTGTCCATTCGGCCCAAATGTGGGCATTCGGTTGACGGGCGAGGATTACGGTAGTTCGGCTGAATCTCGAGATTTCTGCCCGCTTTCCGATCAAACGGGCACCCTTTCGGATCCACTCGCTTCTATGGGCAAAAGAACGTTCTTTCCGACCATGAGTGGAAAACGTTGGAATTTGTTCGAGTTGGGGGCCAAAGGTCAACTCGGGAAGGTTCGAGGGATGATCGCGCTTGCTCCCGGCTTTCCCGCGAGTTTTCGGTCGATATTCTGGGAGGGGAGTTCGGTTCGAAGTTCTGGGCGGTTTTCTTGTCGTTTTTGTTGTGCCGTCGTAATCGCGGTCTGTCTGGTCGGTGGGCAGAAGGAAGGGCAAAAGCGAACACCCGACCGGCCCGCCCGCTTCACTCCTCTCCTCCCCGCCCTCCGCTGCCTGCTGCCCGCCCGTCCGCCCTGTTGGTTGCGGCGGCCGGCTGGCGGACGGCAAGCAGGCAGAAGGCGGGCGAGACGGCGGACGGGCGGCAGTGCGGGAAGACGGGCGTGTGTTGAATCGAATTTTGGCGAGCAGTCGAGTGCGTCCCTCCACTGCTCGCCGAAATTCCCAGCGTTCCCCCTCGCCGCCGTCTTGTTTTGCACGTAACGCCGGGCGGCCGGCCGCTGCGGGACCACGGCGGGCTCCCTTTCGGGCTGTCGGGGCGGACGGGCGGCGATGGAGGGGCCCGTCAGTCGGCTGCCTGTTCGCCGGCTTGTGGCGGTCGGCTCCCTGCCTTCTTCTTCCTCTTCGTTCCACCGGCCGGGGGCGCCTGCTCGCAAAAATTCTCCCCCCGCTCGCACTTTTTCTCGTTGCGATTTGAACCGCGGAATGGCGCCAACTCCGCCGTCTTTCCGATGGGCCTGCGGGGATCTTCCGTCTTCTGCTCGGGGCGAACATCCCCTACCTTCCTTGAATATTCTCGGGTAAAATCCCCTCAGTTGACCCATGCACCCGCCCTTATGCTCCTCGCAATCGAAAATTCGCGAATTTCTGCGAACTCGAAACTTTGACGCGCTTCGGCGCGCACTTGCAAACGAGCCAATCGATCGATGTTGTTCTTGCTTGTTTTACCTCTTCGTTGGTGTTCAGAATGCCTCCGCAGACAAGGAGAACTCGCCCGAGGAGTCGCCCAGCAAAGATGCGGACTTCGAGCGGAAGATGGCCGCCATGCGGCTGAATGCGGACGGCACGCAGACCGCCATGCAGATCATGGCCTACCGCAAGGGGCGCGCTCCTCGCCCAGCCGTAGGGTACCGCCCGCGAACGGTTGCGTACACGTGCGTTCAGCCCTCGTCGTCGGTGAAGAAGTCCACGCGCTACATGCCGCGTTCCCCCACAAAGATCCTCGACGCCCCTTTCGTCCGCAACGACTACTACCTCAACCTGGTCGATTGGAGTCGCGGCAACGTCGTGGCGGTCGCCCTCGACCAGGCCGTCTACCTGTGGAACGCGCAGACGGGCGACGTGACGCCGCTGGCCGAGTACGACGAGCAGTACGTCTCCTCGCTGCGCTACTCGGAGGCCGGCCGCTACCTCTCGGTGGGGCTCTCCGACGGCACCCTCCATCTCTACAAGGTGGACGCGTCCGGCGGCCCCGCCCTCTCGCGCACCATCAAGGCGGGCATCGACCGCGTGAACGCCATCGCGTGGAAAAGCCAGCTCGTCTCCTACGGCAGCAAGAACGGCCGCATCTACATCCACGACGTGCGCCAACGGGATTCGCTCCAAGGGTTCGTTCTTTCCGTCGCATTCATTTGATTGTGCTCGCCCGCTTCCAGACTGATCGACTCCCACTCGTGCGAAGTGACCGCCATGAAGTGGAGCACCGACGGGCACCACCTGACCAGCGGCGACTCGCAGGGCCAAGTGCACGTGTTCACGGACACGCAGATCGGCGTCGCCTCGCCGGAGCCGCTCTACGTGTTCGACGACCACGTGGGCTGCGTGAAGGCCGTCGAGTACGTGCCCTTCTGCACGGGCATGAACGGCCGCGTGAACGTCGTGGCGACCGGCGGCGGCACGGGCGACAACACCGTCCGCCTGTGGAACCTCTCGACCGGCAAGCAGCACTCGATGGTCGACACGGGCAGTCGGGTGAGTGGCCGCTCCATCTGCTTTCATCAGTCCCCTCTTGCAGGTGTCGGGCCTGGTGTTCAACAACACCTACCGCGAGATGTGCGTGGCGCAGGCTGGCCCGCGCTACGCCCTCCGCTTCTTCAAGTACTCCTCCAGCGCCTTCCAGCCCGTGAACGACATCGAAGGCCACACGGCCAACGTGATCGGTCTCTGCGTCTCGCCCGAGGGCGACCACGTGCTCTCGCTCTCGATGGACGAGTCCCTGCGGCTGTGGCACTGCTGGAAGGTGGACGAGTCCGTCAAGGAGGCGCACTCGGTCAGCAAGCTGAACAGCCTGCGGGACGGTTCCAGCTTCCAGATCCGTTGAGCACGAATGAACGCGAAATTCCCCCTTCCCAATCGCGATTTCCTCACGTTTCCCCCTTTCTTTACCCTTCCCTTTGGAGGTCCTAAATAAACGCTTTCGTCCCACCCGCTCCGTTCTCTCCTTCGATGACCACTCGGTTGCAAGAGACCGCCTCGTGTATCTTTCGATCGGATCGCGTTCTTTGCTCCGTTGCTCCCGACTTCCGCCTTCTAATCCCGCTTGCTTGCAGCTTTCCATCCCCGCACCTGCACGATCAAAATGGCCAAGGGAGGAGGAGTCACGAAGAAGAAGAAGGACCCGAACGCGCCGAAGCGAGCGATGAGCGCGTTCTTCCTCTGGTGAGTTCTCCCTTCCGTCTTCCCGTTGTTGATTGCCGGTTGTTTGCAGGATGCAGGAGAACCGCGCCCGCTTGAAGAAGCCGGGCATGGGCGTGGCGGACGTCGCGAAGGCCGCCGGCGTCGAGTGGGGCAAACTGACCGACAAGACCGAGTGGGAGAAGAAGGCCGAGCTGGACAAGAAACGCTACGAGCGGGAACTCGCCGCCTACAAGGGCGGGCAGTGAGTGCACCGATCGGCGTGTCCAAAGGTCGGTTTCCCCTCCATCCTTCCATTCATGCCTTCTGTTGCTTTCAGATCTTCCTTCCGTCTTGTCGGTTCGTTCCCATCCCTCTTTCTCTCAGACATTCTTCCCGCTCCCTCCCACTTCAATTGTATTTCTCTCCTTTCACGTACGTAGTTGATGAGTGTGTTCATGATCCTCGTGTTTCCACCAAATGCATCGCCCAACCGTTGTGACCGCGCGTAGAGGTTCGCCATAAACCGAGTTGGAGGCAGTCCGAATGATTAGGAATTGGTTTATTCGATCGAAAAAAGGGGGGCACTTCAGCCATCGATGGACACACTCATTGATGTGCTTAGAAAGTAGTGGATGCTAGAGAGAAGAGGGGGGCGTTATTGGGAAGGGACTAGAACGAGACTACGAGCCATTCGAACCGAAAATAGGGAGAAGACGGCGTAGCACGGGATTCTCAAAGACGTTTGCCGCCTTCCGCTCAACTTCTGGGCGTCGTGACCGGACTGATCGACGGGCAGATCTGCGGTTCGCGGTAGAACGTATATTCCGTATAATGAGCCCATCGGCTCTCCTCCAGGTCGCCCGAATTGCGTTGGTTCATGAAGTCCTGCAAGAAGCAGAGGATTGATCGGGGAAATGCTCGAAGAAGGAAGCTCAACGGACAAGTGAGACGACGAACAAGTGGACAGAAAGTGCGGGAGAAAGCGGCGGGAGAAGCGGGAAGCGCGAACGCGTGCTCGACGGACAGGCGGCTTACTTTCGGCGGCTGCAGGTCGTTGCCCCGACCGAACGGACTCCAGATGTTCATCGTCGTGTTGTTCCGCCGCACGCCCAGCGGACTCGTCGGTTTGTTCATCAGCGCCGACTTCCACTGCTGTGGGGCGGCGAGCACCATGCGGAAGGCGGGGTTGAACACCTGAACGAGGGCCGATTACGCTTCAAGCACACGCGAAGCGGCGGGAAAGCGGAGAGCGCACTAGTTGCAGGACGGACAGCACAAGTGGATCGAGCGGACAAGACGAACGAACGAGGAAGACGGAAGGCTCTAATCGAAGCGGAGAACTCACTTGTTGGCCGCCGCTGCCCTGGACGCCGAGCGCGTTCGAGCCGCCCAGTCCGTTCGCTCCCGACGAGCACGCGGTCACGAGTTTGAAGCCCTTTTCGGCCAGGTTGTCGCACGCCTGCAGAAAGCAGAGATGAAGGGAGATGTGCGGGAGACTCACTCGTTCCAAGCACTGGTGTTTCAAGTACAAACGACTCGTGTATCGCTCGGCGCCCTCTCGATCGGGGTCGCGGGACTCGTTGAGCGTCTCGCCGAACACCTCGCGACACAACTGCGCCTTGCCGCACACGAGAATGCGGTGCAGCTTGCGGAATTTGACGTCCGCCTGCCCGTCGCGGCCGAAGGCGAACGTTCCGCGGTAGCCGAGCGTGATGAAGCCGCCTGAAAGAATGCCGGTGATCAATTCGAGTGCCTCTTCTGTCGGGTGTTTATTTTGGAAGGTCCCCGAGATGCCCCCGCATTCTCCTTTGTTTTGCGGTCAAAGAGCACGCCGGAATGGGGACATGTGGTCGTTCTAATGTCCTCTTCATTCACTCCCTTCTTCCCTCCGTTCTCCCCGGTCGGTTTCCTCCGAAGTGGTCATAACTCTTCGCGTGCTCCTCGCGGCCAAATGCGCATCTCCGCGACGAGTTCGGCGGCCGCGAACGGCGTACAAGAAGCCGTCGGGCGCCAAAAGCCATTCGGCCGCCGGGTTCATCACCCCACTCACTCCGTTTTGCGGTCAACTCGACGCGAGGAGGGGTCGTAAAATCGAAGAGCCCCCGAAACACATCTTCCCGCCGCTTCTTGTTGTTGGCGGTAGCGGGCATTTGGACGGCAGACGAGCGGCCGCAATCCCCGCCATAGGCCTCGTTCCATTCGAATTACTCCAGCGTGTTTAACACCCGTACGATGAGTAAACACGTGTGATTACGAAGAGCAGTCGTCCGATTGAGAGCAAGGCAGACGCCCACACTGCTCGGGACCGAAATACACTCGAATTCTTTTGGGTTGTGCCCAAAAAAGAAGCGACAATCGTCCGCCTACAATCGATCATCGACCGTCTTGTTTTGGCCTCAGCTCGTCCAAAGGAAGGCAGCGATTAGCCGGCGGAAAGGAGGGAGTGAGGACGTCACTCCGCCGAGTTTGAGCGGCGATGTTTGCGGCTAATCCGAAGTGACAAAACGTCAATAAACACGAGTGGATTACCCGCAATTCTTTGGTGTTTGCGGAAGATCGATCCTTTGGCCGCACTGCTCTCTACGGCTCGTTCATTGCCGAGCAATTAGAACGGCGGGATTCGTGCAAAATCCATCCGTCCTTCTTCTTTTCTCTTTCGGGCTCCCGAGCGGTAATCAAATTGAGGAACGAACGGCCGTCTGCGCCTCGAACGGCGGTCGGCTCGAATGGAGAAGGCGGAAATTGGATGACGAGCATCCCGCTTTCGGATTTGAGGTCTTCGGTCTCGAGCGAACGAGAAAAAAACAAAGATGCAGTTTTCGTTGAAGACGAGTGATTACTCGCCTGATGTCCAGACATGCGCGCTACTTCCACATGTTTGTTCCACGTTCCCCGTCCGCTTTCGTAAAGCGACTCGAACCGGCCGCCGCCCAATTGGCTCCGATCAGACGAGCGGGCGGTTATTTCGGGCTGCCCGACGATCACGCGCTCTTTCGATCACGAGACACCCGTCGGGCACGTAAACGGCTGACCGGGTAAAGCAATCAATGCGCATTGCCCTCTGTTCAGTGGTCATCCCGTTGGTTCGAAGAGCGATGAGGAACGGCCGTCCCCTGACTCTCCGAAGGGAGCAACAGACGGGCGCCCAATTGTTTGAAGTTGATAAGCGGGCGACATCTCGGGGGAAATCCGCGGAGTTTTCTGTTGGATTCCCGCCAACCGCTCGGCTTTGTTTCGAGCCGAAAGACCGAAGACGACGCAAACAAGGCGGTCTTTGATCTCCGACTCCTGCCGGATTGTTTTCAACATTCCACCCGGAAATTCACTTCCGTTCTGGAAGAAGACTGAAGGTTCAAATGAGGAACCCCGCCCTAGAAAGGCGGCGATTTGGGCGGCCGAACCGAAAGACGGCGACCGTCCGCCCGGCGGTCACGCCACCAGCCGGCCGGCCGACTTCCGTGTTCGGCCGCTTCCTCCCTGTCGCCGTCGATTAACCCAACAACGGAGGGCACGTGGAGAGAAACGAACCTTCGATCCGCCCGCTTCGAGGCGATTTCTCCGAACTCCCGCTCGTCGCCGTCTTCTTCATTGATTGGGTAGGAGCAGAGGAAAGACCGTCGACTGTTGAGTGGAAACCGAATGGCCGAAAGAACTGGAGATTCCTCCGCGCATCCCGCATTTGGGGAATTTGAGCTCCGAAAACCCATTAGTCAGCCGGCCGGCCAGTCGGGAGGTTCCTCGTTCACACGTGTTCGTTTCCTCCCCCCACTCCTTCCGTTTGATTCGAGAGTTGCCGTAGGGCCGTGAGAACGAAACGAATTGCCGCCATTACGCGGAAGAAATTAATTCGGAGTGCTCGGCGGGAAGCGGCAAGCAATGAGAATTTCCGTCTCTGGGAACACTTTCGGAGAACACAAGGATGAGAGGTGGGGGATTCCGACCTCTGCCTTCATCCCCTACGTTTTTTGCGGCTTCAGGCACGTGCCAAACGAAATGCGCAGATTCCAATTGGATTTTCCGGTCGGAATGCGCGGCTTTTTTCATTGTTTTTGGATTCAATGGACGGTGAACAGACGAGCCGACGAGCGGCCGCGACTGGCGGTTAAAATTAGCCGCCGATTCAAACAACGGGCCTCCCGTTGCCTCCTCTCTGTTGGCCTTTCCAATTGCTCCAAGAGATGAACAGCGTCGAGAAACATCAAGCGATTAGATTGACCTTCGAGTTTTGAAGTGATGCCACTGCCGGCTGATTAACATTCCGCTTCTCGCGCTTCCCGAAGTGCCCGAATTGGACCTCCTCGCTCGTTGCGTGCATTCGTAATTATTGTGATTAGGCAGCCCGCACACACTCCCGCGTCCTCCTGTCGCGTGGATCACGAGAGAAGGCTGCACTTTTGAATTGGACACGAACGAATTCGATTAATGAGCGGATTTCTCGTCGTTGGAGGTCGCCGCCGAAATCTCGTTCCGTCGGAATGGCGGCGGGAATGAGCGGCAATAAAACGAAAGAGATTGGAGATCGTGCGTGAACGGGAATGCGGCCGGATTTCTTCGATAATTGCGAACATTTGGCGGCTGCTGCCCTTTTGTTTGTTCGTGGGCAAACAGACGAGTGCAAGCAAAGGCAGACAAAGGTGATGAGAGGCCTTTCCCCGTTGTGCAAAAGACAACACAGAACGGTAATCCCGCTCATCCCTACGCTCTTGTACGTGCCACCCGAATGCACGAAAAACCCACCGGTTTCCAGTGCGCTCAGGACGCCGGCCGATCCGTTTGTGTAGCCGACGCCGTTCTTGGTCGGATATCTGCGGAAAAAGGGGTGAGAGCGGCAGGAAGCGGACGAACCGAATGCTGAAGTAGGGCAGGAGCTGTTGATTCATGCCGACCAGCTGGTAGAAGAGCGTCTCCTCGCGCAGTCGGGCGATCTCGTGGAAGTTGGCGGGCAGCAGGAGCTTTCCGTTACGCAAATAGTCGAGGACATAAGCGAAGAGATCCCCATCTCGGTCAATGAAGTAGGCGCCGCTGTCCAGCCGGCAGGCCGCCGACCGCCACGGGTCGGGCAGCTCGCCCAACTCGTCCATCTGCAACGAGCAGGCGTAAATGAAGAAAAGAAGGAGAGGGCGCACTTGAAGGAGCTGTGCGAAGAAACTCTCCGGCTCCCGGCTGATCAACGTCGCTTTAGTCGTGGCGAAGCGCGTGCCGCCCACATTCAGCTGCACGACCTCCGCGCCCTCGTCCATCGTGGAGCAGTGGGTGCCGTCCCGGTTGAGGGTCATCAGGACTGCCTGCTCGTTGGCGTGGATGCCCGCGTGGTCCAAATCGAAGACGTCGTCGTCGCCGAAGAGTGCGCGAAGAAGGTGCTCTCGAGCGGGATCTAAACGAACAGAAGTTGACTGTGAGAAAAAACGAAAGATGTTGTGTGAAGGCACGTGCAAGAAGAACAACTCGGGCATTTGAAAAAAAGACGTTCCTTTCAATCGTGAACGTGAATAAACAAATTCGAGCGAGCACTTCCGTGAGTGTACGGAGATTCCGTCTGCCCACATCACCCACTCGTCGCCGCCCACAAGCCGGAAATTCTAATCCCTCTTGCCCCTCTCTTCCTCCTCCTCATTACTCAACCAGTGAATAATCCGTCGATCTTCGACTACTCATTTGAGAACAAGTGTGGGGGACGGCCACCTTGCGACCACCTCCCCGACAGCCCCGAATGAGCGCGAATGAGCGCGAATGTCGGCCGGTGATTGAAGCCGACGAGCACGGGACTCGCGAACAAAACCGCCGCCTCCCGCACGCGATGGGCGAGACGGCCGGCCGGCGGCAATCGGCCGCAATTCGGGAGTCGAACGGACGAGAGGCCGCGACCCGCGTGAAGGCCGACAAAGACGTTCGGGGCGGGGCCTCGCGGCGACGGCGGCCGAACGAGGGGCCCGGAAAAAACGACTCCTCCTCGACGGGCGCACATGACGAGCGGGCGCCCGGCCGGGCGGGCGGCGGAAAGAAGGGCGACGGAAGTCCAATTTCCCCCTCCTTCGTCCACGTATCGATGGCCGACGGAACGGGCGGCACGTGCAGTAAACCGCGGCGAGGAGCGGAAGAACCGCCCGTCCGGCCGGTCAAAAACAATCTCCGGTCGAGGCGCCGCGACCTCGCGAACTCCGCGGAGTTGTTTGGATTGCGGGGCGACCATCGAAGAACGAAAGGAGGGATCGATTCCACGGGATGGCCGCTGCACAAACCGAACGAAAGGGACAACTTGGGGGGCACGCGAACCGCCCGACCGCCCGGCCGGCCGAAAGTAATGGTCGACCTCCCATTCGGCTGCACGGGAATCACGCCATAAAACGAGGAGTTCCGCTCGCCGTCCCGCCAGTCGATGGGCGCATTCCAAGAAGCGGGAAAGCGAGCAGCAGAACGTCCTTTTCGGTTCAATTTGGCCGCCGCCCGGCCGCTCATCACTTCTGCTTCCTTCCGGTTGACGGCCGGCCGGCGGCATTCGCGGCCCGGCGGGCGGTACGACGAAGCCGCGAGCGGGTGGCCGGATTTTTTGAGTAAACAATCAGCGAGCCGCAGCAAACTGCCGACATCTTCGCTCAATTTATAGCCGAGGGTTGGAGTGAAGAAGAAGCCGCCCACTCGAAACGTTCCACCCGCTCGGATTTCGCCCTCGAATCGAAGCAGAAGACCAAACAAACAAAATGGGACGGAGTGAGTGGGCACCAGACCGGAAGGACAGAACGGTCGTTCGTCTTCGTGTGTCCAACTACAAACTAAACGATCGTTGGACACACGACAAAGAGTGGAGCTACCGGTTTGGCAATCGACCGCGTAGAAGTGATTTGCCGTCTGTTGCAAAAAACACTTGGATTCTTTCGACTGACGTCTTCCACCGAAAGAAATTCGAGCGTCAATTAAAACGGGCGAACGTCGCGAAGGGCCTCGAGAATTCGCGTCTGCCCACTTGCTTTCGGCCGGCCGTTCGGTTCGGTTCGAAATCGAAAACCGCTGAGTTCGACGACCGCCGCGACGTCTCGAATGTCCGCTTCTGCTGGCTGCACGTTTGCACTTCGCGAATTCGAGGGGAAACCGTTTGGAATTCGCAAACAGGCGGCCGTCGGCGGGCGGCGGGCGAGTGAGGACGACCGGCAGAATCCGTACGGAGCGCTCATTACCCGACTGCGACTTCCGAGTGGGGGGCACGCGCGGACTGGCGGGCAAATGCGGCCGCTAATGAACCCAAAGAAACCCTCGACTTCCATCGACGCGCACACGTGAGTCCCGTGCGGCGAGGCGGTCGGCCGGCCGGTGTTTTCAACCGGGCGCCGTGTGCAACAATTGGATTGGGCCGAGTAACGCCGAGTGGAAGCGGGGAGCAGAAGCAAAACGAAAAGGGCAACATTCAATCGATTACACTCACCCACTCCCGCTCGATTCGACTCGACGGCCGGCGGCGTGCTGAAGGCCGAGGGGAGCGACTCGTTGGTCTCCTTCTCGGCCTCCTCCTCGTCCTCCACGAACTCGGTGGTGGCGGTCGATTGGCGGGCTTCTCGCTTCGGCTCCTCCGTCTTGTCGATGAACACGTGGGCTGGAGGCGACGGCGGCGTTTCGGCTTTTTGCGCGGAGGTCGGCGGCGTGGCGAACGGCGCGACCACCTCGCGCGGGGCGAAGTTCAAACGGCACACCTTCGGCGGCTCTTCTTCTTTCTCTTCCTTTGGTTCCGGGGGAGGCGGAGGCACCTCCACTTGTTTTGGAGGTCGCTTTCGTTGCAGCGATCCCCGACGAACGATGCCGGCGGTCTTCTTGGGCGTTCCGCTCGCACTCGTCGTCGAGTTGCCGCGAACCAATGGCCGTCGTTTCGGCTTCCCGCTCGCCGTTCCGCCGGTCGTCGAGGCGGGTGTTTGCCGACGGGAGAAGGCGGGCGACAGGCTGCGGGGAGCGGACGAAATTGGAACCGCGTCATACCTGAACGCCTTGTAATTCACTCTTTCTCCTTCTGCACACTCACCGCTTCAAAGCACTCGACATCGTGGCCGCCGTGTACGAGTGCGATCGAGTAATTTGCGGCGTCCGCAGCGGTCGGCGGAGTCGACGGCGCCGTTCGGGCAGCGGCGGGAGTGGCGGGCGGAAGACGACGGCTCCGCTCCATTGGCCGAACGCTCCGTTCGGGCTCTGCAGCCGCTCCCGCCGCGTGTTGGCCGCGCTGCCGCTCGTGGTCGTCGTGCTGCTCGAGGACTTCGATTGGGGCGGCCGACCGGCGATCATTTGGGCGCCGATGGACGTCGACTTGCGCAACTTTCGATTCGACCGCTTCGTCCCGTCCGCATTCCGGCCGCCCGTCCCGTCGGCCGCCTTCTTGCCGCCGACCGCGTGGCCGAGGGCGGCGGCCACCACTTGAACGGAAGCGGGCGGCTGGGCAGGTGGTTTCGCGTCGATTCCATTCGCCTCGTTGAAGGAACTCTTTGCCCGGCCGATCGCTCCCAACCGTCGCTGTTGGGAAGAGGCGGACGAGTTGGAGTCGCTCTTGGACTTCGAGCCGTCCGACCGGCTGCTCGTCGAGCCGCCCGCACTGGGGCGTTTCGTTGAGGACCGCGTTTTGAAGAGTTGGGCGAATTCGGAGGAGAAAATCTCGGCTTCTTCGCCCCGCAATCCACCACTCGGCGCCTCCTTCTGCTGCCACAAGTCGGTCGCGGGCAGCGGTTGCCGCTCGCGATGACGATCAGTGGGCGGGAAGTCGAAGAACGGGGGCGAGAGCGGCGACAAGGGCGGCAGGCTCTCAAAGAGGCTGCTGGACGTCGATTGGCGCAAACGGAAGCGATTGGCGACTCCCGACCGCTCGCCTAAAGCAGGACGAGTTCAACGACAACAAGCGAAAGAAAGCGGACCTTGAAGGAAGCGAAACGGCAGGACGTTGGCGGAATAGACGGCGGCTGTTCGGCCCTCCGCCGCGAACTCGTCGTGATTCCCTTCGGCTTTCGGTTTGAATTGGGTTGGAAATGAGGGGGAAAGCCGCCGAAAGGGGTCGTCTTTCGCCTTCAACACCTCGTCGTCCGCCTCTTCGCTCCACGGCGGCCCTCCGGAGACCTCCGCCGACCACGAGACGGCCGGCGGACTCGCGGCGGGCCCATCGGACGGGGCGGCCAGCGCCGGAAGCGAGGAGGTGGGCGCGAGTAAGCGGAATATGGTGGACTAAACGAGCGGATTGCTCCAATTAATGCCGAGCCACGACACGCTCCTTTCTCTCGAATCAAAGAGGAAGTGAACGGGCGGCACGTTTGACTTCCCGGTTCTCACGGTCGGGCGGAAGCCGGCGGGCGGGCGGGCGGGAAAGGTCGCCTGACGTTCGCGACCGCCGGTTCCTCGAAATTGTTTTTTGGGTTGCTTCACCCGACCCGCGAATTATGCCGAACGACAGCTGCTTTCCGACCCGCGGAAAGAAGCGAAAGGATTTGCAGTTTTCTTCGGCCTTCGACCGTTCGAATGGCCTTGCACTGAACAGCCGGCTAATTGAACGCAATGCAAGAGGAGAACACTGTAGATGGCCGAAAGCAGGCAGTCTGAGCGGCTCTGTGGACGTCGTGCCAAACCGAAGTGGAGTGGCCGTACGAAAACAAACCGAACGAGTGCCGTGAGCGTTGATTAAACAAACCGAAAGCAGGGCGCAAATCCAATCATCTCCCCTCTCCTTGCTGTTCCCTGTGCACCTCCCTTCTCCCCGCATGCTTGCTTTCCTCCTTCTTGCTTGTTCTAATTCGGGGCAAGCAGAAGCAGAGTGCACACCTCCACGGTCAATTAACGGCCACTTCAGCCCACTTCTCCATGACGTCTTTCGAATTAGCGGCCACTTGAGCAGCCGGGTGGTGAAATTTCCGGAAATCCCCCGCCCGCCCCGACATTTCGATCGTGCGGAGGACTTCGAACCCGACGAAATGGCAACATTTCGGTCGAAAGAAGGTTCACTCACGGAAAGAACACGAACACATTCGAAACGTTCGCCCGTCTGCACGCACCCGACGAAAAGAACTTCTTTTCGGACGGTCCAACTGGTGGGTAGACGCCCCTCATCATCAATGGAAGGATTGAATTAAGACCAATTGGACGAAGAGAACACCCCGCGATTAGGATTCGTCACCCTCGAATTATCCGCTGGACGGATTACCGCTCACTCGAAAGATTAGAAGAGAGGTGAGTCGGACAGAAGAAGTGGATGATGTCAGTAGGAACGGCGGGCGAAGAGCAAGAAAGGGATTGCAAGCCAGCAATTGTCGCTCATGCAAACTTTCTTTTCGACGATCATGCTGCTCGAATCGGCTTGTTTGTTTCCACCGCCCACTGACAGCCGGCCGCTTCTCCCGTTCGCTCCTTGCCGCTCCGATGACCCAACAACCGGACATCACCGTTGGCTCTCGTGAGTTCTCACCCTTCCTTCATCTTCCTCTCCGTTTAGTCTGCTCGTACGAGACCCCCGACCGGGCGAAGCAGAAGGCGGCCGGGACGGTGACGGTTCGCATCAAAATCGGCGCCCAGCGGGATCAAAACGGCGACCTGCCGCTCAGCGTGGACGTCCAGTCCGACGGCGTGCCCGTGAACGTCGAGCTGCTGGCGGAGGTCGTCGACGGGCCGCAGCTCTCCGAACAGCAAGCGGTGAGCCTCCCGCTCCAGCCGTCCGCTTCGAACAACGCCGACCGCGAGGCGCCCGCCGAAGCACGCGAGGAATCGGCAAGTGCTTCCTTCTCCTCTCTGGAATGACAACCGTTGGTTGCAGACACAACCGGACGGATGGGCCTCTTGAGTTCGCTGACCGCCGATTTCTCTCCGTTCTGCAGTGCACAATAAACGCTTAAATCATCTTCGTATCAGACAGTTGTTCATTCATCTTGTTAGTCTGTACGGCAAGACGTGTGCGCTGCCCGAAGACAACGAAGTTCGTTAGTTCTAGATTCCGGTTGATACCTCAAGAGTCGGAAGCAAATGACTTCGTTTGCATGAGACGAATTTGCATGGACGAAACGAAAAGGCTGCAGTTTTCGGTCGATCGGCCAGTTGCCTCCTCAGTGCTGTCGGCAGTTCGGCTGTTGGACTTCCCGCTCCCGCTCGCTTCCGTTGGACCGAAATGCCGAAGGTTTGCTGTTTCCACCCACTGCGGGGCTCTCATCGACCGCCGATTGCAGGATCGTCGTTCCCGTCGCTCGGTGGCCTCGCAGACGGAGAGCGAGTGGTCGTCGGAGAGCAGCGAGGCGGAGACGGGCGCCTACGGGGCCGGCCAGTTCCGCAACGTCGGCAACACGCCCTTCGAAGAGTGCGCGGACGGCGCCAAGTGCCGCAAGAGTCGCAAGAAGCGGGCGGTGATCGACGAGGACGCGCCGTCGAACCGCTCCGTCCGCTCCAGTGGCCGCTCCAAACGCGAGCGCCTGAAGCACCGCACGACCCGCGACATCCCGCCCACTCCGCACCCGGGTTCGTCCTCCGCTTCTCCGCTCCGCTCACTCGTGCGCCTTCAGCCGCGCCCCGCCGCTCCTTCCGCCCGCCCACTCCCGAGGCGGACGAACCGGCGCGCCGCTTCTCGCTGGTGGTCGTGCCGCAGTCCGAGGACGAGGTCTCCTGGACGCCCTCGCAGCGTCAAGTGCTGGACGAGCGCGAGGTCGAGGAGGAGGCCAACGTGGCGCCGGTCGCGTGCTCGCCGATGTCCGTTGAGAAGAGTGACCACCCATTCCTCCACTCGCTTCTTGCAGCCGTCCGCTCGAGGAGGGCGACGAGGCCGCCATTCCGGAGATGTTCGACCGCTCGCGCTCGAAGAAGAAGCGCCGCAGCAAGAGTGAGTCCTCCGACCTCTTCATCCTCTCACTCCTTGCAGCCTCGAAGAAGCGCTCGGCCGGGCCGCGCACTCACCACCTGAACGTCGTGCTGGACGCGGGCGGTCTCGAGTTGCCGCTCTCCATCCGCGTCAAGTTCGACGAGCCGCCGCCCGGGGAGCTCCGCCTGAAGCGCGTGCTGCTGGACGACCGCCACGAGTTCGTCGCCGGCGACCCCACGGACGAGTTCGCCGCGAATCCCTCCAGTTCGGCCTACGAGCAGCCGAGCTTCGAGTGAGCAGGCCCCCTCCTCTCTTCTCTGTGCAACCAATAAACAGAAGGCTTCGACTTGTTCATTTGGGGTGGCTTAGAAGGAATTCTTGCTACTGCACGTGCTCGCTCGGTGCAAGCAAACATTTATTCGCTCATCGCTCAAGTTGTGGTGACCGCTGCAATCGTCGCGTCGTCCACTTTGTTGTGGGACAGCCGGCCGCCGAGCAGCCCCCGAACGGAGCGGCGGTAGACGGGCACGATGAGCATGGCGGAGAGCGGGCGGACGACCGGGAACCACAAGGCGAGGGCGGCTTCGAGGGCACTCTGCCAGAAGAAGTCGATGTGGAGGAAGGAGGAGAGGATGTTGATGCTCGTCGGCAAGCAGAGAAGCAGCGGGATCGCGGTCTTAACGGAGAATTGATTGAGGTGAAGGTGGGAGAACGAACTTGAATGAGCATGATGGAGAGCACCTGCCGGTTGACGGCCGCCTGTCGACTCTCGGCGTTCGTCATCACGCGCCGAATGCGGAGGACTGCGAACGAAATGAACGCGTAGTCCGCCCAGATGGCGGCCGTCACTCCCGCGAGCATCAACCGCTCCAACGACCCCCGAACGTCCATCGAGGCGAATGAGTAGCCGTCCAACTGCCTCAGCCCTTCTGCTTCTTTCGGGTCGAACTTCAGCAGCAGCGGGGGGCGGTGGTGGCTCAGCTGGTATGCAGTCGGACTTCCCGTCGGGTTGGCGCTGCATGCTGGTTCGACCCCCCGCCCGCTCGACAATCGACCCCTGGCGAGGGCGACAGACTTCCGTCTGGTCGAGTTGCCATACCGCGGCCGCTTCGGCAGCTGCTCCACCGCGGATACCCGCTGAGTGTGGATGTAAATTTGTCCTAAAAAAAAAAAATTGTCAGCAGCAGCGGAGTGGTGACGACGGAGAGCAGGAGTGTAGAGGAGTACGCGCAGAACACAAACAGACACAAGTGCCGTCCGTTAAACTCCAAATTCCTGCAAACATCGAGAGCGTTCATGAGTAAGTGGAAGACTTACCGGCATACCACCCTATAACGACACACAAAATCGACAGAAACCAGGGCGATGGGCACGTAAACTGCGAGCCAAAAGAAGACGCCCACAAGCAAGGTGATCGTCCGCTCTTCGGTCGGCCGCCAGAAGCCGGTGAGGACGAAAAAGAAGCGACCGTTCAGCGGAGCACATTGCTGCAAACTCCACCGGAAACTCGTGCCTTCCACCCGCTCACTCACGACTGCAGTGACCAAGAAGACGCTCTCGAAGAGCACGTCCGAGACGCAATGAAGGACGAGGATGTTCGAGTAGGAGCGCATCAACGAGGGCGTCTTGAAGCGGACGAGCAGCAGGAGAATCCCATTCAATAGGAACGAAAAGGAGGTCGCGGCCACCGCATTCACCGTCCACACCGTCGACGGCATTTTGCACCGAAAAGAACTGAGTGCAGAGTGAGGACCGGCGGCTTCCTTCCGGCTTGAACACTCCCGCCACCAATCCGCCGCTGCAAACGAGTCCCCGGAGAGAGCACGTGCTTCTTGTTCGCTTTGTAATCGACACAATCCACTCAGTCGGGCCTACAACTGGAGACCGCACGCGTAATCACCTTACTCGCAACAAGCAATCGAGCTTACCCGTTGGACAACGATGATTTACACAACGAGGCAGAAACTACAACAATAGACCTCGTTTTCCTGCTTTTCGTCCTTCTCTTTTTCCATCTTACATCTCTTTGCTGACCGAACGGGTTGCGTTCGAATTTATTATTGTGCGTTGCTTGGTACGAGCACCAACAACAGAAAGATCTCACGGCAGGGAGCGTAAAAACGACAACGAAAGACCAGAAACAACAGAGAGAGAAGAATTGGACGCGTTCATCGACGGCGAGTCACACGCGGCGGTCGACCAGACGGCGGAGTTCCTCGAGCTCCCGACGGCAGTTCGCGAGCTGGAGCTTCCCGTCGGCCTCCGCGATCTTCGTGCGGCGCAGCTCGTCGCTGAGGTCGTCCACCGTGCGGCGCCACTCGTCGACCAGCCGCGCGTCCACTTGGGGCTCCTTCGCCTTCTTGCGGTCGGCGAGGATGTTCGCGTACTCGTCTCGGACGGCCTCCTGCAACTCCTCGTCCGCCTCGGCGAACACGAGGAGCTCGCGGAGGGCGCGCAGGCGACACTTCAGGTCGCCGAACTCGCGCTCCGCTTGGCGCGCGATGCCGCCGAAAGCCGAGTGGGCGAACGGCGGCAGCAGACGTTTGGCCGGGCGGGGCACTTGGCGGAGCCTAAAACGAGGAGGAGTGAGTGGAAGCGGAACGAGAGAACTCACAGCTGCGAGCCGCTGATGAAGCCGAGCGAGTGGAGAGTCGCCTCGTTTTTGATGTCCGCCTCCTTCAGCGTGCACTCGTTCTCCAGTTCCTTCTCTGAAAGCAGAGAGGAAAGATGAAATGGAAGGATAGGGGACGAACCGCCGTAGAAGAGGCGCTGGGACTCGGCGGAGACTCCGTCGAGTTGCTGCACGACCTCCTTGATCTGCTGCATCGTGCACGAGTTGAACACGCCCGCGACGACCACCGTGCGGTCCGTGGCCACCACGCGCACATACACGACGAAGCGGGGCTGCGCGGTCGGGCGCTCCTCCTTGAAGCACGCGATCAGGCGCTCCACCTCCGCGCTCCACTTCCAGCAGTCGCTCGGCGGCAGGACGACCGCCTCTTGCATTTCCTTCTGCTCGTAGTGGAGCTCCTCGTAGAGGCCGTGCAGCGTGTCCTCCGGCTGGACGGTGCGGGCGGGCCGCGCGGCGATCGGCGTCGCTCGAATGGGCGTGCTGGAATTCAGCTGGAACGATCCGATCGGCTCGTCGTCCTCCAGTTGGACGCCTGAAGAACGAAGGGAATGAGGAACAGGGGCCTGTCTCCAGAACTCACCTTTCAACGACAGCTCGCACTCCACACCGCCGTAGAGCAGGAGACGCAGCTTGAGGTCGCGCACGGAGTCCGTCTGCTTGAGCGTCCGGTGGAACGTCTCCGAGCCCACGCACACGTCCACCGGGATGGCGGCGAGCGAGCGGACGGGCTGCGAGCAGAGACGCGCGAGCTCGCTCTTGAATTCGGCGAAGCGGTCGCGGTTCAGGAACGCGGCGAACTGCCGCAGGAGGAGCAGATGGCGGCGCTCCTCACGCAGCGCGGAGATCTTCGCGCAGAGCGCCCCGCGGGCGGGCGGCTGGTGGACGAAGACGAACGACGTGAAGCGTTTCTTCTGCACCTTGATAGTCGCGCTGTTCGGGATCCTCACGCGGTCGCCGTCCGCCAACTCGGCGCCTGAAAGCGGGGGAAGTGAGCGAGGAGAGGGAACGAGAAGGAACCAACCATTGTAGACCCACGTCTGCTGCCAAATCGGGACGGCCGTGTGTTCGGCAACGTAAGCCTTCCAGGAGGCGACGGTGTCCGACAGGAGCACTTGGATGTCGAACTGCTCGCCCCACTCGCACGCCACTTTGATGCGCGGGCCGGACACCATTTGTTCGGAGAAGAAGAAGGAAAAAGGATGACAATTGCGAAAGCGAACGCCCGGTTTTCTGACGGGCGGCGGCGGGCGGGCGGACGGACGGCGACTCGCCGCAGTTCGCACGCGATCGGCGGCCGTTCGCCCGCTTGTTCGTGCGAAGTGGCCATTCCGCCGCTGCTCTCTTTCTTCCGTTTCTCCAGCAAGACAACCAAAGGTTGATGGAAGGCACAAACGGGTTCAGAGGCCCGGTTCTCTTCTTCGGTCGATGAACAATGTGCGCGCAAGGTCGCTGTTTGTCTGGACTTCGACGGGAGAATTGGGAGGACGGCTTCCCGGAACGACGATGTTTTGTTCCCCGGAAGAGATCGTCTGTTCTTCGATCCCTGACCACAAATTAGAGAACGATGTTCCGTTCGAAGAAGCGGGCATCCGCCGAGACCGCCCGACCGTTTCGGTCCCGCAGTTCACCTCCAATTAGGCCGCTTTGTTTTGATCCCGCAGCTGCCGAGCACAAGGCAATTTGGCCCGTTTGTTTGCGGGATTTCGAAACGTTCGGCCGAAAGGAGAACGCTGGAGGGATCAATGGAATCGCCGGATTGTCGCCCCTTACTCGCTGCAATTTGAAGCGATTGAATTCGGGGAACAAAGACGGCGGCCGGCCGGAGATCGTCGGCGGTCGTTCTCGGCATCCACCCACTCCGCGTGCGTGAATGCCGGTCGTTCTTCTTCGAACTCGTGCGGCCGTCGGTCGGGGTGCAAACACCCGCCTCTTTCCGCCAATTAGCGGCGGCATTCCAAGAGCATTCGGGAACTCCTGTTCGCCCCTCGGGGATCGGAGGGGAATAAAAGAACTCGCTTTGCACTCGACCCCCACCCACAACCCTCATTCGGGATGGCGGACTCGAGCGGCGCGATCTACTGGCTCACGGACACGGCGGGCACGATCTGCGGGGTGTTGAGCAACGGACTGCTGATCGCGGCGGCGTTGCGGACCGCCGGCCGCAAGATGCCCACCTACTCGGCGCTCTTCCTTGCCGTCGGCATCTTCGACGTCTTTTTCTCTCTAACCGAGCTGACGACTCAACACGTGATGACTTCCTTCCGTCTACTCCGATCACCCCACCGTTCTTGCAGCAACTGGTCGTTCGGCGGGGCGTGATGTACGTCCTCCCGCGCGGCGTGGAGCAGAAGCTTCCCGCCTCGTGGTACCCGATATTCGCTCTCCCGCATGGCTTCGTCACGATGCACGGGCTGTTCATCTTCGGCGGATTGTACAAGTTCCGGCATGATGTTCTCACAAAGTACCCCCGTCTTCTCCTTCCCGTTCTGATCGTTCCGTTGCAGCAACTCGACGTCCATCCGGGATCTCCTGAAGGTGTTGGGGTTGACGTCCGCGTGCGGTCTCTTCACCGGCCTCTCGCTCGTGCTGGCCATCTACCAGACCAAGGAACGCGGCGACGAGTTCTACATCCACCAACTGGACCCCAACTGGCGGCAGCACCCGGACCTTCGGTTCTTCATGTATGCGGTCGACATTCGAGACCTCGGAGGAAAGGGATTTTTCTACGGCGGCCTCCTCTTCGCCGTCCTCTGGGTGACGGTTGCCGCATACTACACATGGAGGGCCTTCCACTTCGTGAACACAACGGCTGTTCGCACGAGTGAGCGAACCGCCGCCCTCCAACGGCAGTTCACTTTGAGCCTGATCGTGCAAACTGTGAACGCTTGCATCTTCGCTGTGGTTCCCGTAAGTCCTGACCCTTCACTCCGCTCACTGCCTTTTGATTGTACAGGTCACACTGATTTGCGTGGCCATGCTCTTCCGTCTCGAGGGCGACTTCGTGGGCACGTGCACTCTGCTGCCGCTCTCGTGGCTTCCGTTCGTGAACGCCGCCCTCACGATCTACGTGGTGAAGGCCTACCGCTCGTTCGTCGTCTCGCTGTTCAGCGCGAAGAAGCGGAAGGATGAGAGCGGGAATTCGAGCGGCGAGCGCCGCTTCGTGCAGACGTCGACGAACGCGATTGAGGACAAATCGAACATTTTGGTGTGAATTCCGTCGATGTCTGTTTGCTCGGTTGGAGAGCGGAATAAACTCGTCGAATTTGCATGAGCGAGAACGAACGAACGGAACGAACGGAACGAACTGCCCAACGGAATCCATTCACTGGGTCCTTCCGCTGCTCCGGCCGGCCGCCTCCCCGCACGAGCGAACGAGCGAGCGAACTGATGGCGTGGACGGGAAAGACGGTGCTCGTGACGGGCTCCACGTCGGGCATCGGCCGCGCGACCTCGCTGCTCTTCGCGCGCGCGGGCGCCAACGTCGTGCTGCACGGGCTGTCGGAGAAGCGGTTGAACGTGAGTCCTCCCGCCTTCAAAGCACCCACTCCTGCCGCTTGCAGGAGACCCGCGAGCTCTTCAAGCAGCACGAGATCCCCGACGCCCGCCTCCACCACGTGCTCGGCCCCATCGAGCAGGTGGATTTCCAGAAGAGCCTCCTGCAAGAGGCCGTCCACAAGTTCGGCCGCCTGGACGTGTTTGTGAGCAACGCCGGCTGTGCGGGGGTGCGCGGCAAGAAGCCGGACAGCGTGGAGGCTTTCGACCGCGTCATGGAGGTCAACGTGCGCAGGTTTGTTCGGGAGGGCACCCCTCACCCACCTTCTGGATTGCAGCAACTACACACTGATCCCGCGCGTGATCCCCCTGCTGGAGCAGACCAAGGGCAACATCGTGATCGTGGGCTCGATGGCCGCCCGCATCTGCGAGCCCCAAATGAACCCCTACCAGATGTCCAAGGCGGCCATCGACCAGGTGCGTTCTCCCGCCTTTTTCCCCGCCCATTCGCTGCTTCCAGTTCACGCGCAACATCGCCCTCAAGTACGCGGACAAGGGCATTCGGGTGAACGCCGTCGCGTGAGTCTCCTGCAGTCATTCTTCCGCCCACTGGCCACTTGCAGGCCCGGACTGATCGAGACGAACCTCGGCAAGAACTTCGGCGTGCCGCGCGAGAGCATGCAGAAGGTCTACCGCAAGTACGTGGGCGAACGGATCCCGCTCGGCCGCATGGGGCAGCCGGAGGAGGTCGCCGCGTTGATCGAGTTCCTCGCCTCGGACGCCGCCTCGTTCGTCACGGGCGCCGTGTGGCCGATCGACGGCGGCCAATTCGTGAACCGCCACGTGATCGCCGGCGCCATTCCCAAGTGATCCCCGTGGAATAAACTTCCTCCTCCCGTCCAGTCGGTCAGTCGATTAAGAACAAAGCAAGAGTAGGTTCGTAGAGGCGATGCAAATCCAACTCGAGAGGTTGAGCAAACGAATGCTTCATTTCTCACGTTCTGCCACGCGCCGAGTGGTCGTCCGCCTTCCGCTCCCGCCGATCCTCGCCGCCCGAATGGTCTTCCGATTCGCGTCGCCGGCCGAGTGCTCGCTGTTCGGCGCGCAGCACGTGGAGCTCGTGGTGGTGGGCTCCGTTCTCGCGTTCTTCTCGCTGCTCGGCCTGCTGCTCTACGCGCTGCTGGCGATGCTCGTGGTCGAGCTGCCGTTCCCGTTCCGGCCGCACGTCTCGCGGCTCGAGCGGGCGTATCGCCGGCGACACGCGGAGCTCGTGGCCGGCAACGAGGCCCTCCTGGGCGGTGAGTTCTCCTCCTTCTGTTGTTCACTTATCCCTGGCTTCCAGTGAATCCGGACCTCGACCTAATCGCCGAGCACCTCCTGCAGCGGAGACGGCAGGCGACCGCCCTCGCCGAGAAGCGGGCGGCGGCTGCCGGACGGAAGGGACTCGCCGGCCGGCTGCTCGGCCGCTTCCGCCGTCGACCGGCCGTCGTCCCGCGCCCGCCGACCGCCAGCGGCCCCTCGCGCTCCACGCTGACCGTCCCGCCTTCTCAACAACAACCGACACCCACGCAGCCGCCGCCCGTTCCGCCCGCACCGCCGGCTGCTTCACGCGCTCCGTAGCGATCAAACCGTCCTGTTCTTCCTGATGGTCAACTGTGCGGAATAAATCAAAATCTATCCGTTTATTCGCATCGGGCAACAACAAACAAGAACAATCTAAGCGGAACGAACCGGTCGGAGGCCTCAATGTCGATGCATGTAGTGATCGATGAGGGTGGAGAAGGCGGCGAATCCCGCAGCCCCAAAGATCATCGGTTTGATGCCCGCCCGCAGGCCGATGGCCCCGCCGACGATCGCGCCGCTGTAGGTGCCGTTTTTCCAGTCGGACTTGGCGCGGGCGCTCTCCAGCAGACACTCGGTGCCCGAGAAGAGGAGGCCGATCGTCGCGAAGTTCTTCGCGTAAGCGCCCATTCGGCTCTTCATCTCCTTCCACGTCTCCCGCATGGTCAACTGAAACACTCGAGGATGCAATCGGGGAGAACGAGGGAGCTCACCGGCTTGGTCGGGTCCTTGTTCATGCTGAGGTTCGGGTCGACGGACGCGGTGAACAGGCCGAACGCGATCCCCACGCCGCCGCCCAGCACACACGCGAGTGCCGACTTGAAGGCGCAGTTCTCCATCGTCCGCGCGAGCATCAGCTCTTCGCGGGTCATCGGCGGCAACGTGAGCATCTGGAGCACGAGGAAACAGTCAGAAGAATGAAAGATTGAAAGAACTCGCCTGTCGCGGAGCGGTGAGCTCCTTGCCGGCACTCCACGGCCGTGTTCTCGAGCCGATCATCTCGTCCACCAGCTGCACGTAGTGCGAGGGCTTGTACTCGAACGGGACCGTCGGTTTTGCCTGAAGAACGGAATGAACGGAAGAAATCCAGCGAAAGGCCCACCTTCTCCTCATTTTCCCGCTGATCCACGAACGGATTGCCGAAAACCTTCGAGAAGTCAGACGAGATGCTCATCCGGGCACGATCGTCGTCGAATTCACTCCAAATCACCAAAAATGGGAGGATTTTCGTCAAGAATCTCCAGAAATTGTCGATTGTCGAGCAGACGGGCGGGAGGGTTGACTCGGAACAATCCTTCGACTCGAACACTTGACATTCCTTTATAGCTCGCTTGTTTTTTGGACCTCACGCAGCGGTTAACGCTCGGGCACGGCGGGAAAGAACGACGGAACATTGGTGGATTTACGGGATGAATCGCGAATTCACCCTCTCGTTGATTTCAAAAATACCGGTTTGATGCTGGCTCCCACATCACATCGGTTACTCCACAAACTTCCGCGTTTTGAGCTCCCGAATTTGCGATTAGAGGACTTCTTCGAATTGCTTTCGAAACGTTCGATCTCTTCGTCGCAGCATTCTCCGCAGCAGCCAACCAAACAAAGACGCGCGTGAGTGAGTTCATTCCGGACGGCACAACTGCAGAAAGACGGGAAAGAGCGGTCAGGGTTGGTCCTCGGTGGTGCCCGTCCGCTCCTCCAGCGTCGTGCCGCCGATCTCCGGGGCGAGGCGTTGGAGGAGTTCGCCGAAGGAGGGCCGCAGTTCGGGCGCCTGGTTCCAGCAGCGGAGCATGAGGGCGGCGATGGCGGTCGGCATGTTGGGCGGGGCGCTCATCGTCTTGCCCGAGAGGACGAGCGCCTTCACGTCTGCGTTGCTCATCCCCGGGTAGGGGTCGGCCTTGCAGCACGTGAACAGCTCCCACATCATGATCCCTGCAACCATCGATCGATTGATAGAACGAAGGAAGAGGACCGACCGTACGCCCAAACATCCGATTTCGTGCTGAACGTGCCGGCGCGGAGTGTTTCGGGCGCCAAGTAGCGGACGGGCACCTTCTGCAGCCTGAACGCGAGAAGGGACACTCAAATGAGCAGAAAGGAGCACTCACTTCAGTTGGCGGAGCTCGGCCGTCGTGACGGAGAGGCCGAAGTCGGAGATCTTGACGGTGAGGTCGGCGGCAAGGAGGCAGTTGCGGGCGGCGATGTCGCGGTGGATCACCTGCTTGGAGGCGAGGTACTTGAGGCCGCGGGCGGCGTCGGCGAGGAACTGCACGAGGCGTTGGGACGTGAGCTGGGCGGCGTTCGTGGAGCAGTAGGTCTTGAGCGAGCCGCCGGGCGCCAGCTCCAGCACGACCATCATGGGCTCCTTCTGCGACGCGACGCCCAGCACGCGCACGATGTTCGGGTGCACGAGACGGCGGTTGATCGAGGCCTCCTTCACGAAGTTCGCCCGTTCCTGCACGAAAGGAGGGTGAGCGGAAGGACGGGGGAACTCACTTGTTTGCCCATTTTGCCCTTGAGCGTCTTCACGGCCACGTCGATCGGGCGGCCGTCCACCTGGTCGAGGCGGGCGAGGAACACGTCCCCGAAGCTGCCCGAACCGAGCTTCTTGCCCATGTGGATGGAGTCGTGCAGGAGGTACCAATCGGGGCGTTTCACCGGGTTCAGCAGCTTCGTTCCGGACCGCTGGAGTTCCTTCTTGGTCGACTGCAAGCGAGCGAGTGGCAAACAAGAAGGAAGGGGGAACTCACCACGTAGTGGGCGATCAGTTTGCTCACCGAATCGAAGTCCGCGTCGCCGCGCACGGCCCAGCGGTGGGCGGCGTTCAGTTTGAAGAGGATGTGCCTCGCGCGGCCGCCCCACCGCACGGAGACGGCCAGCCGGTGCGCCTTGTCCAGTTCGGTCAGTCGGACGAGGAAGTCCCCGTCTTGCAGCAGCATGTCTTCGATCTCGTCGCGCGGCATCAACCCGTGATACCTGCAGTAATCGATGGAAGAAGAGAGGAAAGATGGGAGACTCACCATGATTTGCCCAACAGTTGCTCCGCTTCGGCATCGCAGCGCACTTTGTAGACGCTGGAGCCCACTTTGGAGCCGGAGCCGGCGCGTTTCTCCTCCACCGAGTGGTCGTCGGCGAGCGTGACGCCGATCTCGAGCTCGTCCGTCTTTTCGCCGGACGGCTTGCGGCGCTCCTCGACGGGCGTCCCCTTGGCGTCGGTCTTGATGGCGGACGGGACGCGGGCGGCCTTCCGCTTCTCGACGCCCGTCCGGTAGTCGTCGTTGCCCGAGCTGCCCGGCCGCGGCTTCGTGTACTTCCGCCACATCGCAGCCGCTTTGCGGGACCTCCGGTTGGGTCGAGTGGAGGGGCCGCTCGCGCGATGGGCTCTCCTTCGCCGTGAATTTGCATCGCCTAATGCAAACGTCGACGCGAGAATGAAGTGACTTCACATTTCCTTTTGCACGGAATTCGCGGTCGTTCACGAGCAGTTGGCGGACATCAAACGCCGCAAATTGATGCTGCCCGCGCTCCAAGAGGATGGAAACTCAATCGACGGCCATTTATTCGGTTAACAAACTCGTGGTCCGCCGGCAATGTAAAACAGGGTTCGTGATGGTGTTAGCTGGACGTTCACCGATGTGCACAGAAGAATCAACGGTGTACGGAAGCATCTAACAGGATCAAAGCATTTCGGAGTGAACACGCACCTAGTTTTTGATCTAGCTCTAAATAAAACAATCTCTGGCCGGCTTCTCTTCGAACTGCACAACGATCAAATTTAACGTCGATCAAGCCGCGTGTCCCTCTTCCTCGACAAACCCGCCGACAGCAAGCAGGAGTGGACGCGCGCCCAAACTCCCGCGTGGAATACCGCCGCTTTTGCTTGCGTTCGAATTTTGCCCACCGCCGCCGCCCGCTTGCTTTCGGCCGCCGAGCCGACGGATCGCGAATTTTCGCTCGATTTCGCCCATCTCGCGAATGTGAGTTCCATTTTTTTCCGAGTTGAATTAGAGGAATTTTCGTCGATTTTCAGCGAATTAATAGACCGAAATGAACATGAACACTTCGGACGAGACGGACGAAACGTCGTTGGCGGCGAAGCGACGGCCGCCGAAACAAGTGGGTTTTCCGTCTTCTTTCATTTGTTGTTCATTGCTCCGATCAGGCCGTGAACAAGTTCGCGAACATCGAAATCGGCGACATGATCGGGAAGGGCGGCTTCGGCGAGGTGTTCAAAGCCCGCTGGGAGAGCAAACGGGTGGCCGTGAAGAAGTGCCCGCTGCCCGGCCACGGCAAACCCATGGACTTGGACCCGCACGCCGAGGCGAAGATCATGCGGGAGCTGAGCGGACTGAACCCGCACTTGATCGAGTTCTTCGGCACTTACGAGGACCGGAAGCACTTCTGCATCGTGATGGAGTACTGCCGCCACGGTTCGGTTTACGACTACGTGAAGGCCAAGGGACCCTTCTCGATCCCCGCCGGTGAGTCCCCCGTTCCTCTTATTCCTTTGATTTGTGTGTTGCAGTGCGGAAGATGGCGCTCGACATCGCGACCGTCCTGGACCTCATCCATCAGCGGAACTACTTGTACCGCGACCTCTCGCCGAAGAACGTCCTCATCTCCAAGTACGACAGCAACCAGATCCCGTACATCGTGCGTTCCCTTTCGTCATTCATCCGACTGGTGACCGCTTGCAGAAACTGATCGATTTCGGCCTCTCGAAGCACAAGGACGAGGTGAAGGGGACGACGTGCGGGACGCCCGGCTTCACGGCGGCGTGAGTTCATTCGGCCACCTTTTTCCATTCGTTCGCTTGTTTGTGTGCAGGAAACACGCGAAGCAGTCCAAATGGAAGCCGTGCATGGACTACTATTCGCTGGGCTGCGTCCTCATGTACATGCTCACCAAAAAGCTGTACATGGAGCAAGGCCACGGGCTGGAGGCGCGGCACGTGATCAAGTACGTGACGGACAAGAACGCTCAAAGCTTCGTCCTCTTCCTCACCCAGCGCTGGGCTGACATCAAGAGCATCACGCGTACGTTCAATCCAACGATCTTCCGTCGATTATTCGCGAATTCAGCCATCCAACGACACTCGTTCATCCTCGAGGAGGTGATCGAGCAGCAGGTGCGTTCCTCTCACTCCTTTCTCTTTACTTTTGTTTGTTGCAGAGCATGAACTCGAAGAGCCGCACGGAGTTGCCCACGAGCCAGACCGCCGCTGTGTTGGCGTGAGTTTCCTTTCGCAAATTTCCGGTAGAATCCGCGTGTTTAGGCCGATTTCCAACGGAGAACCCCGCCCGTCGCGCGAGGTCGTCAAGTCGGCGGAGCGCTCGTCGAAGAGCAGCGGCCACCGGAAGAGCGCCACCACGTCCACGGCGACGACCGCGCCGCTCTCGTCGAGCTCGCGGCCGGTGCCCGAACTGCCGGCCGAGTTGCTGAACCCGGCGCCCGCGCCGCCCGTCCGGCCGCCCTCTCAAGCGGTCAAAACGTTCGGCCCGTCCGCCCGCCAGCCGCGCTCGGCGTCGGTCGCCGCCCGGCCGCGACTTCCCGCCTCGCACGCCGCCAGTGTGCCGAACGGCCGCACGCGCAATCCGTCGGCCATTTCCGTGGATTCGGAGGCGACCGCCCTCGAACTGCCCTGGCCGCTCCGCATCGACGGGATGTGCAACTGGCGGAAGATTGCGGGCCGCGGACGAGTGAGTTCTCTTTCTCCGTCGAATTCCTTACGCTTTCCCGCAGGTGACCTTCGACCACACCAGGAAGCTGGTGATCTTCGAGAACGCGCCGAAGGGCCCGCTGGAGTACACCGCGCACCTCGTTCGCGCGGGCAACTTCAACCAAACGGTTCGTCCTCCGCTTCTTCCTCTGTCGACTGGAATTCCGCTCGTTTAGCTGAAGATCTTCAAGCCGAAACCGAATGAGGTGATCGTCGACTGGCTGGGCCACGCGAACGGCTACCCGATCGAGCGGATGGTCGAGTCGCGGAAGTTCGCTTCGTAAGTGCCCACTTCAAGCCCGATTTCATTCGATTCGTCTGCTTGCAGCCTGGAGCAGGTGCAAGGGAGCAACCAGGCGACCAAGATCTACCAGCTGATGGTGAACGCGCACAAGAAGATCTCCCAAACGATCCGCACCGTGCTCGAGTACCCGTTCGACAACCTCGACCTCGTCGTCAAGATCATGCACGACGGACGGGTGACCGCGCGCTTCGGCATGCGCATGTACACGTTCCGCACGGCCCTGGAGGTGGACTACCAGAAGGGGTTGAGCCGAGGTTCGTTCCTCTCACCCATCTTCTTTCATTCCGCGTCGTTCAGAGGAAAAGGAGCAGTGCAAGTGGATTCTGGAGGGCCGCTTCATTCGACCCCCAAACTCGCGGTGATTCGCCCGTCCTTCCGGGCCGCCTTCTTTCTTTCGTTCCTTCACGATCATTCCTCCTTCGCTTCTTCGTTGTCTTCGGCTTGCCAATGGGTCTAATTTGAACTCCGCATTTTGTCCACTGAATCAAGCAATAAACTCTTTGAGATCAGCCCTCCCTCTTGCGTGTTTATTAGCCGACGATCGGGCGTTCGGCCCCCGTGAACTTCTTCTCGGGGTCTTCCTTGAGTAGCGGGTGGCTGTCGAGGCCGAGGATGCCGGGCGAGAGGACCTGGACGACGTGCCGGTTCCCGCTCCACAGCTGGTAGGAGCCGAACGAGGGGCTGAGCACGAGGAAGTTCATCGCATTCGGCGACCCCACGCGAGCGATCCCCGCTGCCGGCGAGAGCAGAATGAAGGAAAAGGACTCTAAAATAGGATTGAAAGAGGGAGGAGCGGAAGCCACTTGCCGGGACTCAAAATTCGCGCGTCCAGGAACTTTGGCGACATAATTTTGGCCAAGAAAGCTTCGGGCACGAGCGTCTGCAATCGTTCGATGAGAACTGCGAGCAGTAGACGAGTACTCACCCAGAACGTGAGAGCGAGGGGGCTCATCAACTAAAAGAAACCCGTGAGCTCCCCAGTCAACCGCAAACACGTGCCATCAGACGGAAGGCGGACGGGGCGAGGATTCTGCAACCGATCGACTCGTTTCTTCCATACACCGTTGCAGGCAGCAAACGAACCGAGCGGTCAGGACGACGGGCGAGAAGATCGATGCGATGAACGCGCTGAAAAGACACAGTTGATGGCCAAAGGATGGCGGCTTACCGAGGGGAGATCACGTCGGCCGGAAATCAACGGGATCAGCAACAAGCAGCACAACAGAGGACTTACGTGCAGCACGGAGGGGCTCACGATCTGCAGGTAAAACGCGTAGGGACTCACTAAAAAATGCAGATTGATGAGGCGGTCCCAAGTCGAATCGATTGAAAGCTCTCGAGCAAGCAACTCACGGATGTACGGGCCTGAAATGAGAGGTTAGAAGCCTTGGAAAAGGTGTTTCCAACCCATGACGTTCGCATTCCGAATCCGTGTGGTGAACGCGAAGCCGTTGAGCACTCGGTAGCCGAAGATCTGCTGTTGGTGGGTCATCGGAAGGATCGCCTCCAGCGGGTCGACCGGGGCTTGCCGCTTCTGCCGGTCTGCAAGCAGAAAGTAAAGGAGGAAGGAAGAAACCGAACTCACGCTCATCCTCCATTTGCTTGTACTTCTGCTGCACGCGGATCAAATCCGCTTCGGTCATTCGAGACAAGGCGCGGATGTCCTCCTCGAAGATCCGGTCGGCCTCCGCGTCGCGTGAGAAGTCGGCAGTCGGCGCGTCGATCAGGCCTGAACTCTTCGCCAACCAATCGACCAATCTTCCGTCTTTCACCCACCTTCTCGGCCGTAAGCAATCCGCAACTGGTCGGCGTTCATCTTCGCGTACCCAAAGACGTCAAGCTCTCGCTCTTGGTCCAAAGTGGTGAGCTTCTGCAGAGATTCGAACTTCTGATCGTGTTGCTCGACTTCTTGGACGCGCGGATGCATCCGTTGCTCCATGTCGCGCATGAAAGGGCCAAAGAGACCCTCGATGTGGTCAAACATTCGCTTGGCGCCCGTCAGGTCCATCAGGAGATCCAGCCAGGCCATCGTCTCGCAGTGGTCGCTCGTCGACAACTGCAGGCAGTAGAAAGTCGAGTAGACCAAAGGACTGCGAACAGCTCACTTGGAGGAGACGTGGCAGAGGGAGCATTCCTTCGTCCGCGAACGAGAGCATGTTTGGGGACAGCCATCGTTTGGAGTCGGGGTCCTCGGGGTCTTGGGGCAGCAAATTGAGCAGCTTCGGCGAGAGGATGCTCAGGACGTTCTTGTCGTCGAAACTCTCGAGCTGCTCGGCGAACCGCCTCGCTTGAGCCAACGGCGAGTCCTCGCCGGTCGGGCGGCTCCGGTAGTCCACTTTCATGTCCACTTGCTCGAGGAATCTGCAAGAAGACGAAGGGATAAGAGCAGCAGAGAAGAACTAACTTCTGATTGGACTTCGTGACCGAATGCAAGTAGCGGATCACGTGGTTCAGCTTGTGGAATTGCTGCTGCAGTCGGCGGAGTGTTCGGACGTTCGCGGGCGTCCCGCACCGGGGCGAGACGTCCGGCAGACTTCGCCTGTTGATTCGCTTCCGTTGGAAGTAGCGGCGAGGAGGCGGCGGTTGCGAGGGGAACTCAACACTCTTCTGCCGCCCGGGAAGACGGAAAATTCGAAGCGGCCGCTTAAACTTCGTTTCTTTCCGCTCCGGACGGGACTTCTGGAGAGAGCGGAGGCGAATCGGCGGTGTCGTCTAATGAGCGTTGAGCCGGAAGAAGTGGGATGTGCGGTTGAATTTGCGGAAGATGGGCGATCGGTGGAGAGAAGGCAGTCGAACGGGCGACTTCATCGTGGACGTTGTCGAGAACGTTGAAGTCGGTGGGGAAAAAGGAGTGAAAGAAGACTCTCCGCCGGTGTGCCTGCTCTCTTCATCAGCCACTCGATTGGAAGGAGCGGGCAGGTCACACTGGAACCACAGCCGCCGGAGCGCCCGGAAGACGCCCATCAGCCAGCCGCCCTGCGCGTCGTCGTCGGCGCAGCGCGGATCGGCGGGCGGCGGCGCGTCGTGGAGCCGCAGGCGATCGCGCGCGTCCAACACGGCGGCCACGCATTTGGCCAGCTGGAGGACGTTTTTGCCGCCCCGCCAGCACTCCTCGAAGATCACTCGCTCCTCCGGCGGAAGCGAGGCGAGTTCCCGCTTTGCTTTGCCCTACAAGAGAGAAGATTGCGTATTGTCGGGACATTTGCGTGAATAACTAGAGAGCGTTTTGTTTGCGCAAAGCACCCGAATTAGCGTAATTCATTCCGTTCGAACAAATCGCCCCAGCGAGTTCGATCGCTCGCAGCTCCCGGGCCCTCGGCGAACCGACGACTGCGGCGATCGGCGGCTTCCTTCCCGCTCTCCCCTTCGGCTCTTTCCGCGACGATCTTCTGCGACGAAATGAGCGTGCGTTCGGGCGCCCTCCTGTTCGTCACGGTCCTGCTCCTCGTCTCCGGCCTCCAGGTCCTCACCGCGGACCTGAACACCACTTCCCTCGAGGCCGTCACCGGAACTTGCTGGAACAAGTTCGGCACCAACGTGTGAGCCTCTTCCTTCCGCAAGACGCCTATCATGTTCTTTCGTTGCAGGAGCCTCATACCTACGTCCGGTTGCTCATCGACGAGCAATACGATCTTCTTCTACGGCACCCAACTCGACTTCACGGTCACCTACCAAGGACCGCTCGAGGAGTGGATCGGGTAGGTGCTCGGACGGCTGCTTTTAATTGGTGGTTGGTTTTAGCGGAACGTTCAACCTCGGCAACTGCTCCTACGCGCTGCTCCTTTACAACATTGAGACTCACGCACACGAACTGAAGCCAATGTTGGATTTCGGGCGTAAGTCTCTCTTTGCTGACACGTTCAGTATTTTTCAGCTCATTCGAACCCGTTGAACGTTCCCGTGACCTTCCGCGTTTCTTCTACGGGCTTCTACATGCTCAACGACGACATGAACTGCTCGGGTCAAGTGTACCCCGCCAACAACGAGAAGCAAGCGGTCGACATCGCGCTCTCCGTGAACGGGACTGCCACTCACTTCGAGTTCCTCTTCGTACGTCCACTCTTATACCCACTCATCCACCTGTCGTTTCAGATAAAGGCGGAGGCGCGCAACAAGACGCTGGCTTCGAGCAACGAGACGAGCACGGGAAGCGCGGACGCGCCCGCCGACTGGTCGACCGGCTGGCGTTTGGCCCTCATCATCGTGATCGCCTTGTGAGTTCCCTCTCCACCGCCGTGCCCACTCATCTTCGCTCTTGCAGGTTCCTCCTCGCTGTGGTCGTCGCCCTGGTGGTCACCAGCGTCTGCTGCCTCAAGAAAAAGAAGGAGAGGCCGCAGGAGAAGCCGCTCTACGAACAGCACCCGAGTCTGCAAGCCCCAGCCCCACGGTGATCCAACAGGAGGCCGGAACGGACTCTGCCGATCCCGCCGCCGCCGCTGCGAACGTCGTCCCGGCCAACGGCGCCACGAATGCCGCCGTGTTCGCCACTTGAAGCTCGTCCCGCCCCCTTCCCTTTCCTCTAGTGTGTCTTTCGGTGGGCGAATAAATCCCCCCGTAAAGGCGGAAAACCGGGTCGTTTGTTCGTCCCAAACGCACCCTCAACTTTTTAGCCGTTGGTCCAATCGAGCTGAAATTTTTTCTGGCTAGAGGAAGTCGCATGCGCGAAATCCGAAAATGTGCATTTCGACCGCCGGCACGCACGTTCAACGTTCCGTGCCGTCGTTCTGCACCGTACCGTTTTCCTTTGCGGTCCAAATTCAACCGCCCTGTGGACGAAAAGATGCGCCTTGAAACGAGGAACATTTTATCAGTTGGCCGCATCATCAGGAAACGTCGTTGAAGAAAGTTGTGATCGCCCAAAGACGAAAGGTCGAGGCGGAAAATCGAAGAGGTCCACACTCGAACGCACCGTTCTCGGCTCTCCGAATTTTATGCGACAAACAAAAAAGATCCTCCCTCGAAGAGAGTTTGGCGCATCTTTCAAGATCGCATTTGGGTCGGGAGGAGTTGCCAGAAGCTCAGGCTCATGGACCTAAGATTTAGTGTCAATTTGAAAATTTTGGCGAATTTCAATTCCGTTGTTCTCCCCGCACACTTGACTTCATGACATAAATATGGGCTCATTCAAAAGCGCAGAATGCGGGCTTTCCAGTGATGTGCAGTTTGTTTTCGTTTTTGGCCCGCTTGGCCACTGCGATGCCCGCTAACCGAAGCCCCGATTTTGCGCAAACAGCGGGCGGCTTTGAAGAGACGTGGACCGATTCCTCTGAAACTTGGCAGAAACATCGAGCACGTAGTTTTTCTGCTTACCACCGTTCCAAATTTTTTAAACGTTTGGTTGTCGAGGAGTAATGGCGCGTTTTGCGGTGGGGATATGCACTCTAGCTTTGCGGCCAATTTTTTCGGTCGCCGCAGCCGCCATTCGTTTTTTTCCATTTGCTGGCATCAAAGCAGACTATTAGGCGTTGTTTGCGGGTAAGGTAGAGCGTTGTGCGCGCCGTCGTCTTTGAAGACTGCATTCCTGCGCGGCTTTTCCGGTACGAATCGTTCTTTCTTGGGACCGTAAGAGCGAAATGGACGAACAGCGATGTGTCTGCTGAAAAACGGCCTGTTCGCCGAGTTTCAATCAAATTCGAACGTTGTGAAGCGCGACTCAGTGTTCTCCCATTGCGACGAGCACATGGTTCGTCAAACAAAATCGACAAAAGCGTTCGATACGCACCAGTCTAACGACACCACCAGCAGGGGACGGCGCGAAGCGCCGTCAACCGCTGGTCCCCCCGTAAAGGCGGAAAACCGGGTCGTTTGTTCGTCCCAAACGCACCCTCAACTTTTTAGCCGTTTGACCTATCGATCTGAAATTTTTTCTGGCTAGAGGAAGTTGCAGGCGCGAAGTCCGAAAATGTGCATTTCGTCCGCCGGCGGGCACGTTCAACGTTCCGTTCCGACGTTCCCTGCCGTACCGTTCTGCTCCGCCGCTCAAATTCACCCGCCCTGTGGACAAAAAGATGCGCCGTGGAACGAGGAACATTTCATCAGTTGGCCGCATCATCAGGAAACGTCGTTGAAGAAAGTTGTGATCGCCCAAAGACGAAAGGTCGAGGCGGAAAATCGAAGAGGTCCACACTCGAACGCACCGTTCTCGGCTCTCCGAATTTTATGCGACAAACAAAAAAGATCCTCCCTCGAAGAGAGTTTGGCGCATCTTTCAAGATCGCATTTGGGTCGGGAGGAGTTGCCAGAAGCTCAGGCTCATGGACCTAAGATTTTATGTCGATTTGAAAATTTGAAGCGAATTTCAAATCCGTCGTTCTCATCGATTATCGGGCGTGACGATACATGTGTGGGCTCATTCAAAAGCGCAAAATCGGCGTTTTCCAGCGAACTGCATGTTGTTGTTGTCTTTGGCCCACTTGGCCACTGCGGCTTGCGTGAAGCGGACCCCTGATATCGCGCAAACACCGGGCGGGTTTTGACATGACTGGACGGATTTATCTGAAACTTGGCAGAAATGTCGAACACGTAATTGCTCTTTTTACCCCCGTTTCAGATTTTTCACACGGTTGATTTTCGATGAGTAATTGGTCGTTCTGGGCGGGGGACTCCCCTCGGGTTTTGCGGTCGTTTTCTTTGGCCGCCGCAACCAACACCCACTTTTTCCGATTGCTGGGATCCAAACAAACTGTGAGGCGTTGTTTGCAAGTGACGAAGAGCGCCGTGCGCGCCGCCGTACTCAGAAGTTGCTTTCGCAAACGGCTTTGCAGTTCAAACTTGGGATCGTAAAAGCGAAATTGATAAACAGCCAGTATTGATCAACAACAGCCTATTCGCCGAGTTGCAATCAAACCCATACGTTAGTGAAGCGCGACTTGAGGTTATCTCACTGCGATGAGCGATCGGTTGCAAAACAAGGTTGACAAAGGGTTTGATACGCACCAGTCTAATGACACCCCCAGCTGGGGACGGCGCGAAGCGCCGTCACACGCTGGTCGAGCAGAAAGCAGTTCGTTTTTTCGATGGACGAAATATTCTGTTAGTGTTTGGCCCAATTTGAAGTCCCTCCTCGCGCAAAAGAACTCACGTGGAGGAGGGCGTTGGAGGAGGCGCGGTGGTACAAAATGCCGAGGTTCTCCGAGTGCAGAACAAATTCCTTCTTCTCGACCTTGTTCGCTGCAACGTGTGAGTGGAGTCGTGTGTGGGCGTGCTGCACTCACGCAACATGCCGATGCACGAGCCGGAGAGCAGCAGGTAAGCGGCGACCCACGTCTTCAGCGTCGAGCCAACGGTTCGTCGTCCGGTGCGGCCGCTCATTTCCACCAGCAGTTCATCTGAACGCCTTCTTTCGGTTCGTTTTGAGGACGCGGCAAGATTCGAATCAAAGAGGACTAGAAGCACGCAGAACAAAGAAGAACAAAAGAACGAGAAGTGGGAAGAGTGAGTGCAATGTGTGAAGAAGCGGTGCTCACTCAACAACCGTCCGCTGACCGACATGCACGTGAATTCAATTTCACCTTCTTCCCTCACAAATGCCTGTTTCTGTTTATTGTGCAGAGTTAATGTTCTTCATTATTATTAGGTGACAGTCAGTAAGTGAAGGAGTGCACGTGAGCAAGTGAGTGGGCGGTCATCCCTTCGGGTCGAACGGCTCCTTCAAGAGCGGCTGGCTGTCCACTCCGAGGATGCCAGGCGAGAGGACCTGCCGAGTGCGGGGTGCAGCAGTGGGATTAGTGAGTGCGGACAAACCTGCACGACGTGTCTGTTCCCGCTCCAGAGCTGGTACGTGCCGAACGAGGGGCTCAACACTGGAAAGAGGACGTTTACCCTTCTGTCCTTCCCACCACTCACCAATCAACCACATCGCGTGAGGAGCGAGGACACGAGCAACACCCGCCGCTTAACACTCATTCGATCACAACGAACGAGTGGCCGCTTGCCTGGACTCAAGACGACCATCGAGAACGCTTCGGGTGCCATCACGC
The DNA here is from genome assembly GCA_024699865.1 of Aphelenchoides fujianensis. Taxonomy (NCBI): domain Eukaryota; kingdom Metazoa; phylum Nematoda; class Chromadorea; order Rhabditida; family Aphelenchoididae; genus Aphelenchoides; species Aphelenchoides fujianensis. Next base: position 56,124 of record JAMPIO010000125.1, read on the forward strand.
GCAGATCGGCCGCTTTCGGCGAGAACACGCGCAGAATGAAGGCTTCAGGCACCATCACCTGCAAGCGCGAGTCATCAGCCATCTTCACGTACACGAAACTCGCCCACAGCGTCATCGTCAAGGGCGAGAAGAGCATCAACCGAAAGGCGGCCGGGGCCAACACGCTGAAAGCGGTGGGTTCAACGAGAAACGGGCAGGAGAACGAACCGCATGGTCAAAACGACCGGCGAGAAGATGGACGCGATGAACGTTCTCAAATACACGCCCAATCATTCGGCTTCTTCCCTTCCGCTCACCTCGGAGAAATGATGTCCATCTACGAGCACTGCATCGTTCACTGGTCAATCACAAGGAAAAGAACTCACGTGCAGAATTGTCGGGCTGACCACCTGAAACAAAGCGAGCAGTGACCGCAAACACGCACAGCGCACTCAACTGGAGGTAGAAGGCGTAGGGACTGACTGCAACTCGACAACACGTCAACCCCAAGCGATAAATGCGTGGACTCACGGATGTACGGGCCTAAATTATGCTATTATATCGGCAATGAATTGTTTTCGCGTTGAAAAAGCGCTCTACAGACGAGCATTCCCTCGCTTCAAGGCAAAGTTTCTCAGCCCCGTTTTTTACAAGCGAAAGGCGAACTCAAAGTCAAACAAAAGACTTGCCCATGATGTTGGCGTTCCGGATCCGCGTGGTGAAAGCGAACGGATTCAGAACGCGGATGCCGAACACCTGCGGCTGCGTGGTCATCGGCAGAAGGATGTCGATCAAACTCTGCCGTTTCACTCGTTCTAAACGAAAGAGAGATCAAACGGAATAAGGCGAGTGCTCACTCTTGTGCTCCGCCTGCTGCCGCTCGAGCTCCTTCTGGTACTTCGCGTGGGCGGCGAGGAAGTCGGCGTCCGTCATCTTGGCCAACGCCCGAATGTCCTCCTCGAAGATCTCCTCCGCGTTGTCCTCGTGCGAGAACTCGGGCGGACCGATTCTTTGAATCAAACCTGCAGCAACGAAATGAACGAGTGGTGGAGAAGAAGGCAGACCGTTCTTGTGGTAGGCGATCTTCAGCTGCTCTTCGTTCATTCGCGCATAACCGTACGTGTCGAGATCCCTCTTCTGCTCGGAAGTCGTGAGCTTCTGGAGGGATTCGAACTTCTGGTCATGCCGCTCGACCTCTTGGACGCGCGGGTGCAACCGCTGCTCCATGTCGCGCATGAACGGGCCGAAAAGACCCTCGATGTGGTCGAACATCTTCTTCGCTCCGGTGAGGTCCATCAGGAGGTCCAGCCACGCCATCGTCTCGCAGTGGTCGGAAGTGGACATCTGCAGAGGACCGGTAAAAAAACGGAAAGCGAACGGCTCACCTGAAGAAGGCGAGGGAGCGGGAGCATCCCCTCATCCGAGAAGGAGAGCATGTTCGGCGAGAGCCACCGTTTCGAGTCGGGGTCGTCCGGTTGGGCTTTGAGGAGGTTGAGGAGTTTGGGCGAAAGGATGCTGACCACGTTCTTGTCGTCGTAGGTCTCCAGCTCCTGGGCGAACTCGCGGGCCTGGGCGAGCGGCGAGTTGCGGCCGGCCGCTCGATTGCGGTAGTCCACTTTGACGTCCATCTCCTCTAAAAATCTGCACCCTCTTCCATTTCTCGTCTTTCGGCAGTGATGGGAGGCAGGAGAGAACGGAAGAAAAGACTCACTTTTGGTTTGATTTGGTCACCGAGTAGAGGTAGCGGACAACGTGGTTCAAGCGATCGAACTGCCGCTGGAGGTCGCGCAGCGTCTGGACGTTCGTGGAGACGTTGCAGCGCGGCGAGATGTCCGCGACGTTTCGCTTGCGCAAAACCCGCCGGCGGACTTCCGGCTGCGGGCGGGCGAGCTTCTCGATTCGCATCGGCTTGCGGACGGCGGCGAGCGGTCGGATTTGGAGCTGAGGGCGGGCGTCGACCATTAGAAGGGAAGAAGTCAAAGGGCGCGTCGAGTTCTCCCCTGTTGGATTCGCAGCTGTTGAACTGACTTCCGGACGACGAATCGCCGAGATGTTCATCGATTTGATGTGGAAGTGCGTGGAGTTGTGGGCAACAAGCGGTGGTTGGGTGGACGGCGGCGTTTCGGTTGTGTTGAGAACAAGAGAGAAGTTGGCGGAAAGCAGTGGAAGGCCGTCACTCCCGCCCGTTCCTTTTGTATCGCAGTTCAGAATCCGTTGCCGCACCGCCCGGAAGACGCCCATCAGCCAGCCGCCCTGCGCGTCGTCGTCGGCGCAGCGCGGATCGGCGGGCGGCGGCGCGTCGTGGAGCCGCAGGCGGTCGCGCGCGTCCAACACGGCGGCCACGCACTTGGCCAGCTGGAGGACGTTCTTGCCGCCCCGCCAGCACTCCTCGAAGATCACTCGCTCTTCCGGCGGAAGGAAGGCGAGTTCTCGCTTCGCTTTACTCTTAACACGAAAGCAAACAATGGGAAGCTAGACGGAAAACTCACGTAAAGCAGAGCGTTCGATGTGGCGCGATGGTACATAATCGGGATGTTCTCCGCGTGCACTTCGAACTCCTTTTTCGTCATCGGGCGTTCAGCTTAACGAAAGGATTGGAACAAGAAAGAAAAGCTCACATTTGGCCGCTGAAGTGTGCGGGGTTGAGATCAGCAAGTAAGCGAACAGGAGGCGAATTTCAAGCTCGAACCGTCGCCTCCATTGCATCTTTCCGCATGAGAAAGCGGGCGGCAGACGGGCGGCGGCGTGATCACTCGAACGTAGTCGGATCACGAGCAGCGGCGACGAGCGGCGGCGCCAAACAAAAAGCGGCGAGACGAATTCGCTCGGAAATCAGCCGGCGAACGTCCGAAACCTTTGTTGACGAAAGTCCAACAACGGAAATCCCCCGCCTTCGCGTGTTTCTTGTTTGGATTAACGGCGGGATGCTCGTCTCCTTCCTCCTCCGATTTCTACTTGTTTCATCGACGATCCCCGAGCAGATTAACCGGACGACTGATAGCCGTTTTATTGCCCCGTCCGTCTCCCGCACTCCTTCCGCCTTCCGGAGGGTTCGGTGATTAGCCGGGCGCAAGTATGAAAATTTTACGACCTCAAGCCGCGTCGCCCATCGATCGACCGCCAACGAAAACGAGATCCCGCCGCTTTCCCGTGTAATTTACGAGCCGCCCGCTCGTCGTCCGCCGGCGGCACTTCGGGGATGCGCGCCGCCCGCTGCCGCCCGCCGATGTTGCGGACGGCGGAAAGCGAAAGGCGGCCGGTCGGCGGAGTTGTTTTTTGCGGCGACACGCGAGATGACGCGCCCCTTCGATTCAAATCGTCTAGTTCGTTCGATCCACGTGCATGTCGGTCATTGAAACGGGTGAGTGATCGTGAGAGTGCTGTGAGCAGTGATTTGAGGCGCATGGGTGAAAGAACGAAGAACGGAGGAGAACGAGGACAACGAACAGAACGCGCTACCAAAAGAACCGGAGCCTAACCGTAGAAAATGCCTCCCTGCAGCGGTTTCTCAGGAGTTCGAATTCCTCCGACTGGAGTGTTGCGTAAACGAGGCGAAAAGAAAGGAGAAGCGGGCGGCATTGGCACGGATCGTTTGATTTGGAGGGCGATCGGTCGGGATTTGCGGACGACGCGCTCGACCGCCGTCGTCTTCTGCCGCCCAATTCGTCCGCATCGTTGATTTCGTGTGAACGTCCGCCACTCTCGTCCGCCGTCTTCCTCGCGTTTTGATCCGATTTGAGGAGGAATTGGAACCCTCGGCGAGCGGGCGGATTAATCGCCTCTTCCTCGAACAATAACCTTGAGCACGCGCCGCCCGCTGACGGCTGTTTGCACTCCCTCCTGCTCGGTTTATGACCGTCCGCCGGCATAATCGGGCGTCTTATCGACCGACGATCCCATTGGCGCGGCAGACGGATTGACCCTCCGGATTTCCGCACCTGCCGATCCAAGCGGGCGTTTCGTAATTGAGTTCTCTTCTTCGAACCTCACTGGAGACTGTTAGACAAGGATTTTATTGCTTCAATTAGACTAGAAAAATTAATCGATAGTCTTCTTCAATAGAAATCAATGACTGTTTCTTCGGTTCGCTGTCGCTGGAACCTCTTGATCGAACGGCGGCGGCGGATTTTGTGGACGCCGACCTCGAGCAGCAAGACGGCCGCTGCCGTGAGCACGAGCACCGAGCAGACGATCAAGACACCCAAGTAAGGGCGAATGCCTGGAACGAATGAGATGAGAGCAAAAGAAAGGATGGACGAACCGAGCGGTCGCTGCGTAGGGTCGCCTTCATTCGTGACCACTCCGTTCCGGCACTGGCCGAGGCGATGCCGCAGCTCGTCGTACTTCCTCGTGATCCGTCGGATGTGGACGGTGTTGTTTTGGATCACCTCGTTGAAGAGCGGCAATCGGGGGTCGTTCTTCTTCAGCAACAGACGGGCTTCGAGCAGCGGGAGGTCGGCGTGCAGTTCGAGGAGCTGCTCGCCGCATCGCTTCAAGGCGAGGTACCTGCAAGATGCTCGATCATTCGAGGAACCCCGCGAGATGCCCACTCCGTCTCGTCGTCGTCCTGAGTGAACACAACGCCCTTTCCGCTCGCTACCGCGTCCAACGTCTCCTGAATGCTCTTGCTCACGTGCAGCTTGTTCTGCGTGAGTGCGTGGCGGATCTCCGGGTACGGGAACACATTGCCGACGCGCACGTTCTCGTGAAACCACGAGGTCGGCTGCGTGGTCACGAGGAAGACGTCCCGGGTGGCTATCCGTTTGATCAGGTGGTTCAAAGTGGGCGTGGGCATCAGGTCCGAGCGAATGATGTTTGTGAGGATCCACGCGCCGAAGATCCCCAGCAAGACGACCACTTGGATCAACGAGAAGCACACGATCGAGAGCTTCCCTGCAATCTCGGTCTGTTGCTCGTGCTGTGAGGAAGCGGGAATACTGTAAGGAAACGCCTTTGTGGCCATCGTGGGGCGATCTCGGATTTTTTTGCGAAAGACGGGGGTTTACTATTAGACGAAAAGGGTTCACGTGAAGAAGCCGCCCCTTCTGGCCCGAACAAAGTACTCCTGCTCAGTCTGTGCCCGTACTTTGCTGGAGTTCTTTGTGCCGCCGAGCAGGCAGGATTCGAGTGAATAAACGAGCAATGACGTAAGACCGAAAGCCTTGGCCCAGCAACTCTCAGTTGCATTCACACAATTCTCAACAACTCCCCCGCCCACTCACCTGCAGGCGTTTCGAATTTGATCTGCTCCGGTTGCAGCATTTGGAGTCGAACCTGCAGAAAACGAGAAAGAGTGAACGCAGCAACACAAACGGCTATACTGACCATCTGCCAAATGCACTCCATCACGTCGGTGGACTTTGTTCGTTTCATGTGGGACTCCGCTCTCCGCACAAGGACGCAAACGATGCACTGGACGAAGAGGGCTGCGAGCATCAGGAACCACGTCTCCCTTTCGTAGGCCCTGTAGAAACGAACGAATGAGGCGTGATCAAAGGAGTTCAATGATCACATGAAAAAACCCCACAGTCCGCGGTAGATGTCTGTGGGGCGGCGGAAGAGAAGACGCGATTGGGTCTGCAACAAACCGAGTGGCGTCCAATATATCTTCCTTTTCGCTTGCCTTGTAAAGAGTGTCCGTGAACGAGTACAATTCTTCTCGTTCCTTCGTCTGCTGCAGCCCAAGGGAGATCAGATCAATGCGCCCGTCCTCGATCATCTGCAGGCCGCTGCGGAGCGAATCGTTCCGTTCGTCCTCCGCGAACTCCGCCAACTCCACCGGCTCGATCTCGGCCTTCATCTCACGAGCGATCAGGTTCATGATTTCGACCATGAGCCCTGAAACGAAACGAGAGTGATCGAACGAATGAATGGAAGAACTTGCCGGGGAACGGACATCGATCGGTGACCTTCAGCGGCGGGAACGTCTTGCACCACGACGAGACGGACGGGAAATTTCGAGGGTAGGCAATTCGCAACGTTTGGCCGTCCATTCGACGTCGAACGAGGGGCTTTCGGACGGCGAACGGGGCGAAAAACTGGCTGCTTTCTGTTCGTGGTGGGCGGCCGGCCGACTGCTCATTCGGGATTCCACGAGAAGAACGGCGGCGGCGGCCGTTCGTTTCGCCCGCACAAGCAGAAGGAGTGTGCCTCCTCCGACTACTCACTTGCTTTTCTTGCCCGCGTAATCCAACCCACGAGTGGCCAATTTGCAAGTGGGAGCGGCTTCTAGCTTGTAGCCAAGCAAAAAGCACTCCTTTTCGCTTCGTTGGGAAATCCCGCGGCTTCTTTCTCATGCAACAGTCTGGACGAATGCCAGCCACAAGCGGTTTATTGGGCAGAGTACGAATAGGAGAGGAGTGTGCTCGAGGGTCAACGGTAGAACGTCTTCAGCGAGTCGTGGGAAGCGAACGGCTGAACGCGTTGCAGGCGGCTCGTGTTCATCCGACAGCCCAGTTCGGTAAAGAAGATGACCGCAGCAATTACCCTAAAGATTGATGAGTACACGCAAGTAAAAGAAAACTCACATGAAGAACAGACAGACAGCACAGACTCCAATGAACGGTTGGATGCCTGCAAGCGGAAAGAAGTCAGAGGTCTCCACTTGTTGCTCACCCAACGGCCGGTGTGAAGAAAGACACGTCGGCTTCTGCATCTCCCGCAATACCTCGAGATATTTGCGGCAGATTCGAAGGATCATCATTCTGTTCTGTTCGATTACGAGGTTGATCTCCCGCACGAGTGGACTGTGCTTGCGGAATACGAGGTGGGCGTTCAGAAGCGGCATGTCCGATTGGAGTTCGACCAGCTGGCAGAAGCTGGCCGCTCGGATGTACGTCTCGGCGTCGTCCTGCACGAACACGACCGCCCGACCGCCGACCACGTGACGCAGCGATTCGTCGACCGAGTGGGCCAATCGGATTGGATTCAGCTCGAGGGTTGAACGGAACTCGGGGTAGGGGAACATCTTCGAGTGGTTCAACTCGGCGAAGAACCAGCTCGCTGTGTTGGTTGTGATCAAATGGAAGTCCCGACGGGCGATTCGCTCCAGCAGACGCTCGATCGAGTCGACCGGCAAAGCGGAGTTCGGTCGTAGAAGGTTCGAAAGGATCCACGAGCTGAACACGCCCAACAAGACTGCGCACTGGACCAGCGAGAAGCAGATGATTGAGAGCTTCCCTGGAACGAACAGTCACCCGATGGAGTGTGGGGTTCACTTGCCGGCTTTCGACTTGAAGTAAACCTTCTCTGGCTGCAGCAACTGCAGACGAATCTGAAAGACGAGGTGTTCATTCGTGAGCAGTCACTCAAACAAACCATTTGCCACGCGGATTCCATCACGCCGATCGGGTGGGCGTCGTTCATGATCGTTTCTGTTTGCCGAATGATCACGCACAGGCAGATTTGCATCAAGAGGGCGGTCAGGATCGTCACCCAAGTTCTCGCATCGTAGGTGGAGAAGAAACTCCAGATGCCGCCGTTGTAGATGTCGTCCGGAGATTTGAGCAAGAAACGCGATTGGACCTGCAAGGAAGGAATGAATGCTTTGTCTCAAACAAAAGTGATCACTCGATAGATGGGTTGCGTGAACGAGAAGTTAGTTTCCCGGTCAATCGTTCTCTGAAGACCGAGCGCCATCGTATCAACGGTCCCGTTGTGCACGTACTCCAGACTGTCTCGCAAATCGTCCGTGTCCTGCAAGCAAGCAGTGGTTGAGAGGGTGGAAGAAAGAGAGAACGAACGAGTCCCGTGTCGTTCGTGTTCCCCAGAGCCACCCGCTCAATCGTCATGTTCATCTCTCTCGCAATCAACTGGATGATCTAAAACGTCTTCGTTGATCGCAATCAATTGTTTGTGCCCACCTCAGTCATCAAGCCGGGGAAGGGGCAACGAAAGGAGGTGCCCATGGGCGGGAAGTCGGGGCAATCCGAGCTAACGTGCGGGTAATAACGCGGATATACCACTCGCAGCGTTCTCATTCCAGGTCCTTCCATTCCGTACGGACAATTGAACTACTAGCTTCCTTCCCGAGACAATCGGAGGGCAGGAGAACGCGGAAAGAAGCGGAAACCACCCGCTTGCCGGCCACCTACAAGTTTGTCCTTCGTTTCGTTCTGCTTCATTCCGCCGATCGGTTGAATGCGTGAGTGAAATCGGAGCTCTTTTTTTTGTTTAGTGTCTTTCGAATGGCCGGGCAGCCGGGCGGCAAGGAAGTTCTCTCCGCTTTCGAATCAACCCGTGAATATCAGCGGACGCCCGGCTTCCCCGTTGTTTTATTCACGAAGTGCACGTACCCGCAGCGGAGTGATTTCTGCGTTTGTTACGTCGTCCGTCGAGTGGGCGATAAGAAGCGGCAGAAACGGGCAGAAATCTCCTGCTCGCAATTCGTACAGCCGGCCGACGAGAAGGAGTGACCATCAGCTGCCTTCTGCTCGCCCGCCGGCCGCTTATCTCGTCCGCGTGCAAGTGGACGCACTCCTCTGTGGAGCAAAAGTAATGAAACAAAGGCGGAACTTTCGAACAAAACGGGAGATCGCGCTTCAAGTGTACAAAACAGCTGACAGAAAACGGAAGGAATAAAAGCAGCAACAACGCGGAGGCGACGCCCTTCAAGCTGCTCATTCGGTGCACCTGCAGTCCAAAGCAGCTCCTTTCAACCGACCGATCAGCTCGATTCTCGTTCAGCTCCGAAATGATGCGCGCCGTCCAACCGTTGATCGAAACGGCCGTCTCGCCGCTGGCCAACTTCCGCCACGTGGCCAAGCGGATCGTGTGTGTCGGGCGGAACTACCCCGACCCGAGTGTGGACGGCCGGCTGCCCCTCCCGCAGAAGCCGATCCTCTTCATGAAGTCGAGCGGCGCCTTCATGGACGAGTCCCAACTCATCCCGCGCCCGCTCGGCTGCCAGCGGTTGTGCACGGAGGTCGAGGTGTGTAGTCGGCACTCTTCTCTCTCCTCATCCCCCTTGCTTTCAGCTGGGCGTTGTGATGGGGCACACGGCGAGGCGGGTGTCGAAAGAAGAAGCGTACGACTACATCGCCGGCTACACTGTGGCTCTCGACATGACGAACGGCGATCTCTTGGTAGGCCTCTTGTGGAGTGAACGCGAACATCTTCTGTGTAGGACGAACTGCGAGCGGCCGGTCTGCCGTGGATGTTGGCCAAATCCTTCGACGGATCGTGCCCGGTGGCCGAATTCGTCGACAAGTCGCTGGTGCCCGACCCGCACGAACTGGAGCTCGTGTGTCGCGTGAACGGAGTGATCAGACAGCGCGAGCAGACGAGCAGGATGTTCTTCGACATTCCCCGCTTGATCGAGTACATCAGCGCGTACATGACGCTGGAGCCCGGCGACGTCATCCTGACCGGAACGCCCGCGAACGTGCAGCCGTGCGTCTCGGGAGATCAAGTGGTGGGTGGAAATCTACCGATTCTTCTTTTCATCAGACATTTTAGGACATTTCGATTCCCGGAGTGGTCCGAGCACGTTTCTTTGTCGAGTAATCCCTTGATCTTTCTATGTGCACTCGACTTACCTCAAATAAACGGCCTTTCTTCCCCTCTATTCGGTCAGAAATCTCTCGCATCGAAAGCACGATGAAACCAAGCGGTTGGCATTCCGCCGGCCCAGCCACAGCCAAGGAAAGAACGCGATTTGCATCCCTCTTTCAGCTGCTCAATTCCCACGAATAGAAAAGATTCCTTCGATGCATTCCCTTGTTTCCAACCAGTAGAAGACTTTACTGAAGGATGATCCGCAGATCGGCGCGAAAACGGGTCGCGAACGCGAGTAAGTCACGGGAAATCGCATATTTTCGTGAATTCGTGGGTTTCTTTACTAAAACCGTTGATTTCTGTCTGCTTTTGAAGATCTCAACTTTCTCTGCCGTCTGCTCAACGATCGCAACTTGCCCGCTTTCAGACGGGCGCTCAAAAGACGAGGAGGACGTGCAGGTGGTGGGCGAGTCGACGAAACGCCGCCGACGAGAAGACTACGCATGGATCTTCGGTTCGTCCTCCGCTTCCTCCTTTTATTTCCCATGCCGTTCAGAGCTGCCCGCGGACGCCAACAAGACGCTCAAGAAACTGCGGTCCAAGTGCCGCAAGAGCGCCGTTATGTGCACGGCCGGCGGGATCCACTTGACCCGGCAGGATTTCACGACTATCCAGCCAAATGAGTGGCTCAACGACAAACTCATGGACAGCTACTTCAAGCTGATCGTCAAGCGGTCTCAGCAAGAGGATGCCGTCCAAAGCGTTCGTTTTCTCTTCGATCATTTCATTTCTCTCCTCCGACTGCAGGTCTACGCGTTCAGCACCTATTTCTACCCCAAACTGGTGACCGGCGGCTACGCGGGAGTGGAGCGTTGGACCAACGGCGTGAACATCTTCGACTACGATCTCCTCCTGTTCCCCATCCACAACGAGGAGCACTGGTCGTTGGTCGCCTTCAACCTGAGGACTCCCGCGTACCTCTACTACGATTCCCGCCAGTTCGAGTCGACGAACGCTGCCAAGACGACCAGCCGCAAATTCATCCTGCCGCTCCTGTTCGTTCTGTCTTCTAACCGACCATTCATTCCCTTGCTCTCTCAGAGACTACTTGAAGGAGGAGAGCCTGCAGAAGCGCCACACGGAGTGGGTCCGCCAGACGAATAAGATGACCACGATCGTGAGTTCTCTTCCTTCGTTTTCCTCGTGCACGTTCTCGTTCAGAACACCCCGGTCCAGCAGAACGACTTCGATTGCGGGGTGTTCACGTGTGCAGTCGCCGAACACTTGAGCCGCGACTGCCACGACTTTCGATTCAATCAGCGAGAGATCGGGGCGCTGAGACGGCGGATCGCCTACGAGCTCGCGACCGACAACCTTCTCCCTGCTCCGCTCGCCTAATCCTCTCGTTCTTCCACCAATACGAAGCTTTATTTGTTGCTTTATTCGAGTCCCCCTTCTTCCTCTGATATACGGGAACAAGACCTTCAGATATCGAGAGTCGACTGTTGTTGATTGTTATCGCCGAGTAAACCGTCTTTTATTCACGGGGTTCTTGAAAAACTGCAGGTGTTCTGAACGCCATCCATGTACCTTCCGTTCGCTCGAATCATAATCATAAGTTTTACTCCTTCCGTTCAGAGCCTTCAGGAACTCATGGGGCGTCCTCCCGGTTCGCGTGGTGGTCCTCGTGGGCGAGGGAACGGGCCGCATCCTCGTGGCGGTCCTCGACCACGCGGGGCTCCCCCGCAGCAAGGCGGCCCGCCCGTCCGTCAGCCGGGACCTCCGCCGCGACAAGCCGGCCCGCCGCCTCGACAGGCGGGCCCTCCGCACAACCAGCGGCCGCCCGGCCCGCACGCCGGCGGTCCTTTGCACTTCGTTCCGCAGAAACCGTCGAGATTCCCGGCCTGTGCTCTGCAAGTCCTCGAAGAGCTGCGGAAGACGAACGTCCAGCAGGCGATGAGCCCCGAGTTCCAGTTGAAGCTGGACGTCGAGCTCTACGGCTTCTCTAATGCCGCCACCTCCGACTGGAACGCCGTCCATTGGCTCCACCTCGTCGAGTTGGTCGCCCAGTTCTACGAGGTTCGTTTCACTCTTCTCCTGCTTTCATTGCTCTCTTCAGGCAATCCGAGACCCGCAGGAAGTCCGGCAGCGTTTCCAATACTTTGCGGCCCTCTTCCTGGGACGCGGCCAAACGGGCCTTCCGTTCGAAGTCCGCTTCAAATTCCTGCTCCAATTGACGTCGGCCGCCCTCCAGTTTCGCGTGTACGCCCTGTTCGAGGACCTCGCCGTTTGGTTCGCACAGGTGAGTGCGGAGGAGGGAAGCGAGTGAACGGCCCGTCGTTGCAGCAACCGCCCCGCGAGCACGTGCAGGCGATCGTGGACCGATTGGTCGTGGATTTCGTGTACCCGCCCGCCCGAACACATCTCGTGGGGTTCTTTCGCTCGATTGCCTTTGATTAACCGAGAGGATTGCAGGTGGAACACGTGCTGCCGCTGGAGAGCCGCGCGCCCCAATTTGCCGCCCACTTCTTCGTGCACGCGATCAAACCCCGCCATTTGCGGCCCGAACTGATCGCCGTGTTGGGCCGCTGGATGACCAAAAAGCTGGACGAGCTCCTTGGCCTGCTGAACGCGATGCCCGAATTGAAGGCGGACTTCCGCACGAACGTTCGTCCCTCTTTCTTCCTTTTGTTCATTTCCTCGATGTTCAGGCCATCGAGCAGCTCCTCCGCTACGACGTCGAGTGCTCGCTGAACGACGAGAACCACGAGCGTTTCCACTTCGCCGTCACTTCGCTCCTGCTCAAGTGGCACCGGGCGTGCGATGCGCCCACCGAGCAGAAGGACGAGCAGCCGCTCCAGCTGCCCGTCCTCGTCGATTTGATCGCAAAGTCCGACCAGCTGCAGGACGCCCAACGGCAGCGCCTCGTCCAGTGCGTGAAGAACGCCCATCTTCGCGGTCACTTCCCCCTCGACCTCTTCCGCCGGCACTTCGCCCAGTTCGAGGGCAGCCTTCTCGTGCAGAGCGGGCAGTTGGCCGAGTTGATCGAAGAATAGTCCGGAGATTCGCGTGTTCGTTGTTTGCTTTCGATCTCCGAATGAATAAAGCGGATGGATTTATGTGCTCTTGATTCATTCTCGCATTTACAAAGAGGAGTAACGATTAAACGATCAAATTAGACGATTATGCGTGCTTGCCGTCCGCGAACATCAACAAGGACGGACACACGACTCATTACAAATGGAATTCCGAACCGAGACGGAAGGACGGGGGAGGGGGATCGTTTGGCGCTCGCCGCACGCGAAGATCGGCGCGCTAGAGACGCTCGTGAGCGAAGGAGCCGGCCGGCGGATGGTTCTCCTTGCTGCCGCTCGTCCGGTCGTGGATTTCCGGCTGCTCGGGGGCGTCCTCCGACGACGCGGGCTCCGGCTCGCTCATGTCCTCGGACGACGGGGCGGGTGGCGGCTCGAAGAGGAAGCCGCTCACGATCTCGGCCATCATCTGCAGCCGGTAGAGGGACATCTTGTCTTGCTCGAAGGCGACGGTCGTCTCCTGCCGGCAGAAGGCGTCTGCGTAACAGCAAGCGAAGACTCCTGAAAGCGAGGACGTGGACAAACGAGGAAGAAATCCGTCCAACTGACCGCAATCGACGATGTTCTCCTGCACGGGATCGTTCTGAAAGCGAGTGGACGGGAATCAATGCAAAAAGAAGCGAACGAACCACGCAGACGATGATGAAGTTCTTGCAGTAGTCGGTGATCTGCAGCTTCTGCTTTGCTTCCTCCTCGATCACCTTCCTGAACATCGAAATGCATAAGGAAACCGGCAAGAAGGGACGTACTTCACGCAGTTCACGTACTGGTACGTGTACTTTTCGACCTCCGCCTGGTTTTCGAACTGCAGCGAGTCGTAGTAAAAGAAGATTTGCCTGTTCATGGCCACGACCACCATCGACCAGTGATTCGCTGAACGGAGTAGTGGAAGGAAGAAACAAGTGGGAACGAACCGTGGTGAATGGGCACTAGGAGGATCTCGTGCTGGAAGAGGTTCACCTTCCGGAACCACCGCTTCACGCCGTTGTACCCGCGCGAGTGCATTTGAGCGAAGAAGAAGGTGTTGAACGCGTAGATCTGAACGGAAAGCGGCGGAAATCAATGGAAATCGGAAGAACTCACCCGCTCGAGTCCCTTCCGCCGGCTGCGCTCGACGATGAGCTCCAGATAGGCGCTGATGATCGTGTCGTTCAGCCATCGGTTGTTCGTGAGGGTTTGGAGGTCCGTTTGCGAGATCGCAATGCTCCCGCACTGGCCGAGGGTCCCGTCGGCGTTGGACGGGTGGAAGGCCAGCTTTAGCGTGTCCATGATCGTGTCGCCGAAGACTGAAAGCAGGCCAGCAGACGGAATAAAATCGAAGGAAAAGAACTCACGCTTCCGGAATTCCCCCGCGTACCACAAACACTCCTCGCTGGTGAGCGGCGTGACGGTGGAGGCGGTGGACGCGCGCGAATTGCACAGCGGCGAGACGCCCACCGATTGGGCGCCCGCGTTCGTCGAGTCGTCCATCTGGAGGTCGCCGAAGCTGCCGGCCACCGACTCCGAGCGGAAGGAATCCGCGAGCTCGGTCTGCTCGGAGCAGAACGTCCTGTTCAGGAGATCCATCTCCGAGCTGCAGCTCTCCGGCCGCTCGTCGGGCACGTGCATCCGCTGGTCGTCGGCGGGGGACTCGGAGAACGAGGGTTCCGGCAGCAGGGCGGACGGCGGCTCCACGATCATGGCGAAAAACCCGGGCGGAAAGCGGGCGTTCGGCGGCCTCCGACGGATGGACGCGACCGGCGGCCCCACTTCGAAAATCGCGGAAAGTCGCGGCGGAACACCCGCCCCGGCCGGCCGCCTACCGTCGACTTCGTCCAGCTGCCGCGGCGTTCGTTTCGAATGACAACCGCGCTGTAAACAATTCCATTTCTCAGAGAATGGTGAGGATTTCGATTCCCATTCACTTCGAGAATTTTTTACGGAATTTAGGTGGAAAGAAATCCGCAAAACGATCGATCGTGCTCGTTATTCGGCAAAAACAGGCCACGGCCTCACGCATCGCTTAACGGCTCGGCCCGGGAATTCCGGAGAAATCAATTCCAAGCAAATCCTTCCGTTTTTCCATTGTTCACAATCAAACATTAGCTAATGCGATGCGGTTGCTAACTTTCGGGTTTATTCGAGAGTTCAGGCGTCTAATCCGAACGATCAGTTCTTCCGCCCCTTCCGCAGCAGGTTGTATTGAATCCTCGCGGTATTGGCGCACGTCTGGATGTGGCCGAGGCCGCTGATCGTCACGACTTTCGTGGCGTCGCGGAACTCGCTCGAGCGCTGCCCGCACGCGTTCGTGATTCCGACGATTTCGTCGGTGGAGGACTGAAGCACGTACCGTTTTCGGCCCTCGTAACCGGAGCTAAACGGAAGCGAGCTATGAATACAAGGGGATCTCGAACCTCGAGTTGATGTCGCTGCAAACACAAGCAAAAGGTTGTGATCAGGTCAATGCAATGAACTCACTTGATGAAGCGAGATCTGCAGTTCATCCCGTTCACCAAATTGCACACTCCTGCCGCAATTCCGCACGTCCGGGCCCCTCGTTGAGCTCCAGCGACGCCCAAGTAGACGTTCACTTTCTTCGTCAGAGGCCCGCCGAGGTTCTCGCCCGTGTCCACGCAACGACCGCCCAGAATGGCCTGCAGTCGAAGGGTGTAAAGGTTGCTTGGTGTTAGTGTACCTTTCGAGAAACCGGACCTCCCATACTGTACCCTTCAAACGGCCTCCTTTAATCTGGCTTGCGGCTTGCAACAAACCAATTACGTCCACCTTCGAGTTGGTGTACTTGGCCACCGCTTTGATCAGCGCGCGGACCTCAAACAGACGAGAATTAACGAAACTACCGGCTTTGCACTCACTCCTTTCACGTGTTGACAGCGCATTCCGATTTGCAGCGGGATCGGTCCAGCTGAAAACCTTCGATTGACTGCTTTCATTCGTTTGGTTTGCCGACCGGGAGCTCCAAAAGTGGTCGCGTAGAGCTCACTATTCTGATAGCCCCACGCCTTGAACTGACGGGCCATCGACAGCGTGGTGGCGGCTGAGGTTCCGAAGCCGTGAACGAAAACGACGGGCTTCCTCCTGCAAGAACGAAAAAATCGATGTAACAAACGGCCACCTACTTCGTCTTCTCGCCCGCCGTGTGGCCCCCTCCACCGTACGAACCGCGGGCGCCGAAATCGCGGCGAGCGATCAGTTCGGCCGTCCCGCGCCCGAACTCCTGCTCCACGAAGTTGTAGAACGAGCTGCTGATCGTCGAGTGAACGGTGGGGATCAACAGGAGAAGACTGCCGAGCAGAAGAGCGTTCATCTCGAACTTCCGGCTTCAATTAATGACCGAACCGCTCGCCGCTCGATCGTTTTTATCCCGACCGCATTCATCGGGACGTGATCGAAGTGAAACCGTCAAGTGCACGCGCCTTCGGACCGTCCGCATCAGCTCGTTTGCTCAGCCGTCTGCTTGAGTTCGAGCAGAACGGAGGGAGCGATCGGCGAGCGGAGAGTTCCGAGAAGCCTTCGAATGCACTTCTTTCTTTTGTTTGGGCAGAAAAGACGAGTAGACCGTTTATTCCCATTTGTACGTGCGTTTCACAACCGATTCACTTTGAAGCAAGCGGATCATTGGGTTCCTTTGGTCAGCAAGTTGAACTGGGTCTTTGCCGTGGCCTCGGAGCACATTTGCAGGTGGAACAGTCCGCTCATGGTCACGGCCTTGTCCATCCCGTCGATCTCACTCGAACGGCGACCGCACGACTCCAAGCCGACGATTTCATCGCTTGTCGACTGCATCACGTACACCTTCTTGCCCTCGTAGCGTCGTTTCGAGTTGATGTCGTTGAGGAACTTGGACCCGCAGTGCACGCCGTCGAGCATGTTGCACTGCAAGCCATACCGTAGAAGAAAATAGCCACGGATCGTCTTACCGAAGCAAAGGTCACGGTGCACGCCTTGCAGCCCCGTTGGGCGCCCGACACGCCGAGATAAGCCGCCACCATGTTCGTAAGCGGCGGGCCGAGGTCCTCGCCCGTGTCCACGCACTTGCCGCCCATGATCGCCTGCAAAAAGCAAACGTTTTCGGTTGACGGAAAGGACGCACTTTGCGAGACAGAGGACCTCCCAAGCTGTAGCCGACGACGTTCACTTGCGATCGCGTGTATCCGGCCACCGCTTTGATGAGGTTGCGGACCTGAAAGAAACGTTAAGTTCGTTGAGTAGTTCCAGAGAGAACGAACATTCTTCACGTACGAGCACTTCATTCCCATGTGCTGCAAACAGCATTCGAGTGATCAGGGGTGGGGAGAAGCAACCAACCATTTGGATCATGAACGGCGAGCCCGCGAGGAAGGGGTTCATCGCAATCCACGGGTTCTGCTCTTCTCCGTACGTTGTGGCATACAACTCTTCATCGGTTCGGCCGTAGCCCTTGAAGACGCGAGCAACTCCCTCGTAGTTGACTGCCTTTGTTAGGGGTGACAGTTGACAAGATGATCGACCAGTTTGTCACCTACTTTTTGACCATAGCCGTGGACGAAAACGGTCGGCGTGTTTCTGTAAAGACGTAGACGCAATTCGCATGATTGCAGACTTCAGACGTGATTTTAAACAACATTCAACGAAATTCTCTTCGAGCTTGTGTTACGAGAAAGAACTCAAAAGGACTACGCGCACGTGTCGTTAACGAGCGGTTGTGGAGTCGAATTGTTGGCCTTCAAAAGAAAAATTCTTCAAAAAACGGTCCCTACCTCGTTTTCGATCCTGCCTGGTGATTTCCTCCACCGAAGCTACCGGCCGAGCCGAAGTCCGTGCGGGCGATCCCCTTCGCGGCCGCCGACCCAAAGCGCTGCTCGATGTACCGCCGAAAGTTCTCGCTGATCGTCGCCTCCACCCCGAGGCTGCCCACGACAAAAAGGAGCGAGAGAAAGCGAACGGACATTGCGGACGGCATCGAGTTTCAACGAGCAGTCGGCTGTTCTTCTCCGAATTGCCACTTCTTCCGCGTGTGGATTTAAATAAGCAGCGGGAAGGCCGTCTCGGTTTGCCCACCTGCCGAGCGGAAAGCCGGCGGTTCGACGGAACGTGGCGGATTTCATCCGATTTGTGTACTCTTCTCTTTTTTCTCCCGCTCATCAACGAGAAACTTCTCCTTTCTTTCGGCCGCAGCTGTTCGCAGGAGGCGGATGGCCGCCTTCCGCCGAGTTCAGCAATCGCCGAGCAAAACACACGCCTCCGGACGGGCAAAACACACGACCATCCCGCCGGCCTTGTAGGCGTTCGTTTATTTGCACTTGCAGAAATCACCGTTCCGCCGTTCGCTTTCCGAACTTTCGGACCAAACGGAAGAGAAGAGGAGGGAAAGGCGGCTGCTCACTGGTTGCCGGTGGTGATCAGATTGTGCTGGATTTGGGCGGTCTGCGTAGAGCAAATCTGGAGGTGTTTGAGGCCGTTCAGGACGACCGTGTTGTCCGCTCCGTTGATCTCCGACGGGTGGCCGCCGCACGCGTTGTAGCCGACGATATCGTCGGCGTTGGACTCCAAGACGTACACTCGACGACCTTCGTATCGCGACCTTCAATCCCCCGATTACTCTCGTGCACTGACTCGTGCAACTTACTGCTTGTTGATGTCGTTAAGGAACTGTGAATTGCAGGACATTCCATTCAACGAATTGCACACGCCGACTGCGTACGAGCCGCAAGACGCCGCTCCTCGTTGAGCGCCGGCGACGCCCAAGTACGCGTCCACCAGGTGGGTCAACGGTTCGCCCAGGTACTCGCCGTTCTCCACGCATTTCCCGCCGAGGATTGCCTGCAGGCGGAGGGATAGAAGTAGCTCGATAGGTTTAAAAGGAGTACCTTGCGGGAGATTGGGCCGCCCATACTGTAGGCGATCACGTGCACAGGCGAGTTCGTGTACTGAGCGACGGCTTGGATCAAATTGCGGACCTTAAGCAGAAAGTAGACAACGCTTTTTCTTGTCCACCTACTCCCTTCACGTACTCGCACCCCAAACCGCTCTGAAGAGGGACCAAACCGGCTGGACGGCCGTACGTAGTTGCGTACAATTCTTCGTCTGTGTATCCGAAATATTGCTTGAAATAGTTGGCCATCGATTGGGTCGTGCCGGCCGTCGTCATGAACCCAAAACAGACAGAGGTTTCAATCAAACAATCCACCTAACGAGCTCACCCATGCACGAAGATGACCGGAGTTCGCCTAAAAGAACAAAGGAACGAATAGATGAAGTCCACGAGCGGCCACTCACGTCGTCCTCGTCCCCGCTTGATGATTTCCGCCACCGTACGACCCGCGAACGCCGAAATCGTGGCGAGCGATCGAATCGGCGACGGCCTGGCCAAAGGTCGTTTGGACGAACGAGTAGAAGGACGGGCTGATGGTCGCCGATGCCCCAAGCGACAAGTGGACGAAGACGAGAACGGAAAGAAAGAAGTGCATCTTGCGATCCTCGGAACGGCCTGAACTGAGTGACTGAAGCAAGCAATCGACCGCTTATTACTTGGCGAAGTGAACTCGCCTGTGTCGCGAGTGCAGCGGATGGCCGCGTTGTTCACCTGCTTGCTGCACTCGTTCCCTTCGAACTCGTGCTCCCGCCGGCTGACCGCCGCTCTTTTTTGCTCCGTTTGCTCCCGATTCTCGATGCAACGAACGGAGCGCGGGCGGGTGTTTCCGTTCGTTCGGCTCACTCCTCGCTCGACCACAAACTCGAGCAGAACCCGCCGAGCGGAAAACCGCGACCGTTTGGCGGCTTTCACTCGCCGCTCGCCGATCGAACTCCAGCGCCCACTTGCTCGCTCTTTCAACCGAATGCGCGGAGTCAATTGAATTGGAGGGCGGGAATTTGATCGCTCCGTTGTGCTCAAACTACGCCGTTTGTACTCAACACAACACGCGAGCACTTTTCGAGCGGTTCCTTGAAACAAACACGTGATTGATTCCAGCCCTACTATCTTGCAAGATGTGATTGAAAAGTAACTGATGAGGCCGATACTAATGAGGCAAACTTTCACTGCTTGTAATCGAGAAGGTCAAAAAATGAGCAAGGATCGTCGCGTGTGCTGTGTCCGGATAAAAGCAACGACCATGAGTCAGTCGATCACCGACACGCCGACGGCAAGAAGAAGGTGGGCGGAGGAAGTTGCGGCCGCTCACGAGTGCCTTATTGGCCGCTCCGGGCGACCTTCGATGTTCATTTCCGCCACGAGTCGACCGGCCGGAACTGCGGGGAATTCGGGACAAAGTTCACTGATGTTTTCCTCCACTGGTCGCCCACTCATTTGAAGCTGCGGATTTTGTAGCCGGCGGTCGAAGTGCAGCCGGCCGCTTCTTATCGCCGCGTACTTTCGCCCGCTCCCCCGCTTGTTTCCGGGAGTGTTGCGAATAAAAGGCCGCCGAGCGGCAAAGGGGACAACCAAACAACTGCCGAACAGTAGAATCTACCTAATTCACCCCTCGTCCAAGATGTCCGCCTTCTCGAGCTCCCTCCTCTTCCTTGTCTTTTCCGTGGCCGTCGGGATCCAAGCGGCTTCCCTTCCCGTCCACGCGAAATTCCTGAAAGCCGGTGCGTCAAACGACGCGCCACTCTGCGAACCGTAGGTGATCAAAAGAAGAAGGCAAACTGACGGGCGGATTGCAGCTGCCTGGAGTTCTTCACCTCGTTGAAGGCGGCGGTCGGCGACGTCTCGGAGCTCACAAAAGACCGGCTGGCCGCCGCCCTGCAGGACACGTGCACGCTGCTCGAAGACCAGGGCTTCACGTTCGTCGAGAAGATCTGCGACAACTTCGGGCCCGCCCTCATTGACCTCCTCTTCGACTACCTGACCGAAGTGGACAAGGAGATCGTCCCCGAACACGACTGCAAGCTCCTCTTCTTGTGTCCCCTCGACCAGACCGCCCACAAGCACGCCTTTCAGCAGCTGATCGTCGAGAAGAAGCTCCGTTTCGACTGATGACGACGGGTAGTGAATAAATGTTGACTACGCACTGAAGTCGAGTCAGGGGTTTAAGAGGAGATAATTCTTGGATGGGGATTGAAGAAGTCATCTTTGTGACCGTTTGTTCACAAGTGCAGATCGTTCTGTTCAGTGTTTTTCTACGTTCCAAAGATCACCAAGTCAAAACGAGCCGGAAGCACGTTTGTGTGATAAGAACGTTCCCGCTCATCATTGTTGTGTGTCTGCAGTGCTAGCAGAACGGGCGAGATTCGAACTACGTTCAAACTCAATTCCTCAAATGTCCGACCGACCGGCTGACCGGAAACGACTGATTATGACCATCGCTCTTTTTTAAGCCTTACTCGCGCTTATCTTTGGCCGACAAACGAGTCGAAAATAAACAACCAGGACAGAAAGGACGTCAACACGTGCCCAAAAGCCCAATCATCGATCAACAGCCGGCCGAATAAAAGCGGCCGCCAAGTCCTCTTCGATCAGCACTCCCCTGTTTCCTTCCGACTTCGAAATGCGCTCTCTGCTCATCCTTTCCGTTTTCTTCTTCGTCCTTGCCGCCTCTGTTGTGGCCAACGTGCAGCCGAAAGCCCGCCGACCGGCCGCTTTCGCCGCCCAACCTTCGGGCGGGATCCCCGTGGAGCTGCCGACCGGACCGCCGCTCGTGATCGGGACGACGGAGAGCGACGAGGGGGAGGACAAATACTGCGAGTGGTGTCTGAAGTTCTTCGGCACGCTCAAGGAAGTCATCTCCGACGTGAATAACATGACGCGCGAACAGCTGGAGGACGGGCTGCAGGTGAGCGATCGTTCCAGGAATTGCGGACACTAATCCTTGCCCCCACTCATCCCGCTCCTGCTTGCAGCTGGTGTGCAAGTACCTGGAGGACGACTGCCCGTGGATGGAGCAGTTCTGCGAGGACTTCGGGCCCGACCTCATCGATCTGCTCTTTGCGTACATCAAGGAGGTGGACGCGGAGATCCAGCCGCTCCACGACTGCAAGCTCCTGTTCGCCTGCTGGGGGCACGAGAGCGACCGGAAGCTCGCCCTCCAGCGGCTGTTGGTCCAAAACAGAGTCCGTTTGGACTGAACGATTTCTTGCCCGTGAACACTCTCGAATAAAGTTTTTTGAACGGAGCGACGATGACTCATTTGTGTGACGAACGGCGCCCGTCTTTTCTGCTACGAAACGGAGAGGAAAACAGCGGTCGGCCGCACCTCCGAACCGCCAAGCACGACCAAAAGAACGCGTCGATTTCGCAAACATCACGAGCGGCTTGTCCGTTCGATAAGGAGGACGAAGCGTTCCGTTCACCCGCCACTCGCCACTTCGACCTCCGCTCTGCTTTTGAGATGGCGGCTGGACGAACACTCTTCCTTTTCTTTCTGTTCGTTTCGATTGAATGCCGGGAGTGGGACAGCGCCGAGGAATGGATGATCGGGAACGTGAAGCACACGAGATGCCGCTGCCACCGGACGACCGAGTGGGAGCGTTCGCCCTTCCCGCTCCGCGTGCTGAACTGCTCGGCCATCTTCTGGCCGTCCGATGGAGCGACGATGCGGGAGATGGCCGCAAAGATGCGCGAGTTCCCCGACTGCATCGACGAGGAGGCGATCCTCGACCTCTCGCACAACGGCCTTGTCGACTTCAACGCGAGCGAGCTTCTCACTCCCTCCCAGCGGTCCCTCGTCCGACAGCTCGACTTGAGCGGCAACCGTCTGAAAGCGATCGATCGAGACGCCGTCGACTCGTTCTCCCGTCTGGCGGTGCTCAAACTGGGTGGAAACAAGCTGGGCGACAGTGACCGAGACGGCGATCACTACTTTCCGTAGGCGCTTTCTTTTGTTTCGATTGCCGTCATTATTCCAATGCAGTTCCTCGTGGATCCGCGACACGTTGGGTCGCACGTTGAAGGAGTTGCATCTGGACAACAACGCTTTGGAAGCCGTTTCTTCCAATGCGTTCGCTCGGCTCACCACTCTGGAAAAACTCGTGCTCGACGAGAATCCCCGCTTTGTCAATTCCTCTTATTTCGGAGCACTCGAACTTCCTTCCAGCCTGAAGGAGTTGAGTTTGGAGGGTTGTGGTCTGAACGAACGGGTGCACATGCCTGACCAAATGCGGTGAGTGCACGGTACTCGTCCGAGTAATCGAATCTCCTTTCAGCAAGGTGGAATCTCTGTCGTTGGTTCGTGTTCGAAGTGATCGAATTCAGCGATCAGTTCGTTTGTTTAGGCTCGGAACGAACTGCGCTACCTTCCCTCAATCTTCCGCGACTTCTCGCGGCTGCGCACCCTGGACCTCAGCGGAAATCCTTTTGAACGAATCGACTTCGTTCTTCCGCAAGTCGTCGAGCTGAAGATGCGGCAGATGCCCCGCTTGTTCTACATCGGAAGCTATGCTTTCTCTTCCTTCTCCAACCTCCGTGTACGTCCATCCGACAGCTTTCGATTCACTCTCATTCGATTTGCAGGTGCTCGACCTTGCGGGCAGCCGCGAGCTCTCGGCGATCCACCCGACCGCCTTCGGATTCGGGGAAGACGGAGCGAAAGCGCGAGCACTCCGCGTGCTGAACGTGGAAAACTGCGGACTGATGAAGCTGAACTCGACGACCCTCCCGTGGACCCAGCTGGAGGAGCTGCGGTTGGGCGGGAATCCCTGGAACTGCGACGATTCGATGGGGTGGTTGTTCCGCGCGTGGTCCACTCGCCGGTGGACGGTCGGAAGGAACCTCACGTGGGGCACGCGTGTTGACGGCAATCAGCCCCTTGTTTCAGCTGTGCCTCGCCGTGGTCCCGTCGCGGAATGGAGCCCCGCTTGGCGTACGACACGCCGATCGCCTACACGCCCGCCTCCTGGCAGCGAGATCCCCGCACAACCGACCGGCGGAATCGCTGGGCGACCACGCGACAACCCCGATTTCCCTTCTGGTTCGCAGAGTCCACACGGGCGCCGTACACGGACGAGTTGGGCGGAGAGGTGGACGAGTGGTGGGCGCGCGACGTGATGCCCGCCCTCCGCTCGGCGCCCCACCACCCGGCCGTCTACTTCGCGGCCGGGGCGATCGCTTCGGCCGTCGTCCTGCTCGCCGGCTGGTGTTGCTGCCAGGCGGTCGGCTGCTGCTTCCGCCGGTGCTGCTGCCCGAAGCCCCGCAGCTCGTGGGGCGTCCGCAACGAGGCGGTGGACGACCGGCGCCTGATCCCCGACGACGAGACAAAGACCGAGGTCGAGACGATCAGCAACATTTGACTGGGATGAGTCGAACCACCACACGAATACCCTCTCTTGCATTCGATAAATCTTTTTGTAGTTCAGTTGCTTCGAATAAATCGCATTCTGATTGTTGAGGCGGAGAGACGAGAACGCCAGCAGAAACGATTGACCCGAGGTTTGATTCGATCGCAAAAGGCAGGTCGAGAGAGCCGCTGAGAAAGCGGTCGACGGATGGAATGTCCATAGCGCGGCGGACAGGAGAATCGGCTGATGAAACCGTCAGAGAAAGCGGAAGTTGATAAATGAGGCTCCTCTCAACGCTTCTCTCAATGGAATTCAATCGGAAAGAAAGCCGATTGAACGAGGAATTCGTCGTTTATCGTCAGCAAACAGAACCGCCCGAGCGGATGCTCTCGTGAAGGAAAAGCGAGTCTCGCCAGTGATAAGCACCGACGGTCGGCGTGTATGGGCGTCGCCCGTGTTGCGGACACTCCCGGCCGGCAGCGGTTTGATTGCTTTCCGCCATCACTCCTCTTCAACCTCGTTTGTTTTACGTGCAGTGGACAGAAATCGCTTGTTTTTTCTTAAGCGAACGCCGCTCGAAATGCTGCCCGCTGTGGAGCG
The DNA here is from genome assembly GCA_024699865.1 of Aphelenchoides fujianensis. Taxonomy (NCBI): domain Eukaryota; kingdom Metazoa; phylum Nematoda; class Chromadorea; order Rhabditida; family Aphelenchoididae; genus Aphelenchoides; species Aphelenchoides fujianensis. The sequence goes on from JAMPIO010000125.1 coordinate 80,483, forward strand.
CCCCGGGCTGTTCGCTCGGATCAGAGGGGAAGCGGCGATTCCGCTCGTCCTGCTCTTCGCTTTCTGCCTGTACGTCGTTTGGCTCGGGCGGTTCGATTCGCTCTTTCAAGCGGTGATGTAAGCGGCTTGTCCTTTCTTCCTTCTTCCTTTTACTCTTGTTTGGAGTTGGGAGCTCCACTGGCTTCGAGTTGCCTCCCGTTCAGCAGACGCTTGCTTCTCTGCCGAATTTCGAGGCAGAAGTCGCTCTGTGCAGCGATTGGATCCGCGGTGAGGACCTGGACGGGGTGTTCTTCGAGAGGGCCCGCAAGTGGCGCTTCGACGGCGATCGCTTCCTCGAGCAGCAGTTGGGCAACAGCACGAAGTGAGTTCCTCCACTCCTCATGCGATTCCTTCGTGCAGCTGCGCGGCGCTGATCGAGAAATTCGCCTTCGTCGAGCGGCCGCTGTCGGCGGAAGAAGCCGCCTACCCGCTGGCCTACGGAATGGTCGTCTACACGGACGTGGCCCAAGTGTACTTCGCGTTGAGCGCCATCTACCAGCCCCAGAACGCGTACTGCATCGCGGTGGACGGAAAGAGCAGTGCCGACTTTAAGCGACGAATCCACGATCTCGCCGGCTGTCTGCCGAACATCACCGTCATTGTGAGTGGCTTTCTGCTCCTGCCGCTCAACGGTCGTCTCAGGAAGTGCCGCCAATCGGTTGGTGCACGGCGAGTGTGCTGGACGCCCTTTACACCTGCTTCTCCAACCTCACGCTCGGCGATCATCCGTGGGAGTACTATCAGGTTGTTTTTCTTCGCTCCTTCTCTCATTCACGTCTCTTTCGTGCAGTACGTTACGGGCTTCGACCTGCCGCTCAAGACGAACCTCGAGATGGTGCGCATCTTCAAGCAGCTGAACGAGACGGTGATGACGGAGGTCACGCCTGTTGGACGGCTGGGAGGGGAGGTGAGTGAGCGGCATTCAAGCGACGAGCGCTCGGTGGTCTGCAGAAAACGCTGCCCGTTTGGAAGACGGGAATGGGCGCGTTGGTGCCGCGGGCGGCCGCTCGTTTTGCCGTCGGCAACGAACTCGTGCAGCAGACCGTGCGGAGCATGATCGAAGCAAAGGAGCCGCTTGGTGGGTGCCCCGACGAGCACCTCTGGGCGACCATCTTCGGCAACAGCAAATGTTCGTCTTTCTTTCATTCTATTCATTGATTCCATCGATCAGTGGTCCCCGCACCGGGCAGCTACGATGTGGCGGCTTTCTACGAGAAGGTGAAGGCGGAGCTGGAGCGAATTCCGCAGGAGGAGCGCCGCGCGCCGCTGCCCGACTACACGCCGACCGCCGCCGAGCCCTTTTGGCCGAAAAAGTTCGTTCGAGCGGAGGGGCGGCGGTGAACTCGCGATCGTTCAGCCAAGAGGTCGCCCGCCATCAAGTGTGGAGCGGCGAGTGCCACGGCGAGTGGACGGGCGGCTCGTGCGCCTTCGGCCTCGGCGACTTGCCGGCGCTGGCGAAGCGCTGGGAGCTGCTCGCCCACAAGTTCCACTGGAACGTGGAGCCGGCCGCCTTCTTCTGCTGGTGGGCGGCCGTCCGCGAACGCGCCCTCGACGGGCGACAGGCGGAGTTCCGCGGCCGCCACTACGCCCGCCTCTCGCAAGTGCGCGTGAAGTCGGGCGAGTCGCTGGCCAACGTCCCCGCCTTCCTCACAGAACTCGAACCTCCGCATTGATTCCGGTGATTGAAATAAACACGACGGGTAGCGCGGGATGATTCGACTGGTTGCTGCTGCTCACTCGACCGGGCTTGTTGCGAGTGAGCAGTGGGAAAGAAATCGGACTGCTCTCCGCTGTCGGCGTGCGGGAGGCGAGAAAAAGCGGGCGCGTTCGCGGAACGCCCAGCCGCCGCTCGCCTCTTCGCCGCCCGGCCGGCCGCTTTCGCTCCACGCGGCCGGGGGCTCCGCGAAGGTTCGCGTTCGCGCCCGCCGCCGCCCGCTCGGCGGAATAAAAGGCGGCGGGCGGCCGGCGGAGGGCAACGAAAAACCGACTCGTTTCCACTACCCAGCGTTCTTCTCTTCCCTCTGCTTTCCACTGTGCAGTCCGCGATGGAGTTGTTGCCGTTCGTGTTCGCCGACCCGCTGGACTACCGACCGCGCCGCCCGCACCCGCTCCAGGAACTCCGCCAGCTGGACTCTCTGCTGAACGCCGCCCTCCGCTCGACCGACCGGGACGCCGCCGAGTGGGCGGCCGACTTGCGGACGGACGAGAGCGGCGGCCTCGCGCTCCGCTGCCCCGCGGGCGGCTTCCGACCGGAGGAGCTGAGCGTCGAGCTGGACGGCGACCGGCTCGTCCTCGCCGGGCGCCACGCGGAGGAGCGCGACGGCGAGAGCGTCGAGCGCCACTTCCGCCGCGTCGTCCGCCTGCCGCCCCACTCGGACGCCGCGCGCATCACGTGCGAGCTGGACGACGGCGGCTTCCTGCACGTCGCCGTGCCCCGCCTCGAGCCCGTCGAGCCGCCCAAGAAGTCCATCCCCATCCAGCACAAGCCGAAGGATTCTTGAGTGTCCATTGTCGTCTGTATTGTAATCATTGATGGCTGTTTGATGAGTGCAATAAACGGAGCAAGCAATTCGCGTGGAATACTTGGGGCTAGGAGTAGCCAGCCGAAGGATCGGAGGGGCGGGTAACTTCTGCAAAGCAAGCAAAGACTCGACAGAAGAATCGCCCTTCTCTGAGGACGCGCCATCTTTTCGACGCATCTGGCCGACTTTTGCGCCGTTCGATCTGCACGACGCGCCGCCGCGCTGTTCGGCGATCGGTCGCCCCATTTCCTCCACTAGCACGAGCAAAGCAACGAACGGAACGAGAGTCGACGTCAAGACCGCGAGAGAATAAACACCTGCTCGCGGTCCCTTCAAATGTTCTATAGGCAAGAACGAGCGGTATTACACACTTGTTGATCAAAAGAGCGACTGTGAGTGCGCCCGTCCTGATTGCGAGCACGGTCCGTCTGAGTGTAAAGTGTGCACTTACTCGAGGAACAACGCTTCGCGGAATTGCCGAACGAAACGGAAGCGGAAGTCTTGCTCATCACTCCTGTCAGTTCACGTCTAGGAAAGGCGTGCTGAGATGTGATCGTTCTGCGAATTCTCGTCAATTGTGGCGCTTAAAAAAGAACACGCGGCTGTTGTTGAGGGCAACTTCAAGCTCGTTTCTTCCGGTTTATTGCTCGTGGTTTGTCCAAAGTCCCGTCATTCGCCCTCTTCGCGATCAGACAACATGAAGACATTAACACTTGCGGTTGTGCTCCTCTTGGTCGCCTCCGTTCGATGTGCTCCAATTCTCTTCTCCGACTCGCTGGTCATGTGTGAGTTCTCTCCTTTCCTCTACCGCTAATCGCTTGTCCTCAAGTATTGCTGCCCCAGACGATCACGAGTGAGATCGACGGGCTGTCCGAAGAGCAGCGGGCCACGTACGATGAGGTGCGCGCCAAATACGCAAAGCAAGCGAACGGCGGCGGACTCAGCGGCGAGCAGGTGGTCGCCATGTTCGAGGAGCTCCGGCAGAAGGACCCCAAACTGTACGAGATCTTGTGGCCGGAGATGTTGCGCATCGTAAATCGAATCGCCCACATGGACGACCGCTCCACTGCCTTTCTTGCCCAAGTGAGTGCTCCCATCAATCGATTGATTGTCTTGTCCAGTACATCGACAAAGTGGACTCGCTGACCCCGCTGTTGGATGACGACCGTGATGAGTTCATTCGTCAAGTGCTGAAGTACGCGGACGCCGAGTGGTCAAAGCTGCCCGAGGAGTCGCGGGCGCACCTTCGGCGCGTGTTTCCGCAAAAGGCCGCCGTGTTCGAGGGTGAGAGCGAGGAGAGAGCGTTGTGTTTAACGGCTTGTTCTTGCAGACACCCAGCTGCTGAAACTCGCGGGCGTTCGGTCACGGTGAACGAAGATCCTGACTTCTACGTCGTTTGCTCTTTTGTATCGCTTGTTTTCCTTTGGTTAATGAATTGTTTGAATTCCTGACGACAACAAGAAGCGCTTGCAATCTTGATAGCAAAAGAGAACCCGTGCTTTCCAACATCTTGTGAGTTCACGTGTGCAGTGATCAGCCGGCCAAAAACAGCCAGCCATACCGATCGACGTCTTGAGGTTATTCGCGAGTTGTAGGAAAGACAGTTCTTCTAAGACTTTTGCGAACGCCGCCCAAACGGTCGTCTCACTCCTTTCTTTCCGTCGGTCGCCGCAATGCTCTCTGCGTTGGAAGCTCGCGAGCGCTCATTGCTCGTCGAACCGGTTGGATGTACGGCGGGTGGACTTTGAGCTGAGCGCCGAAATCCAGCTGTTCGAATGGAACGTGGAGGATGGGGAGCGGGTGTCTGGGAAACGGACGGACTTCCGGTTGGCCGCCAACGACGCGCTGGAACGAAGGGCCGGACACTCGCGCTTTTCCCCTTTTCGTTTGTTGCAGAAACGCGTGCGATTTGGCGATGGAGCTTGGAATCCCCCGCCACAAGGCAGTCGGGCGTGTGGGCAATCCAGCTGGATCTCCACGCGAACAAGACGGTCTGTCATTACTGGTTGCAGTGGACGGGCAAGAGAGAGCAAGCGAATGGACATCGAAGTGCTCAACACAACCCAATCGTTTTCGATCGCTCTCTTCCGTTCAGCGAGTGCTGCCTCAAATCCTCGGCCTCAACTGGACGTGCACAAGCGGCTTCACAGGCAAGCGGCAGAAAGCGTTGATCCAAGTGCGCGCCCGCCCGCGGCCAAGAGAAGACGCTGGGCTTTGTGAAAACATGCTTCAGCCGAGCGGTCTTCCAGCCCCACCGCTTCGACGTCCTCCTCAAGCTGGCCGTCAATCTCGCTCGTTCCGTCGCCTACTGCTCGCTGACCGCCGCCCTGTTCGTTTTGCTGCACCGCTTGCGGCAACGCCGCCCGTCGAGTCCTTCAAGGTTTACGTCAACTCTATGCCGCTCTTCGTTTGCAGCGTGGACGAGCACTCCGAAACTGCTGTCGGCCACGCTCTAGGCGCCGCAATCCGCCGTCGCTCGTCCAGCTCAAGTCGACGGCCGTGGACGCGCCGACCGCTTCGAACACCAGTTTGAATAAAAACGAAAATGTCGCTCGTGCTCGTGGTTTGAGCGCGTTGATGATTGGAACACCGAACTCACAATCAGCACATCGTTTGAAAAGCGCGTGGATGCTGCGATGAATAAAACATGCGGAGGAAGTGTTCAGATGGGCGGACTCATCGGTATCTCGTACGCACAAAGCCGGAGATGAGCAGTTAGATCATGACGGCAGTCGAGTGGGCCGAAGCGATCAGCTGCTCATCGCTCGGCAACCGAAGTCAGTCGTTACTGCTTGGCGGGATTGCGTCTCGGCTTGATCTGCTTGTGGAATAATCTTGCGTGCTTCCAAGCGGGTCAATCTCGATCGCGTAACGCGAATTTGCATGAGCAAATGGCGAGGGCGTCGAAAGCGAGCAGACCGAGCGGAACCTCGCAGTTGCGTTCCGTCCTGTCGTCTGTGCTCCTCGGCTCTCCTTACTCCTCACGCCCTCCGATCGGTCTGCTGCTCTCCGAGATGCGCTCGCTGGCGGCCGCTTTGTCGGTCCTCGTCCTGCTCGTCGTCGTCCACAAGGGAGCGGGCGATCTGAGTGTCGTCCAAAAGGGTGGTCGGGGTGAAGATGGCGGCGGCTCGTGGCTCTTCGACCCAACGAACACGGCCATCCCCGACTGCGTGGAACGTTGGGTCGGTGAGGATAAGAGCGGTTTCAGTTGGGGCGGAAAATACTTGTGAGTCCCCTGCTTCTTGTCCAGCTCATCTTGCTTTCAGCAACCTGGCGAAGTGCAAGACCGCTAAGCTCTTCATCCAACACAAGGACAGCCCATTTCACATCCACTACAGCGTGAATGGACCGGCAAAGTGAGATCGTTTGTTTTACAGTCTTCTAATCTACTTGCAGATTCGTGCTGACCATCAACGAGAAGTGCACGGGGGTGCTCGAAAGCGTCCTAGAGGGCAATGACTACGTGCTGAAATGGGGCGAGTCTCTCGCATCTTCGGCGTGTTATCTGTTTTTAGGTGAAACTCCGTTGGGTTCAAAAGGCTGGTTGGTCGTGTTGCCAAACGACGGCATCCAGCTCATGAACACTCCTGGCCCTTTTACTTGTGCCGGGGAGAAGATGGAGCAACAGGCCGACAACGGGAACGAATGGACAAGCGTCGAGTTGGAGTGGATCAAGGACAAAATCGATTGGTTTGCGCCCATGGTGAGCTCCCTCCATTAAACGCCCAATTGAACGCAAACTGCAGACCCACGACGGAAATTTCGGCGAGTACCACCCTCCGACCACCACCGCCGCGCCCACCACGACGTCCACCTCGACGACGAATACAAGCCCGACTTCCAAGACCACCGCCGCCGTCGCCAAGGGCAAAGCCGGCTCGGGCAAGACGGGCTCGGGCGACAAGTCGACGGACGAGTCGGCCACGTGTTCCTACGGCTGGATGATCGTGTCGTACATGTGAGTCCACTCTCCTCCCTTCACTCCGCTCATCTTCCGTTCTTGCAGCGGGAACATCCTCCTGTTCCTCATTCTGCTCGTCCTGCTGGCGGTGCTCCTGTTCTGTATGCTCAAGAAGAAGAGCGAGGAGCCGAAGGACGCCAAGAAGACGGCCGCCGCCCGAGCAGACCCAAGCGGAGGCGGGCGCCACGCAAGCGGGAGACGCCCAAGTGACGGAGAAACAGGCGCCGCCGGCCACTCCGCAGCAGGCGCGCACTCCGGCCGCCGGCGGTCAGGGTGCGGGCGACGTGAGTCCCCTCGCCTTATTTGCTTACTCACTCCCCGGCTTCTTGCAGCTGGACCGCAAGGAGCTGATCATCGAGATGGACAAGAAGTAGCGCCCCTCTCGATGCCCATCCACGAGTCAATCCTCCGTTGTGTTTCTGTCGGTTAGGTGAATAAAAAGTGGAGTATAGTGTTGAAACCATGAAGAAAACGATAGAGCTGGCTGAAGGGAGCATTTGATGGCTTTGACAACGACCGCAACGAACTGTTTCGGGGCACGCTCGTGGGCGGCAACCGGGAAACGCGCGTGAGACCATGAGCTCTGGGAACGTCAAAACCAATTAAAAGACGGGAATCGTTATGCTCGACCAGGGACGGAAGGAATTTGCACGACGGCGGCCGCTCGCCGATTGCTCTCGCTCACTTTCGCTCTGCTCCTTTGGAACACTCGGTTCTGTTCGTCTTGTCTGCCCACTGATCGCCGACTGGAGAGATGAGCTCGCTGGATAACTTCGCCGGTCAGATCAAACGCAAGGTCGGCGGCCGCCCGGCAGAGAACCGCGAGGTGCGCCATGTGACTAACGATCGAAAGCAGTGAGTTCTCCTGCCTTCTCTTCGACTTATCTGCTCGATGTCAGACGTCTGCAGAAGATGGACGGTCGTTTGCAGGCCGCTTGCTCCCAATCGAAGTCGAGCACTCCGTTCGGCTCGTCACGTGGAGCCGCTCGATCGCTTTCGATCCAACGGCCGGGGGCTCCGCTCCGTTCGGGAACCTCGATGGACTCCGCCGATCTTCACTCGTCTCGTGGTTCGTTCTCTCGGTTGTCCCTTGGATGATCGCCGCTTCTTTCAGCCTCGCCGCCCGCTCGCTCCAACGAGCGGCTGCCGTCTTTCGCCCGCCCGACCGCCGCCTCGGCCGCCCGCTCGCGCAGCCGCTCGGCCGTCCAGCCGACGGGCGCCCGCTCGTCCAGCTGCTCGTGCACGCGGCTGCGGAAAGAAGCTTCTCGCTCGGCCGTGCGGTTGCCGTCGAGTCGCTTCTTCCCGCACTCCGCCCCTTCGCTGGGAGTGAAGCGGGCGACTCCCACGGTTTTCCAGTCCGAGACGCCGGCAAACGAGCGCACGAGTGTGCACACGGCTCCTAGCAAGTCCCTCGTACTCGTCCTCCTTTACTTGACCCGCTTACTGCTGCAGACTCCCAACTGACCGACGAGCCGCTCTTCGATCACGAGTCCACTGTGCTCGTCGTCGCGACGATCGGCGGCGTGCCCGTGATCCACGAGCAGAAGCTTCGAGCTCGCAGTCGCCTGCCGAACGCCCGCATCGAGATCACGCGGATCGTGCAGGACGGACGGCTCCTCTTCGTAACGCGTTGAATGTGCTCTGGCGTGTGCTGCGAATAAAGAAAAGTGATTGATGTGGAAGCCTTCTGTCCGTTTCTTCGTTTGTCGAACGTGTCGAGTGCGTAGAAGGATGACGGTTTGTGGAACAGAGCGGGCAAAGGAGGACGGGAAGAACACGTTTCTCTCGCCGCTTGCCCACTCTTCCGGCAAGCGAGCGGCAACAGTTCGCCTTTTCGACGGCGTTTGTCGTGGACTGCAGCGCGTGGTGTGTGCAGAAAGGAGAAGCGGTCGATCAACCGGAGCAGCAAAGGAGGAGTCGCTACAATCAGCAGAGCCAACTTCCAACTTCCAACCCAGCCGAAGATGAAGGGAGGGCGCGAACGCTCCTCCCCAAACGCAAAAATTGAGCGACAGGCCAACCCCAACTCGGAGCTGCCTCACCGGTCAACCTGAAGCCAGAAGTGCAATGGCCAAGTCTCGCGATGCGCTTAGCACCTTGGTGATCGTGCTAGAGCGTTCGCCAGGTAAGTTTATGAGTCGGCCGGCGGGCGCCTCTTGTCCACTGCGGGCGGCCGGCCGGCGACGGGCGGCGCGCGCGGCGAGGCGGCGAGCGGAGGGCGCTCTCTCGGCGGCCCGCTCTTTCTCTGCGCGCGAGAGAGAGCGGGCGGGCGGCGGAAGGGAGCGGTATTTTGGAGGCCTTTTTGCGCGCGGTGATGCGAAGCTTGTAGAAGAGTTAGGTTTGGCTGCTGTCAAAAAACAAATTAACCAAACACAGGAAAATTTGAAAGCAAAGATTCAGTGCGCATCTCGTCCGAATCAAGCGCGGTCGCAAAAAGAAGCCGCCTCATTAGACGGCGGTACCGTCGCGATTGCCTCGACAAGCAGATGGCCGACTTGTTACCGGAAGACGCGGCAATCGTCGAAAGGTTGATCGAAAAAGGACCAAGTACTGCAACTTGTCCACTTTTGATACGACTTCCAATCATTCAATCAGGCCGCGGAGTTCCGCCATCTTTTCGTCGTGGTCCCTTTGAGCGGCCCGACGATCGGCTTCGATCTTCTCCAACGGAACGCCGGCCGACTGCTTGTTCAACTACCGCTGCCGCGCCTTGAAAGCGGTTAGCGTCTCGTTCAGCGCGTTCTGTTGCTCGAAGCCGCCTTGACCTTTGCGGTCTGCTTCTCGCAGGCCGCTCGCTGGTGCCCGTGTTCGCCCCACTTGACGAGGTCGCAAGTGACCAGCGGCCGCTGTCCCGAGTAAGCGAAGTAGACGAGCGGCCGTTCCAGAGGCACAAAATTGTGTCACAATCGACGCGCACCGCTTGAGCGATGGCGTGGTTTGAACGAGACAATTGAAAGACGGACATTTACTCCCGCCCACCGCACCGAAGCTGTCGATCAGCAAGCGGCGCTAAACGGCCCACCCCCGCCTCCCGCAAGTGCTCGTCGATCGAGCGGAAGCAGTCGCCAACACAGCGGACTACGGGAAGCGCGACAGTTTGACGGGGGCTCTTTGATCGAATGAAGGTGAGGTTTGCAACAGGATAAGGCACCTGTTGAAGACGACCTACTGGAATAAATGATCAGCCGACGACCTTACGGAAAATTTATTTCAACAACTCGTCTTGCAACACACCGACTGATCTCAACTACCCAGGGCTCATTTGTTGGTGTAGAGAATGTTACAGCGGCAGTGCTTCATCGGCCACTCGGGCGGGTCCGTGTCGCAGACGAAGTTCTTGCCGCAGTCCCGGTCGCAGCGGCAGCGTTCTGCAAGCGGGCGGACATCGATTAAAGAAGAGAGGGCACTCACTCATGCCGCATTTGCGGCCGCTCACGAACGCTCAGAGCGATGAAGCAACACTTCTCTTTGGGCGTCTCCCGAGCGGCGAGAAGAAGACGGCGGAGAGGGGAAGGTTCGGGCGGAAGGCGGCCATCTTGTGTGTTCTCGTTGATCCAGCTTGTTGGGTTTTATACGCGCCGTGTTTATCGTTTGCAAACAAGATTCCCACCGCCTAATCGTCTGCCTTTGTTCCTGCTCGTTCCTTTGCTTTACGGCCGTCTGCTCGTCAATGCGGCCGCTTCGACTGCTCATCGCAATTCTTGTTAAACGAGTTCATCGTCTTTGCGGTGAAACCACGGGCTTCTCGCCCCGACCTCACGAAAAACTCACTTCCCCGTCAGCGGCGAGTCGCGAAGTCTACCCGGGCGTCTGCGTAGTCGAGCAGGAGACAGTAACGCGTGAAGACGGCGGCGGAGAGGCCAAACTCGCGGTCGCTGATCTCCGCGAAGTGGACGTGGAGGCCGCAAAGGCCGTGTGCTGGTTCGTGCTGTCCACGTATGTACTCGTCGTCGGCCACCCGCAACTTCAGCGATTCGAAAGCGAAGGGGAGGTCGACGCGCGAGTCGCAGCGGACGGCCGTCTCGTTCGTGCCGCCCAGCGAGTGAAGGAGGTCGTTGCGGTAGAAGGCACGCAGCACGAAGCGCTCCTCCTCCACCGAAACGAGCAGCTCGCCGACCGCTTCGTACGAGAAGTCGCCGAAGGTGAACCTGCAAGCGGGCGAGTGGAGACCCTCTTTGAAGCTCTTCTCCGCTCCCTGCTCATTCGGCGACGTTTAGCGTCCCCTGCGGCTGGTTGGGCAGTTCGGGCGACGCGGTGGGCGGGATCTCGGCCACGAACTTCCAGTCGGGCGCATAGCGAGCGGCTGTCAGAGTGCCAAACGTGACAACGCCGGAGATCGGCCAGCCTGCAATTTCCGCCGGCTACCCACTCGACCACGCAGCGCTCACCGGTCGAACGAGAAGACGACCACCGGCCGTCCACTTCGCCCAGCACGGCCGCCACAAACGAGTCGGGTGCGCCCACTCCCGCAAGACGTCGCTGATCAGGCGGAAGAGCTTATTTCGGAACGAGACGCCGTCATCGCCGACCACGAAGCTCTCCAGTGGGCTTCCTCCGAGCTGAAGCAGTGGCTGTGAGGCGTTTAAGATACTCTCCCATTCGTACGTGGTCGATCGCCTGCAAACCAGTGTAAAAAGCAGCTAATCGAACGAACCAGAGGTTGTAGGGGGCGTTGCTCACTCGCAGGTCGTCAGCGGCGTTCAGCTCGCGGATTGCTCATCGGCGCCCTTCCGCAAGACGTCGCCCCTACGAGTCGATTCGAATCGTCCGCTTATTGTGAAAATGTCGCCGAGACTCGTGCTCGGTCATTCCGTTCCTAGCGACGTTCCCGCCCATACTATGTGTGAACGTGGAAGAGTGGGCATTGGCGGGTGTTCCGCTTTGCAACGAATACAGCCACTTCTTTTCAGTTGCCTTCAGTTCAATAAAGAAGAACGAGGGAAATTAATTGTACCTGCCAGATGGCGAATCAAAACAGCGACATGCGGAGGCCGTTCGAGAGCGTGATGCCGCTGGGCATCGGATTCGAATGGAAGCGATCAAACAGCGGGTTGTATCGTTCGAGAACATACGCGATCATTGACCGGGCGGCAGTCATGAACGAGCCCCGTGCGATCGGAGCGCACAAACTAGAAAGCAGGAGGAAAAGCGTTCGGTGGCGTGCTTTTTCGGTTTCCCCTCGATTTTGTTCGTGAGGCGGCGATCCGCAAGTGGAAAAGAAACTCGAACGAGCACTCGATCGTGTGGTCAAGCGTACCTTTCGGGCCGTGATCAGCTTGGGGCGATCAGATCTGGTGAATCTTGGCGTGTAGTCCAGAGAACAAAACGGGGAAGAAGGGGCGGTCAGCCGCTCTTTTCGTGCTCGTTGTAGTCGCGCGTAGAATGGCGGAGAGCGCAGTGTGACCCGCACCCTTCTCTTCGCTGCGCACTTTTGAGCACAAAGTAGAAAGTATCGTGGCGCGTATAAAAGCGGTAGCTTTTCATCGACCCGTCATCCGAACAGCCCCGCCGTCGTTGGATCAAAGGCTGACTCTTTAATCGCGTTCACCCTTCCTTCCACCTCTTCAAGCTGCCTGTTTTCAGCCTCGATCACTTCTCTCGACCATCTGCCCGCAAACATGCCGCTGCACCGCATTTTCCACTCGCCGGAAACGTTCAGCCAGGCGGACAAGGACGCGTTGGCCCAGCGGATCACCGACCTGTACGTGAAGTCCGGCCTGCCGCCCTTCTACGTGCTCGTCGTCTTCATGCCGGTGGAGAAGGCCGACTTCTACGTGGGCGGCAAGCAGAACCACGAGAAGTTGGTGCGCATCGCCGTCCAGCACGTCGCCCGGCAGCTGCCGCAACACAAGCAGACGGTCGGCTTCTTCCAGCGCTACGAAGCCGCTTTGGCGCCCTTCATCAAGGAGCGCGGCCTGGAGTGGGAGGTGAGTTCTCCCTCGAGCTCTCTCAGCCCTCTTCTGCTTGCAGATCACCGTCGAAGAGTGCGACATGAACCTGTGGCGCGAGAGCGGACTCGTCCCGCCGCTGCCCAACAGTGCGGCCGAAAAGGAGTGGGTTCGCTTGAACAAGGCCGTTCCCTACGACGAGAAGGACAACGAGACCGCCCGCCCCTGATTCATCCGCTTATTCTCTCGTATGAAAGCATCGCGATAAACCTTCTTAAAGACCCACAGCCTTCAACGAAAGGAAACGGCGAACTCGAGCAGAACCACGGAAAGCAGAGATTGAAGCCACTTCCCGCACACTGATGCAAATTCCTACGACTGACAAAAGAAATGAAGAGACCGACGACCAAACACAACTGCCATTTGAGTTTTCTGCACTCTCGTGAACGGCGGTCTTGTCTTTCCGCTCGCCGCTGCAATGGCCTCCGCTCTCGCCTTCTTTCTTCTTTTTGCTGCTGCCCAAGGCGTCGTCCAGCAGTCCGCCGGCGAGCTCGGGAACGCGACGTGCCCCGCCGCTTCCAGCCGCCCGCCGTCGCCCAAACAGCCGCTGGAGCTGACCGTCCGGGGAGGCGGCGATCAAGAACTGCTATTGCGTGCGGCCTCCGACCAGCCGTTGAAGTGAGTTCTTCGCCTCCCCTCCTTCTACTCGTCCTTCAGAGTGCAGATGTTCCTCGACGGCAGAAGCACGACGTTGTGGGAGAACACGGACGGTCCGGACGGCAAACTCGGTTCGTTCCCCCTCACACGATGACCGCTCTTCTTTCCTTTAGCGGTCCACAAGTACACGCGCCTTTTCTGGAGCGGCCACCGACGCGTGTGGGTGACCGTGGAGGCTCGTCGAGAGGCGGACGGCCTGCGCGTCCACGTGAGTTCGGAAGCCGCCCGTTCGATCGACCGTTTGGTTTGCAGCTGAAAGTGGGCGAAACGAACGCCCACCAGCCGCCCGCTCCTTCAACCAACGGCGAGGTCAACAGCAAACCGAAGAGCGAGGACGTGTGGGAGGGCTGGATGGTCATTTCGATCGTGTGAGTCACCACACCGTCCTCTCATCTCTCCTCTCTACTGTTCAGCGAGACCGTTATCCTCGTCCTCCTCCTGCACGTCCTCGTCGGAGTGACCGTTTGGGTTTGGACGCTCAAGCAGGCGACGGCCGACCGCGGGGACGCCGACGAGCCCGACGAGCTGCCGGCCGTCGCCCAACCGGCGGGCGTCATGCGGCGCGCCAAAGGAGTCACCCAGGGATGATCGACTAGGCGCTGCAGGCGGATCGATTGAGTGCGGTCGTTATTGTCTTCTGTCTTTGCGTGCGATTAAAGCCTGTCAGTCTACCGATGGAAGCCACCTCTTTATCGAGTTTATTCCGTTACAATCATTTTACAATAAAGACAGAAATCACAGCAAAAGAAGAGATATGATCGTGGCCTCCATCGCGCTGGCTTGCCTACGGTTGTTCCTCCAGGCGCCGGAAGCCCCCGTTGGTTGGCCGACCCCAGTGGAACGCAGCGGATAGCGCAAGGAGGACGAAGGCAGTCGGCAGGTGCATCTCTTCGACCGAAAGAGCAATTGATTCGACTGACCAACAGGCGGACTGCCTGCAGAAATTAACGGAAAGAGGAATTGGGCGGCCCGCGGAGTGCTCGAAGAAAAGTCGTGGCGGGACTGCTTAGCGAGTTGCTCTGCTGCTTGAAAGCAATGCGGCTTTTCTTTTGCGTTTCGTCCGTTTTTTCGGGCATTCCAACAGATGTTTCCCGACTGTCGCGACCTGCAAGCGCATTTCGAGTCGTTCGCTTGACAGAACGCAACTAGCGGTTCTCAGGTTGGAAGAGGAGCGGCCGATCAAGTGAAGGGGGAACGCGCGTCGATCATTCGTTCCAGCTATCATTGGTCGTCTGCAACGAGCGGAGAGGGCAACCAAAAGTGGCGAACTTTCCCAGCCCAACCGAGCGACTAACTGCCACTCTTGATCGCTGGCCCCTTCCGATCACAAACGGCGTTTGGCAGCTGCCGTGAACTGCTTGAGTCTCCCTGCGGCGACATTTTAGACCCCAATGGGCGGTTTGTTCACTCGCCCACGACTCGCAACCTCATCGCTAGGAGAGGTGGACGATCGGCAGGTCCTTTGATCAACTGCAAATTCTTTTCAAAGCTTTCAGCGATGCGGACAGAAAAAGAGGCTTTCAATCATGAGCGGGCCCCTTGCTTCACTCCAGCGGAGCTACCCAAAGAACACACCGATTTCGAACGAAATTTATTTCCAGCTAACTGAACACAGAGAAAGAACGGGCATTTCCTCGCCCCAAAACGAAAGACGAAGTCGCTCACAAGAAAGCGTTCACTCCAGCGAACAACGCGATCCAAACGCCCACGAGCGAGTTGACCGCAGCACCTGAAACAAAGCAGAAATTGTAGGAGAGAAGAAAATGGAAGAAGCCCACTCTTTTCCGCCGCCGGCTTCTGGGTGGCCGGCGGAGCGCTGGAGGTCGGGATGGTCGTGCGCACTTCGCCGAAGTATCCCTCTTTGTTCACACTCTGCAACCGAAGGAACAAAAGGAGGTCCTTTCGAACTCACTGAGACGTCGAAGATCTCCACGCCCGCTCCTTCGTGCACCTCGATGCCGACCGCCGCGTTCACGAAGCCCGCGTTGTCCGCGTCGTGCACCAACGTGCGCCGCTCGCACGCTTCAAAGTTCGTCCTGGCCGCTTTGTCCACGAAGAGTTTGTTGTCGCCCCGCAGCACGAGGATTGTGGAGTTTTCGAAGCTCACATCGACGTTCCCCTCGCCTGCAAACCAGCAGTTATTCAGATGGAGCCATGGGGCACTTGCGGTAGAAGAACTTGAGGCCGTTGCCCTCCTTCGTCGCCACGAACGGCAGCTTGCAGTCGCCAATGGTTAGCGTGAAGCTGCAATCAAACGAATGAGAGAGAAGGGGAAGAGAGGGGACTCACTTGGTCTCGCCTTTGGGCCACACTCGGATGTGGATCGATTGGTTTTTCGCGAACTCGCCGTAGATCGTCGTCCCGATGCAGTCGGCCAGGTGGCTGAAGGAAGAGAGGAGTTGAGTACGGAATTGGGACGACTCACAAGTTCCGATCCTCGGATATTGTTCCGTTCTTCACGCAGGCGGGGCTGCCGGCGGCGACACCGTAGACGACGGCGAGCAGCAGAACGAAGCCGAGAAGCAGATAGCGCATCGCAGCGACCGATGGAAAGCGAGAAGAGCGGAGAGAAATGAGGCGGGCGTCTACGAGGCTGCGGAATGACACAAGTGCCGCCACTCGCTGTCTTCTCGTTCCGTCCGTTCGATCGGAATTTGCATCTCCTGTCGTTCCAGTCCATCGCCTTTCTGCTCGTCCTCTCTACTCCGCATTGGACTCCAACGAGAAACCGGCCGGTTGTCCTGACTTCCTGCTTTCGATCGACTTATTTCTCGTCTTCACTCGTTTCTGTCGAGATGTCCGCCTTCTCTCGCTCCGCCCTGTGGACGGCCCTCTTGCTCGTCGTTCTGCTGCACGCCAAACCGGTCGCCGCCTACGACGAGACGTACAATTCGTGAGTTCTCTTCCTTCCACCCACCGCTCATCCCGTTCTTTGCATGGGTGCGTACAGCGCTACAATGATCTTCGTGATTGTGCTGAGCGCCTGCATCACCTATTTGCCGCTCAGCAGCTTGTCGGCCGTCGGGATCATCATTCTGGTCAAGTGAGTCCTCCACTCGCTATGCTATGCTCAATCCTCCTCCTGCAGACACCAACAGAACCGAGAGGACGGGCCGACCGTCCAGGGGCGCGTGATCGCGGGCGCCGACGAGCTCGAGCAATCGGAAGACGCGAGCAGCTGGGAGGTGTGACCACTCACTTCTTTCTTTCGACCGAATAAACTGATGCGAACACAACTGCAAGATGGAACTCAGTGTGACGCGTTCTCTCCAGAACGACCCAAAAAGAAGTGTGTGGCTGTGAAGATCGCACTCATCCCCACGCGCCCCGTCTTTCACCCACACAACACTAATTGTAAGTTTATTCACACAACAACAAGGAGACGACTAATCATTCAAGCAGGCGGGCGTCGCGGGAGTTCGACGGAGCCAACGGTCGGCCTCCGTCACGAGCTCGGCCGGACACTCCCCCGTTTCTTCCGCGGCTGTCTCGAAGTCGCCCACGTTCCGTTGGGAGGCCGCCCGCAAATGCCCCAACTCCCACACCGCGGCGGGGAGGTCGCGTTTGAAACAGGCGGTCCGGCCGTCGCACGTGAACGAGCTGAACGAAAAGAAGCGATTGGCGAGGGGAGGTGTGTGGAGAGAACGAACACGATCACGTGCACCTCGTCCGGATCGCCTCCAGCGAGTCCGTCCTCTTCGGAAGCGAACGCCTCCCACGCGCCCGTCCGATTCGTCCGCACCACGGCACACAGGTCGTCCTTGTCGAACGGATTCCACGACGGGTCTCGCTCGTAGAAGAAGAGCGTCTGCAACGAAAGGAAGAAGTGAATGAGCGATCTACTCGCCCTTTACCGCTCCGTCCACCGCCTCGTCCACCGGCCGCCCGCCGCACAGCACGCGGCCGGTCAACCAAAAGGCGCCCTTCTCCGCGCCCCCGCTCGTCCATCCGGCGACGACGAGAAGGAGAAGCAAACAACAAGCGGTCATTGAAGAACAGCCGGAATGCGGAACTCAAAAGAAATGAACGCAGACCGTCGATTGGAAAACGATCACGTGACGGCGGCAGTGGTGGGTTCTCGAAGAGGAAACGGGAGGTTGCTTCAAGAGTTCCGAGCGGGCTTATTGGGAGGATTTCGGTCGGGAATGCTCAAGGTGGTCATCCGTCCGGCAACTCGTTGCGCCCGAAGCAGAGGTCACAATGCCCTAGAAGCGGTGGACGATGAACGCGATGAGGGATGGAAAACACGGACAAGTGGGCAAACAACAGTAGATTGTTCGAATTGATCGCAGATTGTCCTTCGGCCGCCCCGACCCTCGTTCCTCTCGCCCCGCCCTGCGATCTTTGCGTTGCCGCCTGAAGGCGTTTAGTTTAGAGCGGTGTTCACTCCGCCTCCAACTTCAAGGTGCTGCCCGATCGGCGGGCTGACTGCCGCCGGCTACGTGAAACGACGGAATGGGAGATGCGGAGCGCGCGTCGGATATTCCGGCGAGCACACAACGGAACTCAAGGAATCGATTTATTTTAGAGAAACACTCCAATCAGGAGATCTCACACAAAACAGGAAAAGACGAATTCCGACCACTCGCGCCTTCACGGACGGCCCAGCTTCTTGTTGGCCACCGGCCTGTAGCCGCTCTTCTGCAACGAACAAGGGGATGTGGAAGACAAGAGTGAAAACGTACGGTGGTTTGGGCCTGATCGCCGAGGATGATCGCCGGTCCGTAGAGCGTGTTCCCGCCGCCGCCCTCGCCGCCTTGCGTCTGGTCGGCTTGGGTTTGAGTGCCGCCGTACGCGCTCTTCGTTTGGTCCGCCCGCGACTTGGGGCCAAAACCGACGGTCTTGTCGGCCGACGGACGCGCCTTCCCTTTCGGCTTGCCCTTCGCACCGTCCTTGCTCTTCGAGTTCTTCTTTTTGATCACGAGGAAGAAGATGAGGGCGGCGACGACGCTCAGCAAGATCAGCAACAAGGCGAGGCAGCCGCTGAACAGAAGGGATAAACAGTGGGGAGCGAAGAAAGAACTCACGAGATGAGGCCGATCATCCAGCCGGTCATTGCGTCCTTGTCGTCGCCCGAACCACCCGCTCCGCCGTCCGCTCCGTTCTTCCCGCTGAAGACCGTCGATCGGAGGCGACCCGCGGCGAGTGGATCGACGGTCGCCTGTTGAGTGCTGGTGACGGCATTCGTCGTGCTTGCTGGAGCCGGCGGAGCCGTCGGCCCCGGGGTGGACGAGCCGGCGGTCGTGACGCGAGTCGAAGAGCTCGTGGAAGTGGTGGGCGGCGGCGACGTTGTCGTGCTGGCCGTCGAAGTGACCGGCTGCGTGCTGGTCGACGTGGACGAAGAAGCCGTGCTGGACGTGCTCGTGCTCGGTTCCGACGTCGTGGTGGTCGGGCTCGTAGTTGAAGTGGAGCTCGTCGTCGTTGTGGTGGTCGGTGGGAGGAAGTACTCCCCAAGGTCGTGCGTATCGATGTCGTCGACAGCGGGCAGCTGAATTCAAAGGATTCGTCACAAAAAGATGCGTGCAGTCGAGCTCACCGTGACCATGAGCACCAAAAGTTGGGCGTTCCGCTTGAAGCCGACGCTCGTCCAGAAGTGTCCGTCGCCCGCGTCGTTCCGCAACGACGGCGCCGAGCAGAAGGCGGGAGCTCCGGGATTCTGTTCCGAGCGAAGAGTGCCGTCGTTCTGGACGATCAGCCCGGCCGCATTCTCCTTCCACAGCTCGTTGCCTGCGGGTAGAGGAATCAGAAGGCAGGCCGGGCGCTACTCACCGATTTTCATGAGGACCACCCCGTTTTGCTCCACATTTTCCACGTGCAGCTCGCAGTCGCCGCCAATGTTCAGGTCGACTCTGCAGACCGGAGAACATCAAGTGGGAAGAGTAGAGAACGCACGTGTCGCCGTGGGTCAGGTTGGCGACCCACACAACCAGGTGCGTGTCCTGACTCCACTGCACGCCGATCGTCGTCTCTTCGCAGCCATCCATCGATCTAAAAGGAAACATGGGGATGAGAGGAAGCAGAAAAGAAATTACATGAAGGTTTGGGCCACAACGACGCACGCGTCGAACGTCGTGTTCGATCGATCGAAAATCCTCTTGGCGCTCAGCGGCGGAAGTCCCAAGAGAAGGCCGAGAATCACGACCGTGATCCACGCCAACGGGCGCATTTTGTTGAGCAGAACAGCCGAACAAGCGGACAGAAAACTGCAGCAAAAGAATGGCGGGGGGCGAGCAGAAGCAAGAAAGAGTCAACGGCTTGGATTTGCGTAAGTGAAGAGCAACAGAGAAGCAAGTAAATTGTATTTAGCGTTCCGCAACGGGCTGTCGGCGACATCGGAAAACGTCATGCGTTGTCTTCCTCGATCTTTGACTTGCGGCGACTTTGAAAGCGCTCCCACTCGAGCGATCGTCGCAAAAGATGGCAGGTGACCCAAGCGAGCGATTGGAATTCTGGCTGCTCGTCCGTGAGAAAAATACTTGAGACGGCGTTACCCGACCGCCTTCCGGGTGCGGGCTTGAATTCGTGTTTCTTGCCGCCGCTTGGACCACCAACAGAACTTTTATTTCGGATACAACAAGAAACAATCTTTCAGAACGTTTGACCAACGAGATCGCTGAGCTCATCGACGAGCGGATCGTTCGCCGTGCACTTCCCGACCGTCTTGGTCGAAATGCGTGTGTCCGCCGACGTCCCAGCGCAGGCCTCGCCCGCCGCCTCGAGCTCCATTCGACCGAGATCGACCGCTTTGGCCGCCCATTCACTCGGGCCGACATTTCCGGTCAGACAGATGAAGGATTCCATCGTTCCCGACGGGTCGCACTTGTGTTGGCTGAAAGCAGAAGTGAGCAGTGAAGAACGCTGGCTCCACTCACATCAAGTAGAAGACTTCTCCCGGATTTTCCGCGCCGCCCGCCTTCATCTCCAGCGTTCCGTCCGAGAGCATCTCTTGAGAGCCGCAGAACTCGACCGTTGACTGTCCCCTGGCGTCGGTCCGCCGATTAAAGACAACAACCGTCTGGGAGAATAGGAAATGTTAAGCAGGACTGATGGCAAGCACTCACTCCCCATTTGCCGGGTCTCGTGCGACACTTGAACGCGCCCTTGACGATCACTTGAGGCGGGGGAGTTGTGACCGCAAGCGTAGTCGTGGGCGCCGTCGAAGTGCCAGTTGTTGTGGTCGACGTGGTCGGCGTGCTGGTCTGAAACAAGCGGCGAATGAATGGAAGTCGAAGGAGGGCTCACAGAAGTCGTCGGGGTCGTAGGCGCGCGGTACTCGCCGAGGTCCGCTCCCTCGGCTCCAACAGGCGGCAGCTACAAACCGTGTGCCGCATTCCACCTTTCTCTCCGCCCACCTTGACTTGGAAGTTGCGGACAGCGCCGCGTTTCTCGAAGCCGACCGTCGTCCAGAAGTGCCCGTCGCCGGCGTCGTTGCGCAGCGAGCGGCCGCCGCAGAAAATGGCGCCGTTTAGCTCCAAATTCACACCCTCTTCCTGCACGAACAAGAAGCCCTTGCTGTACGTCCGCACGTTCTCTGCACTCAACGGAATGAGAGCCGCTAGACACTCGGCACTCACCGATTTGGACCATGAAAAAGTGGCCGTTCGGCACGATGCTCACGTGCAGCGTGCACTCGCCGTTGATCGTCACTTCGAAGCTGCAAGAAGACGGAAGGTGAAGGAAGAATCGGCGAGAACTCACTCCGAGTGGATGGTTGCAAAGAACCACAGCGCCAGCCGCACGCCCTTGCTCCACCGCACCGCCACCGTCGTCGAGTCGCAACTCCCGAGTTCGCTCAAAACCGCTCGTGGGGACTTTCGGCCGAGAACTCACAACGCGGCGTCGTTTTCGGCCGCCGTCACGCACGGATCGAAAGCCGTGTGCTGCGGGTCCCAATCGAAACGCCCGCCGCCCACTCCCACGAGGAGGATTCCAACGACGAGCAGCAGCCACCGCATCTCGACCGCTCGCGTGCAAGGAAAAGAAATGAGAGCCGCGTGGAAGGAACAGAAGCATGCCGGCGGTTGCTGGAGTTTTTCGCATAGCGCTTGGGGGTCAGCGCGCAGGAATCCCGCCTTTCGCATCGTCGTCGCCAAATCCTTCGCTTTCCGCACCATTAGGTCGACGTCTTTCCACACTTGCCTCGGCCATTCTTAAATGCGAGGCGTTGGACAATCCAACGAGTACTCTCACCCCACACAGAATGAAGCAGGACTTGATGCACGCGAGGGGGAAGAGGTTGTTGATGGGGCGCCAGTGGCGAGGTAGCTGCGGGTGTGGCGGCAGCAGGATTCTCGCCCTGCACCCTCTCGTTTGGAGCTGATTGCGCTGGGGATTGCGTCGGTCTTTACTGCCGAGGAGCCGCGCTGGGCGGTCGCACAGCCTCGCCGCCGCCCTCTGCGCAACGTGGGATCGGTGGGCGCTGGGTGGAAGAATGGGCGGCTTGTGGTTGACTGCTGAGCCACCCGACCATCGCTCGATCACTTACTCTTCGCCCAACGGTCGACTCGGAATGGAAAGCGGGCAAGTGATGGATGTTCGAATTGGGCAAACCGATGAATTCGAGGTGAGCGCCGGAGAAGACCCCCACTTTAGATAATCCCAATTGCAGATCCTCAGCGAAGAAGAAGTCGCTGCTCGATTGGAAGCAGAAGTCGCGCGAGTGGCCGCCGCCCTCCGCCAGCCGGCCGCCTTCTGCCGCCTGCTGCTCGCGCACTTCGAGTGGGACGCGGAGAAATTGGCCGGGAAGTACGGCATTTAATTTCCTATCCCCGCATGTTATCGTTGTTTAGAGACAACATCCAATTGTCTGCCGCTCGCCGCGAAGCGAAGATCCCGGCGGCAGAGAAGTGGGAGGTCGAGCGCAAAGCTGTTTGTGGGATCTGTTTCGAGCACTTGCCGCTCCGGGGATTGGGCTGTTCTGGCCACCTTTATTGCCGCGAGTGCTGGCAGCGGCATGCCATTACACAGGTGATCAGAGTGCATGAGCACCCGCAACCAATTTTTCGTTTTAGATCCGCAACCAAAAGCAGTGGGCGGTGGAGTGCCCGGGCGACCGCTGCAAACGTCTGACCGAAGACTACTTGCGGGAACTGGAAGTGGGCAAGCAGGTGTTGGCTGCTTGGCATCGCTTGATGCTCGAGAGCCACGTCGCGGTTTGTGGCAACGAATGGTAATCCTTTATTGCTTTATTGTTTAGGCGAAGCCGTCATTGAAATGGTGTGCGGGCGCCAACTGCGGTCGGATTTGGAGCCTCACGGGCAACAACTCCTCCATTTCTCTCACTTGTAAGTGCGGCGGCTCGTTCTGCTTTGAGTGCGAAACGGAGGATCACCGCCCGGTTGCCTGCGCGCACTGGAAGCCGTGGGCGAAGCACCTGGAAAGCAACAACGTTTGGATTGCGGCCAACACAAAGAAATGCCCTAAGTGTCGGGTGAGTTCTTTGTTTCGCTTCCTTCACACGAATGTTGCAGGTGGACATTGAGAAGAACGGCGGCTGTCAGTTCATGACCTGCACGAATCGGTTGTGTTTTCACAAGTTCTGCTGGACGTGCACGCAGGCGTGGAGCTTTCGTCAAGGCTACATCCACGAATGCCTGCCGGAATACGTGCAGCGAGAAGCCGCACGAATGAAACGGGCCAAAGACCTCCAGAACCGGCTGCAAGCTCTGTTCACCGCCGATTTCTCGCACCGAATGGACAAGGCGCGGGAGACAAAGAAGGCAAGTGTTACGTCCGAGAAGAGTCGTGTTCCTTATGCGTACCATGTTCACTGTTTCCTTTCAGCTACTCAAACGACTCGAAGCTGAAACAAACCGCAGGGGTCGATCGAACAGCGGCAAACTCGACACCATCGGTCTTCGAACGGCCGTCGAGAGTATCGCTGCTGCTCACCGTTTTTCGGCCTGCAGCGTCCTGTTTCGTCACTACTTGCAGGGAATTGGGAAACGCGGTGTATTCCATTTGCTGGCCACCGATTTTCACTCCGCCCTGGAACAGTTGGAGGCAGCGATTAGCGAGCGACCCGGCCAAAGAGCTTCTGCTGCCCGTCGCTCAGCGTTCACCGATCTGTTGGAGCGGAAAAAGGCGGCCGCTCACCAGAAACAAAAAGATCTCCTTCGTTTCTGCCGCGACGTGAACGAGGGCGGCAGTCCGTTGACTCTCTTGTGTTGTGCGAACGGACAAGTGCGTAGTGTGATGATCATTTCTTGCGTTTGCCTTTTGATTGTTGTTGCCCTCTACTGCTACGCGATAAGTATCCTCCCGCCCTTGCCGTTCCACTTTGCGGGCGGTGCGGGAATAATCCTTCTTCCTACTTTGTGTTACGTGTTCGCCATGCTGTAATCATTCCCGTACAATAAACTTGTTGACGTTCACCTGCTTGGCCCTACAAAACGGTTGGTCAAGGCGGATTTACCGTTGAACAATCTGCAAAACACCCATTAGAAAGGTGTTCGGGACGTGCCTAATAAGCGTTGTTTTTAAGCTGGAAGAAGTGAGTAGGCGGAAAACAAAGGAAACAATCGAACATCAATGCTGGAACTCGTCGAGGAGCTGCCAGTTTCTCCAGGGTTCGGCTGCACTCTCCGCAAACGGCAGAGATGAAAAGCGGGGCGGAGAGAGCGGGCGCCTTTCGCCGTCCGCCGCCGCTCGGCGCCCATCGCCCCGTCCGCAGTCTCCTTGCATGCGGGCGTCAAAAAGAAGGCCGCAAGAGAGATGGCCAGAGCGGTAGGTCCGATGTGAGTGGGTTATCATCGAATCCATGCGACCACCGAGAGAGTGGAAAAAACAAAACAAAAAAACGAAAAAGAAAGGCGCTTCCCATCACTCCCTTGACCGCCGCTCCTTTTGCCCGCATTGAATAAATGAATGAATTAGACCTCTTGTTGTTTCACTCAACGGTAGCAAGCAGGTCAAACAAAAAGATTGAGACTGCTCGCTGGTTGTGATCAGAAATGCGGATAAAAGCCGGAGATCACAAACAGTGAACGCTGCGGCAGCGAAATGATCGCCGATTCGATTTGGAGGTCCCGCTTCTTCTTTGGAGAGATCACGACGACACACGAACTGTTCTTTCGAGTGGACAGCGATTGGAGACGGCTGCGGCAAAGGACGGACGCCGCCTTTCAGATTCCGACCATTTGTTGCCCACTAGGACCTGCTTGTTGCGGGCCGGGCGAGCAGACAACCGCTCGCCAATTTGTTCGGAGCCGCGAAGAATTGAAAGACGACTAGTTCATGCAAACGCGGCCAGGAACCGAGGACGAGGAGGAGTGGGAAGGGCGCGGATCCCAATTGTTCTTTTCGGCGGGCTCTCGAGCGGCGGCTCCATTCCTTTCGCTCTCCCATCCGATCGATCGGTCTGTTGAACGCGAGGATGCGCTCGGCGCTCGTCGGCTTCGTGCTCCTCGGCGCTCTGCGTGGAGGAGCCGGCCAAACCGTGGGCAAGTGGCTCTACGACGAGGAAAACACGGCCTTGCCCGAGTGTGCCCGGCCTTACATCTTCGAGGGAGCGGCTAAGGATCTGTGGGTCCTCCGTCCCTCGTGCTCTCCTCACTCTGCTCTTGCAGCGACATGGACCCGTGCCAGGACAACGAGGTGGTCTCCGTTCAATGGAGCAAAGAAGAGGCGCTGAAGATCGCGGTTGGGGTCGACCAGGCGACCAAGTGGGCTGTTTCATGTGAGTTCCTCCTTACCTCCTCGCTTCAGGTTCGAAATCACGGTCAACGGAGCGTGCGCGGTTCACTTCGAGGGCAAGCAGGAGGGCGGCGAGTGGAAGCTTTTCGTGGGCAAGTTCCTTTCATTCCTCCACCCACAAGTTTGTTGTGTTCAGAGGGCAAGCCCGTGGCCAACAAGAACTACTTGTTCGTGCGCCCCGACGGCCAGCTCATGTACAACGATCTGCCTTCGTTCACGTTCTGTCCGGGAGTGACCTTGCGCGAGGACGCTGACGGAGCTCACTACCTGACCACCGTCCAATACAAGGAAGACGTGGGCCACGTGTACTGGAAGAGCCTCGTGGTACGTTCGCACAAACGATCCCTTCCGTTCAGCGCTTCGTAGGTCGACGGAGGGGACCTGGGCGAGTGGCCGTTCCCCGTCCCGACCACGACAACGACGACCACGAGCACCGTGAGACGCGCGTGTCGGCCCCCGCTTCCTATCGCCACGTTTTAGACCACGACGATTCCCGAGCCGACCACCACGACGCCGCTTCCCACCACCACGGGCACTGTGAGACGCATTCCCTGTTCTCCCGTCTGATGCCTCCTTCTTTAGACCACGAGCACCACGACGACGAGCTCGGGAAGTCGCCTTTTGCTCATCCTTAATCCATCCTCCTTTAGACCACCACGACGACTCCCGAACCAACCACAAGCACGACGCCGTCGACCACGACCACCTCCGTGAGCATCCTTCCGTTCCCCGTCCTTCATCGGGGCTTCTTTCAGACCAGCACGAGCATTTCGACGTCGACGTCGACCACCACGTCGACGACGAAAATCGCTCCCCTGAAGACGACGGCGGCCGTCCGCACGACGACCGGCAGCGCGGCCGGCGCTTCGAACGCGCTGATGATCGGCTTGGTCTCGTGGGTTCCCTCTCCTTCCCTGCACTCATCCCTCGTTCAGCGGCTGCCTGTTGTTGCTGCTTGTGCTGCTGAGCATCGTCGCCGGCCTCGTTTACTTTTTGGTGGTCAAAAAGAAGAAGAAGGCGAAGGGCAAGGGCACGGCGAAGGGCAAGGCGGCCGACCAGACCGTGGGCTTCGGCCCGAAGACCGGGGCGGACCAAACGAGCGCGTACACCGCCGCCAGTCAGGTCGGGGGTGCCAAGAGTCAGGCCGGCAACACGCTCTACGGGCCGGCGGTCGTCCTCGGCGATGCGGGCGTCAGTCCTCCCTTGCTCCCTCTCTTAATCACGTGCTTGTTTGCAGAAGAGCAGCACGAATCCGGTCGGCGGCAAGAGCCACTCCTGAACGCCCGATCAATCATCTTTTTTGTGCACCGTGTTGGGTGCTTTCTTTTGTTTCTGTACGAAAATAAATTCGATGCGGCAATTAGGATTGCTTGGCGGCTTTTGGGGCCGCTCGATCGCCCGCGAGTTGCAAAAAGAAACGGAATATCGCGGTTGCCAGTCGAACGATTCGAACGCAAGACAAAGAAGGTCGATCGTGGCCACCCAGTGATGAGAACGGGGCGCCTTTTGACTTCTACCGCTGGCTTTTAAAAATCTCTTGTAGGGACAAAACGCCATCCGATTCGATCGGAAGAGTCTTCCGCACAATACTTGTCTCCATGCGCGCTGGGATCAAAGGCCCACTGCTGAAAGCTCCCCTCTCTGACCCCGTCCGCCGCCCGCCCGCCCGCTCTCTCGCCCGCCCAGAGAGAAAGCGGACCGCCGAGAGAGCGCCCTTCGCTCGCCGCCTCGCCGCGCGCGCCGCCCGTCGCCGGCCGGCCGCCCGCAGTGGACGAGAGGCGTCCGCCGGCCGACTCATAAACTTACCTGGCGAACGCTCTAGCACGATCACCAAGGTGCTAAGCGCATCGTGAGACTTGGCCATTGCACTTCTGGCTTCAGGTTGACCGGTGAGGCAGCTCCGAGTTGGGGTTGGCCTGTCGCTCAATTTTTGCGTTTGGGGAGGAGCGTCCGCGCCCTCCCTTCATCTTCGGCCGTGGTGGGTGGGTGGAAGTCGAATCGTTTGTTTGTAGCGACTTCTCGTTTGCTGTCCCATTGGTCTCCAAAAAGCATCGTCCTTACGAAAGAAGTCAGCAAGTTTATTGTCCATAACAAGTGAAAGAAGCGAGTGAAGCATCCAGTACTCGGCTTCTTCGAGGCCGACCACAATACGAACGCCGCAGCAGACGGTGAAGCAAGTGGAAATTTAGCGTTTCTTTTCGGACCAAAAGGCGATACTCGACAGGCTCTGAAGTCCACCACACGATTTCAATCGTGGCCACGTTGCGGTCAAGATGCAGGACGATCGCGACGCTCTCGAAGCCCTCCGCAAGGATCTTACCGAAGTCGAATCTCTGTATCGTGATCGCGTCTAAGTAAAGAAAGGCATCGGCCGTTCTAATGTGCGCGTGTCAGACGAAACGAAGAGCGCGAGGGAGAGCAAGCAAGGCAGAGTTCCTCACACCGAGCCGCTCCAATTGCAAATGAGAATCGAGATCCTTCTTTCAAGCCAGCAAACTGCAGTTTCTTGTTTATTCCCGCACCGATAGACACGCGAGACGAAAGGACGGCGGGCCGATCGCTCAATGGGCGAAGAGGAGCCTCTACCCTGCCGGAGCGGGGAGCGTTCCGTTGAAGGCGGCCGTGAAGTCGAGCTGGTGGCCGGAGAAGAGGAGCGTAGCGTTCGTCGGCCAAAGGGTCCTGCAACAAGAGGAGATGGAGAGAGGACAGCAATGGGCGGGAGACTCACACATTGGCGCCGTGTTTGTTCCAGCAAGTCCCGGTGGCCTCGTTGGATGTCGTGTTCAGGTCCGCGGCAAGGAGTTGAGGGCCGGAGACGAGGAGCAGAAGCGCGACGAACGAGAGCCCGATCGAACGCCCGCCCATTTCATCCGAGGAGATCGTCGCGGAAGGAGCCGAAGGGAGAGAGCGGAAGGAAGCCGCCGATCGCCGCGGTCTTCGATGCGCAGAGTGCCCGGCAGCTGCGAGCGATCGAACTCGTGGGGGAGATTTGTTCGAACGGAATGAATTACGCAAATTCGAGTGCGTAAACAGCCTTCTTGCTCATGCTAATGTCTCCAGTCTTCACCTTGTGTGAGCACTCGCATCGTTGCCGGTGCGGGCGCGGCGGCAAGAACGTCCTCTGTTCGGCAAACAGCGCCTCCACGACACCATCGACCGTCGAGCACTTCTGGTCTCGTCAAAAACAAGCGAATCACCGAGGCGCGAGGAGCCACTTGCCGCAAGCCGGCGGTCACGTCGCCGCGGTAAGAACGCAAACACGGGCAGACTTTCATCAAGGACTTTGCCTGAACGAGAATGAGTAGAGGGCAGCGACTCTTTTCTCCTACCGCAACGTAGCTGCCGACCAGCGAGCGGCGAAGAGTCTCTCGCTTGTCGTAGTCCTTCTCCTCATCCCAGCGACTGTTTATGCGGACATTGAACGAAACAGATACAAAAGAAACAAGAATGTTGCATTAGAGTAGAGTTCGCGCGCTCACTCGTGCGCGACGACCTTCTCCATCAGCCGGAGGACGACGGGCGGGTGATCGGCGGCGAACTCCTTCCACTGCGCGCGGTCGTGGAGCTGCGGGTAGTGGCGGGCGGCGAAGTCCAGCGCCCACTCGCGGAGCTTCTCGAGGGCCGGGTGTTCGAGCGAGAAGTCCAGCATTTCGACCACGTTCTCGAGGGCGACCTTCGCGCACAGGTGGTCGACGGTCAGGTCCTGCAAGAAGTAGGGAGTTGTGGAGGAATGTGCTCTCTGAGGACTCACCCGCAGCAACTTCACGTCGTACTTGTCGGCCGCAAGGAAGAGGAAGCGGGCGTTCTGATCGAGGTTCTCCACGCGGCCCGTGTACATGAAGCGGAGCATCGCCTCGACGATCTCCGGCTCGATGCCTTCAATGGAGATTGCGTTGGACTTGCTCTCCTGCCACTCGTGTTCGAACATCGCGCGGAAGACGTCCGAGTGGAGGAACAGGAAAGCCTTGTAGATTTAGAAGAGAAGTGTGAAGCGTTGTGGACGGAAAGAGAACTCACGTGAAAGATGCGGTCACCCACGACGATCCGCACGTCCGTGTAGGCGGCGTCGTTGAACTTCTGGTCGAAGTGGCTGGTCACGGGGCCGCCCTCGTCCATTCGAAGCGGCGGCAGCTGAGGGACGACTCGGTAGCCGTGGACGAGGAGGCAGAAGGAGCTGAGGCCGAACTCTTCGAACAAACCCCGCTCGAACTCGAAGGTGGCTTCTTTTCGGTCGGCGGTGAAGGAGGCGATGTTGCCTGGAAGTAAGGAAGTTTGCGAGAAGGAAGTGGTTTCCTACCGTAGATGCAAGTGCGTTTCTTCTCCTCTTCGAAGTTCTCGTCTTCCGTGTCCACCACCCACAGGTCGTACTTGACGATCACCTCCTGCGCGTTGGGCGGCAATTGCGGGAGGATGAGCTTCGCGACGACCGGATTCTCGTCCACATCGTAGTCGTCCTCGTAGTCGGGGAACACTTCCGCCTTCTTCTTCAGCTCGAGACGGAACTTGCCGACCTTCTCGACGGTCACTTCCTGCGTCCGCGTGAACTCATCACCAATCGTCTCGGAGTACGGAAAGTAGCCGATGTCGTACTGGGACAAGAAGAGCGTCGGCTGGAGCTGGACGGGGAAGACGGCCGCCGGCGGGTCGAAGCGGACGCAGATCGTGAGCGTTTCGCCCTGCTCGAACTCGGCGAGCTCCTTTCGGGTGACGAAGTTGAAACGGACTTCGGGTTTTGCGTCCACTTTGATCACTAAAAGCAAGAGCATGTGGAGGGGTAAATAAGAAGGGGAACTCACTCTTCTCCGCGCTCTTCGTCCCGTCCTCCCGCTCGATCCACAGCGGCCGGTCCACGAAGAGGCGCGTCCAGTCGCTCGTTTCGTCCAGGCAGCGGAAGTGAATCTTGGCGCGCGACAACTTCTCGAGTTGGAGGAAGAAGCGGGTCTCGCGACCGTCCTCCGACTGCAGAACGAAGAGCCCGCTCGTGATGAAGTCCCCGTCGTCCGTCTGTCGCCATCGCTGCAGGAAGTCCGCGATTCCCCATCGGAGGACGGAATCGTCGTCCAACTCCATCAGGACGTCGGCCATGGTCGCGTCTGCAAACGAACGAGGAAGCTCGTCGGGAAAAGGCGACAAAATTCACGTCTGCTGCCGGCGGATTTCGCAAACCACTCGAGCGGCCGGCTGACAGACGGCGGCGAAGAGCGGGAGGCCGACGGACGGCGGGCGGGCGGAGAGTCACAAAACGATCCACTCGGACGGCGGCGGAATTTCGCCGTCAAAGAGCCGAATGGCCGTGAATCGAAGAGGACAATCGAAACACCGACGTGTGTCCGACAAACGAAAACTCGCAATAGGAGTTCTCGCCCCTTGTTTGATCAGCACAACGCGCTCACTACTCGCCTCCTCTCCTATTCCGACTCCCAAAGCATCCAAACGGAGTTTATTCCCGCAATCCTCCCTTTCAGATGCCGAGGCGGTTCTCGGCGAAGTGCTTCGGGTCGGTGGTGGGGTAAAGTTTGTGCTCGAGCGCCTCGCCTGCAAACAGCCGTCATTTCCGCCCTGCTCTCGTCCAGTACTCACCGGTGAGCGGCTTCTTGCGGCCCGGCGAGTGCTCGAGCGCGGTCTCAACGGCGGCGGCCACCTCGTCGTCGTCCTCCCAGTCGTAGGGGCGCCGGAAGGAGGTGCCCAGCCGCCGCACGCCGCCCATCAGCTGCTCGTAGAGGAGGCGGTAGTCGGGGCGGTCCTCGTATTTCAGCGAGCGCAGGTGTTTCGCCATCTGACGGGGAGCATTGGCTGCAGGGTGAGGGGGAACTCACGTCCTTGAATTCGGCGGGGCACTTTTCGAACAGCTTCTCGTCGCCGGTGTCCTCTTTCAGCTGCCGCAGCGGCTCCTCCTCCTTCAGCGAGGACCACGGGAGGCCGACCAGCAATTCGACGAGCATGTACAGCAGGGACCAGAGGTCGTCCACGCGGCCCTGCTCCAGCCGCTTGTCTGCAGCCAGCGGGCGGTAGTGGAAACGAGGGCAGCACGCAACAAAGAACTCACGGACGTTCAGCGAGCAGTAGCGCAGAGTGCCGCGCAGCAGACACTTCTTGCGGGCCTTCCGAATCGCCAGGCCGCCGCCGCCCTCCTTCTTCACCACGAACTCCCGCACCATGCCTGCAAGCGGGAGTGAGTGAGAGGAAGAGAACGCACCGTAGTCAATCATGAAGAAGGTGCGCGCCTCCCGCCCGACCAGCCCGATCACCATGTTGCCCGGTTTCACGTCCTGCAACGAGAATGAAGGGGATGGAGCGAAGGCGGAGGACTCACTCGGTGGACGAAGCCCGCCTCGTGCAGCACCTTGATCTGGTAGAGGGCCTGAACGCCGATGCGGACGACCGTTTGGGCGCTGAAGCGGTCGGGCTCGCGCTTGTTCCCGTTCTTGCCCTTCACTCGCTTCAGGAACATCAGGTCGGGGCCGCAGAGCGTCATCGTGATGAAGCTGCAACGAGAATGAGTAGTTGGACGAGAATTCCTCGAGCACTCGCCTGTACTTGGCGCGCTTCCCGGCGTGCAGCAGGCGGATGCACTTGGGGCTGCCGGCCAGCTTGCGCAACACTTCGGCCTCCAGCTTCAGCACGCCGCCGTCCTCCACGTTGTTCGACTCGACCTGCAGCGAGAGGAGTGAGTGGGCGGGAGAACGCCCATCTGCGGACCTTGAGGGCGGCCGTGTACCCGCCCTTGCGCGTGATGTCGGCCACCTCGTAGACGGCGCCTGAAAGCAGCGAGTGGGCGGCGGGCGGGCGGACTGACCGCAGCCGCCGGCGCCCAGCTTCTCCAGCACCTTCCAGCGGCCGCTCACGATCTTGCCCGTCTTGAAGGTCACGAGTTCCTCCGAGTCGCCCATCGAGAGAGGAGTGCAGAAGTCGGCCGCCTGCTGCCGTCTGGGAACTCCGAATGACGAAGATTTGTGGGGTTGCTTTTGTGTGTTTGCCTGGATCTGCATGGGGGCTCGGTGGTCGGATGAGAGTGGACGCCGAAGAGATGCACTCCACGCACTAAACACGACGAAGTGATGGCCTGTTCCAGCTGGAAGGGAACGTGGCGCGCTCTCGGCTGTCCACTGCCTTGACGCCACTACAAGTTTTCGTTCCCCAGCGATCATTTCTCTCCTTTGCCACGTGTTTATTCAACAACCATTCACAACTAGGCGGACTTCTGCGCGGACAACAGAACGCCGTTGACGGCCAGGTCGTCGGCGCCGAGCGGAAGACGAAAAAGAAGCTGGAAGACACACGCTTATTAGATTCGAGTGGACGGAACGAACCGATCGCCGTCCAGCTTCAACTCGCTGGTCGCCACTTCGGTCAGCCGTTTGGCGACGGGCGCGCGCAGTTCGGCCGGAATGTTCGTGATTTGGAGCGTGGCGACGGCGGCCGGGGCGGCGGAACTCCACAGTTCGAGCCACTCGTCCGCCTGCACGTGAACCTGAACGAAGCGGTGAGTGAGTCGAGGTTTCTTTTGAGTGGACGAACCGAGAGTTGCTTCCCGAGCAGCTCGGCGACCACGGCGGCGGCCATCGAGTGGAAAGTGGGCGGGATTCCCGTCTTGGGCAGGTTGGTGACCAGCGTGAGGAGCGGCATGGTTGGAGAGAGGAGGAGTGAGGGGAGTGGATGATGAAATGAAACGGGCGGGTTCTTTTGTAGCGGGCGGACGCGAACCGGATACAAAAAGACGCGAATCTTCCGGCAGAGAGGCGAGCGATCGATATTACGAGTGTTTGCTCTCTTTCGTCATCGCCTCGTTGCAACAAAGCGGAGTTCAGGGTGGAGCGAATCCACGGCAATCCAGTTTGTGTTCGTTCTGACCATTGGTCTCGTTTGCCGCATGCGTTCACAGCGCGCTCGCTTTCTTTTGACCTCTTTGTTGACGATCGGTACACTCGCTGCAAGTGGATTCATGCGAGACGGTTTATTTGCCTTCTGAAGCCGACCGCACTACAGACGACGTGGTTCGCGGCCCTTCGCACTTCACAACTAGAAGAGGGCGACGACTCCCATACAGACAGTCGTCCAAGCGAGAGCGAGCGAGTTGGCCGAAGAACCTAAAGAAAGACAGTGAAAGGAGTAGAGCGATTAGGTGGGCCCACTCAAAGGCGCTTTGGTGGGCTTGTCGGACGAGTCAGTAGAAGAGTCTGCGGCCTTGATGAAGTCGACTTGGGCGGCGGTCTTTTTGGGCAGCCGGTACTCTCCGAAATCGCTCATGTTCTTTAGGTTGTCGCTCTGCAAGCTCGCTCAAGTAGATGAATAACGTCCATGACTCACAGAAACGAAGAGGTATTTGAGGGACGTCTTCCGCTCGAAGCGGACGCGCGTCCAGAGGTGCTGGGCATCGGCCGTCTGCACCAGCTGGGGGTCGTTGCAGAGGACCGTCGACTCGTAGATGAGAGAGCCGTTGGGGTGAAGAAACACGTTCCCGTAGGCGCCATTCATGATCCCGGAGCCTGAAACAACGGATGAAGTGAGAGTGAGACGCTTGCGGAAACCAAGAGACGTAGCGAGCTTCAAGGAGCGGCCCGTGTCGCTTCGGAAGCCTTGGCCGTCCAGTCGGCAGCGGCCGTTGAAGGAGAGCGAGAAGCTGCAGCACACACAATGTTGAGCGAAAGAAGAGGACAAACTCTGAGATGGCGAAAGCCGAGATGTAGATGCTGAGACCGCTCTCTTTGCTCCACTGCAGTGCGACGGTCGTCGAGAGGCACTCCTCCAGGCTGCTGAAAGGAAGAGGGTGGGGAAGATGAAGTGGAGCAGTGAGAAGCTGAAGACTCACAGAAGATCGTAGTCCTCAGCCGCCCTGGGGAAGACGCAGTCGTCGAAATCCGTGTGCTTCGGATCGTAGAGGAATTCGGAGCAGACGGCCGGCACGAAGGCGAGCAGAACGAAGAGGATGGAGATCGACGAGCAGCGCATCTCAACGAGCGGCGGCAGTCAGTCGACAAGGAGGGGGAAGAGCCGCTCGGAAAGAGGCGCGTTTGATCCAAGTGAGCGGCTTGCCGATTCTCGTCCTAGTTCGTTTGTTGTTTGTGCTCATTCAAATCCAGCGGTCTTGTGTTCTCCGGTCACTTGTGTGCGATAGCGAGCGAGGTTCTCGTCATGGGCTCGTGTCAGAAAGATGTGACGATCGCCGTCCAGTGGAGCAAAAGAGCAGGAGCCGACTATGACGCGGAGGCCGCTTGTTCATTGCGATGAACCCGATGACCGCGAGCAGTTTTCCGACGAACAACTGAAAGAACGCGCGTATCGTGCGTGCTAAATGAACATCCTTTGTGTTGCCGTTTCGTGTGCTCGGTAGTCCGCAGACGGGCAAGAAAGCGTGTGCAGTCGGCTGTCTGCCAGCTGCATTTTTCACCGTCCAGATGGCAAAGTCTAGACGGCGGCACGTGAAAGTCTAGACGAGCTGGAGTCTAGACGAGCTGGAGTCTAGACGAGCTGGAGTCTAGACGAGCCGGTGTCTAGACGAGCCGGAGCTAGACGGCGGCACGTGAAAGCTAGACGAGCTGGAGTCTAGACGGCGGCACGTGAAAGTCTAGACGAGCTGGAGTCTAGACGGGCTGGAGTCTAGACGAGCTGGAGTCTAGACGAGCTGGAGTCTAGACGAGCTGGAGTCTAGACGAGCCGGTGTCTAGACGAGCTGGAGTCTAGACGGCGGCACGTGAAAGTCTAGACGAGCTGGTGTCTAGACGGCGGCACGTGAAAGTCTAGACGAGCTGGAGTCTAGACGAGCTGGAGTCTAGACGGCGGTCACGTGAAAGTCTAGACGAGCTGGAGCTCTAGACGGCGGCTCGTGAAAGTCTAGACGAGCTGGTGTCTAGACGGCGGCACGTGAAAGTCTAGACGAGCTGGAGTCTAGACGAGCTGGAGTCTAGACGGCGGTCACGTGAAAGTCTAGACGAGCTGGAGTCTAGACGGCGGCTCGTGAAAGTCTAGACGAGCTGCAGTCTAGACGAGCTGGAGTCTAGACGAGCTGGAATCTAGACGAGCTGGTGTCTAGACGAGCTGGAGTCTAGACGAGCTGGAGTCTAGACAAAGAGACAGGGGGAGAGAGGCGACGGAGCAAGCGGTCGTTGTTGTTTTTTTATGAGACCTCCGTCGAATGCCGACTGCAAAAATAGCGGCGAGTTTTCTGTCGGTCGTGCGAAGACGACCGCCGCTGTTCGCAGACACCGCCGCATCCAACCGTGTCCATTTTTGCAGCTTTTTCACTCTCGGCCACTATGCGATCAAGAAACTCGAAACAATCCACGAATTCAAGCGAGCGGCGGATCACTAAAACGCCCACCAGTCAGCAGTCGCCTTCTCACTGCCGCCCGCGATTCTCAATGGAGGGTTTTTTCCACTCGCGTCTCCAACGGCCGCCTTCACGAGCACGCGGCAACGGGCGGTCCGCCACCACAAGACGACGAGCGGCCGCATTTCCGTCGAGCAGTGGACGAAACGACGGCGATCCTCTTCGTCCACCATATTCCCAGCAGCCGTGCGGAGCCGTCGATCGATCGGCTTTGAGTTGGAAGGCGGCAAACGGCCGCTCATCTCCGTCGTTCGGTCGTTCATGCAGACGAATCAGAGCGAACAGGGCGGCAGAAAGCAGAAGAATACCTCCCTCGCCCGCCGTTTCTCGATCACTTGTGGTTGTTCCAGCCATTCCAGCTACTTCGAAGGGAGAATCGCCCACCTCGAACTGGGGTCGATCGACTGGAGAGGTCGACGAAACGGCCGCCCGTCGATCCGTTTGTCCTTTCCGTCCGTCTGCCCACTCCTCATCCAATTCGAGCACAGGCGGGACGCCCGTTCGTCGGGGTCCTCCGCGACGATCAAAAATTCCCATTGCTGCCGCCCGCCCATTCGCCGCGTGGGCGGAAACACGCGGCGAGAAGCCCGGTTTTCTTTTCAGCGTCCACTCGCTCAATTCTATGCTGCAAGTGTCAACGGGACGCACTGGTGAGTGGAAAAAGGAGTGAGAGTTCAGCAGGGCTGGCGAGGTGGACTCGAGATCGACGAAAAAGCGGTCGGCGGAAGCGATAAACCCAGTGGACGATCCTCCCTGCAATCTTCCCGCTCTTGTTCAACCGACCGCCCGAACCTCCCGTCCGCCGCCCTACAGCAACAGATCAGGAACCCGCCACACCCCTGATGGAAGCCGGCGATAGTTTCTTCCGACCTGCAACCCGTGGACCCGCCGTCCACTCACTCTCCTCGTCCTTTCCGCATGCAGTTCGGAGTGCTGCCGGTCGGCTTGCTCACACCCGTCCCTCGCCTGTCGACCCGCCAAGCGGACGGCGAAAAGTGAGTGGCGGCCACTAACGAGTTGGAGCTGCCGATCGCCTTCTACTGTACAAACCTCAATGCCGCTTGAAAGCAAACCGCAGATGGATGCTCGTGTTTATGCCCCCCAATTAGCAACTACGTGCAACAGTGAGAGAAACATGTGAAGAAACAACATTTGAGTACATTTAGTTCCCAAAAGCCATCAAAATGGGGATGCCGTGGTGAACGGAAGAGCAGGCGAGCACGGGCCGCTTCTCGTTGGGCCACGAGATCTCCCCTTCGTGTTTCCAGTCGAGGCGATCGACGAGATCCTCCTGCCACACCCCTCGCCAAAGACACTAAACAAAAGGAATCAGCAGCAGAACAAGGAGAGAGGACAAACGATGTCGTCGACAAAGATCCGCATCTCGGCGTTTGTCGAGTCGAATCCCGCTCCTCGCATCGTCTCGACGAACTCCGTTGTTTGCGTCTTAATCGCATCGAATTCGTCGAATTCGTTGTAATCGTCGACGTACTCCTGAAAACCACGAGTAAGGAAACTAGTCGTGAATCGCTTACATCGGAGTAGAACCAGCAGTCCTTGCGGTAAACTAGCTTGAAGTGGTCGTTGATGGCGCGCACGTGGTGAAGAAGCTGCGGAGTGCCGTACTCCGCAAAGCCTTGGCTCAGAATGTGGAGCTCCCGCAGCTGCTCGTTCCGGTCGAACGGTCCGCAGTCGTGAACGAGATGCGGATCGTCTTCCGCCGGCTTCACGTCCAGCTCGAGGCGGGGAGTGTTGAGACGAAAGACGTCCGCGAGGTCTGAAAGCAGAAGCAGGATGAAGTGCTTCGAAGTGTTCCGCTCACACGGATGCTCGTCGCCGTCGTCGCTCAGCCACAAGTCGACCGATTTGAACGGCGTCTTCCGTTTGCGGAACAGCGTGGCCATGCGCTGACCTTCGACATTCAGGTGAGTCACCCAATCGGGCAGCGAGTCGACGAACAAGTGCTCGAACGAGTGCTCGCGTTTGAAACCGGTGGAGATCAGTTTGATCGACGACAACGAGGGGAGGTCTAGAAAACGATGAGAGAAGGACGAGTAACCGGCCACTTACCGTGAAGTTTCGAGGCCACTCGCATCCAATCGCACATCAGCCGGAAGTTCAGGCGGGCCGGGTGGACGAGCCACGCGATTTCGATCCGGACCGCAGTCGGGCAAAGCGCGAGAGCGGCCGCAATTCCGTCGAACGTCTGCGCGAACGGGACGGTCAGGAGAGCGAATTTGCGCAATTCGATCACGAGCCGGCTCTGCGGCCACTCGCCCTGGTCGATCCCGATCTTCGCGGGACCGAGGTCGTAGTGGTCGAAGAAGGAGTTCAGGAAGCGCCGGTTGATGAGCAGAACGCGAGTCAACGGCTGAACGGGCGGCTCGAAATCGCGGTCGTCCGCCTCTTGATGCTGGCGGCCCATGAAGAAGTGAAACCGACGACGCGCTTCGGCCGGCAGGCGGGGCGGCGGACGGGCGGGCGGCTCCTCACGGGGCGCCTTTTCGTCGGCTAGCGGCTGATCGTCTTCCAGACGAGGCTTTTTGGGAGCGGTGGCCATTTGTCCTGCAAGCAGCACAAGTTGGACGAATTTCGCAAGAAACTCGTGTTTTCGAAAGAATTTTAGCCGAACAGACGAATTTACGCAGAAATTCGATTGAGAAGCAATCGTAACGCATGTGATGATCAGAACCTTGCAACTCACTTTGATCTCCGCAGATTCCCGACGATTCGCAACCAAAACGAGACGCGAATCGAGGAGCGGACGAGCGATCGGCCGCTTTGCGAGCGGCGGACCGCAGCGGAACGCCACAACTCGACGTCGCTCGGCTGTGACTGTCGCGTCGAAAGCGGTTTGCCGCCTCTTTAATTGCTTGCCTGAAGAAGGGGTGCTGGTGGACGGGTGGAGGCAGCAAGCCAGATGAATTCCCCTCCACATGATCGTCTCAATGCTTTCTGCCCATCGCTTCTCCGAAATGACCATACGGCGTCCATGCCGTCTGTCCAAACCTCTAGAGTGAATGCCACCTTTGAACGGGCATTGGCGTTTTCCGTGAGGCAACTCCCGACAAGAGAAGAAAGCCGCACGGCGTCTTTTTGCAGCCTCGTACTCAACAGTCGGATCTTCCGGCCGCCCATCCGCCCACTTGGCCGAGTCGGCTGGGAGTGCTTTACTTCTTGCTTCGTGTTTGCTTAACGAGTAGAGAACAAATTCTGTCGTTTGAAACACTGAACGAACCGCACACCTGAACGTTTGTTCTCAGCGGAAGTGACCGGCAGTACGCACCTTGTGCGGGAGTGAACGTCAGTGAGTTCAACCGCTTCGCGCGGGAGAGCGGCGCGCTCGAGTTTACAGTGGGCGGCGGCGAATTGGTGAACGAAAACGAGCGTTTGCTCCATCCGCGGACGGCGCGCTTTTGCTACAAGCGGGCAGAAAATGTTATCGTTTTGATGCACGTGTTGCTGGACGCAATAAAAGCGGCCACTTCTCATCCCTTCCTGATTTTGCGTTCATACGGTTCTTCTTCACACACGTACGTCCTCACCGGCCTGAATGAAGACGTTTAACCTTGTTTTACTGCTTCTTCTCGCCGTTTGCGCTCGATGTGCTCCCATCCATTTCTCCAAAGCCCTGTACACGAGTGAGTTCTTTTCGTCAATGTATACCAGCTGCTTGTCTTCCAGGATTGTTCCCCGAGTCGCCAACGATGGTGTTTGACCGGCTGTCAGACGAGCAGCGGGAGGCCTTCATTGCAGTCAGCGCCAAATACGAGAAGCGAGCGCACGGTCCGCTGAAGCCCGATCATTTCGCGGCCAAGTACGCGGAGCTGCGCGAAGAACACCATCAAATTTACGGAATCGTGTGGCCAGCGATGGCAAGCACGATCTACAAACGCACTCGGATGGACAAGGCCTCCACGGTGTTATTGGATCGCGTGAGTGCCGCCTTTCCGATCAATCAAGCGCTCTCTTCAGTACATTGAGAAGGTGGATCGTCTGTCGCTGTCGTTGGACGAGGATCCAAGCGTGTTCCGCAGTGCACTCTCGAGGTTTGTGGACGACGAGTGGTCGAAGCTGCCCGCCGAATCGAAGACGCACTTCCGACGGGAGTTCCCTGGTTTGACCGCGTTGTTCGCAGGTTAGAGCAAAGAGGCGACTCATGTTCATAGCTCTTTTCTTTCCAGGAACTCCGTAGTCGACGCTCGTGCTTTGTGAGCGCTCTCGTTGAGATGCACTTCGGCTTTGTCTGTGCTCACAGCGGAAGTAGGGGCATCGAAGTGTTAGAGTGATTGGAATAAAGCAACGAGTAGTGCGATTAACGCTTGTTCATTCATTGCCGACGGCGTGTAGTAAACGGCCACGAATCCGTGGGGGCCGAAATTCGAGACCACCAGAAGTTCCCGTTCTTTCACAAGAACTGCCTTCAATAAAGCCTTCGTGCGTTTATGCTTCAGTTCGGACATTCAAAAGAGACAACAGGGACAGTGGAAACAAAAGCAGCATTTGATTCGTTCAGTACAGGCCCATCAGAATGCGATGACCTTCGTGGACGAGCGAGCACGCTTGAACGGACCCTTGCCCCGGCCACTCGATCTTCTCGCGTTTCCACTTGAGCTGAGCGAGCAGGCGATCCCAGGACACCTTTTGCTGGAGTTTCTGGAACAAAGCGATCAGAACGGTCGAGCGGAAGAGAGAAACGAACAGAGACGTTGACGCCGATCTTCAAGTCGACGTCCTCCGGCTGGAATCCCGCCTCTCGAAGGGCGGCGGCGAACTTCTTGGCTTGCAGCTGGATCTTCCGGATTTCCTTTACGTTGCGAGGACCCTGAAAGAGGCCCTGGGAATAGCTCTGGATGAACTCACGTTGAGGCAAACCGAACAGCAGTGGTAGCACGTGAGCTTGAAGTGGTCGTTGATGCTCCGCAGGTGACGCAGGATCTGGAGAACGCTCCCTTTCACGAAGACGTCTCCCCACATCGTCAGCTCCTCCAAGTGCTCATTGCGGGCGAGGGGACCGCAGCGACGCAGCTTGCGGAGGTGATTGTCGAAATTCGAATCGAACTCCAGAATGATCTCCGCCGACTTCACCCGAAAGATGTCCGCAAGGTCTGGAAGAATGAGGTGACATCGATCGCGTTTGATCTGCCACTTACAGGTGTGCTTGCCGATGCCGCAGTTCACCTGCATCCATTGGAGCGGAGTCGACCGCTTCCGCAACAGCGTCGCGAGGGAGGGGCCGAAGTAGTCCACGCTGGTCACACGATCGGGCAGCGAGTCGACGAAGAAGGCCGTGAAGGGAAAGCGGAGCCCGATCGTGTGCAATTCGATCGACGCCAAAGAAGGCAGGCCTGCAGGCGGAGGGGATCAGAAGGAAAAAGGCAAACAAGGACTCACCGTGCAGGGTCGAAGCGATCCGCGTCCAGTGGAGCATCAATTGGAAGTCGGCCCACTCCAACCAGACCATCCAGTTGATCACGATCTCGGTCAGCGCTCGGGCGAGTTGAAGGAACGTTCCGACGATCTTGAACGACGCCGCGAGGTCCCCACTGTCCTCAACCTCCGCAAACGTCGAGAAGGAGCAGTCGTGCTTCCTCAATTCGATCCAGCCGCCATCTTCGACCAGGAGCTTCACGGGACCGAAGTCCTCGTGCTCGAAGAACGCGTCCAAGAAGCGGCGGCTGATGAACAGGACGCGGGCCAGCGGGAGAGCCAGCGGTTTGTAGCGGTTGGCTTGCACCGCATTCTCGTGTTGTTTGGTCATGTGGAACTGAAACCAGCGACGTGCTTTGGTCCGCAGACGGGGCGGCGGACGGGCCGGCTCCTCCTCGCGACGAGGCGTGCCCGTGATGGACGCCATTCGACCTGAAAGCGGCAGAAATTGGAGGGATTTCGTAACCGGCAAGCGTTTTTCGAAGAAATTCCGGAGAAACTGGCGGATTCTTCGCGCAATTTGATCCAAAAAGTCATTGCAGCTGAAGGAATGGGTAGAAACAAGAACTCACTTTGATTCTCGACAATTGGCGACCAAAACAAGAAGCGAACCGAAACGTCGATAGCGGCCGGCCGAGCGAAACGCGCGTCCGGCAGCCAGCGTGAGGCGAAACGCCACGCCGTCTCTCGTGTTCTCGCCGAGAATTCGAGCGGGCGATGATGGGCTCGTCCGGTGAAGACGTTCGGAAAGAGAAGGTGAACATCAATTCCTGCAATTTGACGCCTGTTTTTGTGCCCCGCTCGACCGACCACGTGAGAAGCAGCAGTGATTTGCATGAGAACAAAGGCGACCGGCGAGTTCAATTTACCGCCCGGCCATTCGATTGTCAGACCTCCGCCCCGAACACCCGCTCGCTCCCCGTCCTCCTCCGATGACTCCGAAGATGGGCGAAGTGGACGCCAAGTGGCGGCTGAAGAGCGGCGTCTCGTACAACCCGAAAAAGGAGATCGGCTCGGGCAACTTCGCCGAAGTGTTCAAAGGTCGTCCTCCCCGTCCCGCCGCTCACTCCCGCTTGCAGGCGAGCTCACGAAGGCGGACGGCAAGAAGGTGGTGGTCGCCGTGAAGGTGAGCCGCGCCGCCAGCCACCCGAACCGCAGCACCGAGTCGCTGGAGCCCGTCCGCAACCCGATGTACGTGGAGATGCACAACGAGGCGATGATCCTCTCGCTGCTCAAACACCGCAACGTGGTCGAGTTCCTGGGCATTTCGGACGAGGCGGTGAGTTCTCCCGCCCCTCTCCGCTCACTCCCTCGCTCTGCAGATGCCCTTCATCGTGATGGAGTTCTGCGTGGGCGGCACCCTCGAGGAGCACCTCCAACGGAGCAAACGCATCGGCCTGGTGGACCGCGTGCAGTTCCTCTTTGAGGTCTCGGGCGGGATGCGGTACCTGCACAAGATGGAGGTCGTCCACCGCGACCTCGCCGCCCGCAACGTCCTCATCGCCGCCAACGGCACGCTGCGCATCTCCGACTTCGGGCTGAGCCGCTCGCCGCGCGTCGTGGACGTGCTGGAGTCCGGCCGGCAGCAGGTGAGCGTCGAGTGCGCGCCCTCCCTCCAGCTGTGCTCTCCGCAGATCCCCGTCCGCTCGATGGCTCCCGAGTCGCTCACCCGGGCAGCGGTGTTCACGGCCAAGTCGGACGTGTGGGCCTTCGGGATGTTCGCGCACGAGGTGTTCAACGACGGCGAGAAGGCGTGGGCGGGCAAGAACGTCAAGTGGATCGCCACGCAGATCCGCAAGGCCCAAATGCCGCCGCTGCCCGACGCCACGCCGCCGTTGGTCCGCGAGCTCGTGCAGCGCGGCTGTTGGCTGAAGGAGCCGAAGGAGCGGCTCGACTTCCAGAAGGTCGGTTGCCTTCCTTCCATCCACTCATTGGTTGTTTGCATGTGAACGCGATGATCGGCTTCCTGCAGCTGAACTTCTTCCCGCCGCACCCGCCCGCCCGCTACTCGCTCCAGCCGCGCGTCAAGAGTGCCGCGCGGCCGCTGGTGGAGGTGCCCGCGAACTACGCCGACGAGGCGATCGAGGCGCCCGCCACCGCCGTCGAGTTCCCCAAGCAGCCGGCGATCACGCGCCTCTCCAAGGTGGGCGTCTGCAAGTGTCCGGGGTCCGAGAAGGCGCACAAGCGCCACACCAAGTTGCCGCCCACCGTGAGTCCTCCTTGACCTTCGTTCTCTCACTCCCTCTCGCTTTAGCCGAGCCAGAAGAGCCGCAGTGAGTTCCGCCGACTGCCCGCCCACACCCGCCCGCCCGCCTTTCAGAGCGCCCGAACGAGAAGTCGGAGTACCGCCACCTGCGCTCCGTCCACGAGACGCCGACCGTCGCCACCAACACGAACACGACCCACACGACGACTCGCGAGTGATCTTCTCTTTCCGGCCAATAAACAGCTGCGTGTGGATTAACTGGGCTTGTTGATGCCGAGGTGAGGGGAAAACCGGCCCTTACTGATCGAGATCAAGCAGAGTGGAAATTGGGTCTCGTAAGAGTGGTTCCTGCCTCGGCCGTTTGAGCGTTCCGTGGGCGATCAGAAAAGACTTGCAGTCGGCCGACTTGAAAGTTGTCATGAGTGGACCGCAGGAGTCGGTAACGAGCGTCTGTCCGGGCCAATGACGCGTGCATTCCATTTGTGCGCCCTCACTAGACCAAACGAAAGAAGCGGGTTGGAATAGGTGAGTGTGTTTATTCCTGCTCACACCGCACGAACAAGGAACGAGTGGCCGACTGCCCGGCGATTACGAGGCGGACGCCGGGGCAGCGGCGGCGGGCTCCACAGCGGGCGGGGCGCCTTCGGGAGCGGCCGACGGAGCGGCGGCCTCGGGAACAGCGGGCGGCGGCCCAGCGAGTTCGG
This sequence comes from Aphelenchoides fujianensis, assembly GCA_024699865.1. Taxonomy (NCBI): domain Eukaryota; kingdom Metazoa; phylum Nematoda; class Chromadorea; order Rhabditida; family Aphelenchoididae; genus Aphelenchoides; species Aphelenchoides fujianensis. The sequence continues at coordinate 123,971 of JAMPIO010000125.1, forward strand.
CGGGCGGTTGGGCGGCGGAGCGCTGGGATTTCTCGACGGTGACGCGCGGCGCCTCGACCGGAGCGGCGGCCCGGTCGGCGGATCCTCCGTAGTGCAGACTGAACGGAGGACAAAGGGCGTGGGCGAAAGGAAGCGGACGAACTCACCGGTAGATCTCGTAGGCGACGGCCCCGAAGATGACGGCTTGGATCATGGCGATCGGTCGAGTGGGCGGAAGGGAGGAGAGGCGGCCGGCTGCACTGGGGAGCGCGAGAAACGAGTGACCGGGCTCGTCTCTGCTCCCTCCAACCCCTGTCCGAATTTGCATCGCAAACATTCTTCCGGCAGTGACCGCGCTTGCCGTCCAACCGATCGAACGCCACTCGTGTGTCTTTCTTGTCGCGGCGGCCACGCTCATTTCCTCCGCTCTCCTCCAATCGGCTGCTTCCAGGCGACGAAATGCGCTCTTTGCTGGCGATCGCGACGTTCGGCCTCGTCCTCTGCGGCCTCTTCGGGGCGGGCGTGTGCGGCGGGCCGGGACGCTTCCTCTTCGACCGGACCAACACGGCTTTCGATGGTTGCGTGAAAAGCCACGAGAAGAACTTTGTGGAGTGGAACGAATTGTGGGTCAGGAGGTTCGAGCAGCTCACCCCTTTCGTTCAGCTACTTCGAGAACTGCGACTCGAAGAAGGAGATCGCAGTCCAGTGGTCGCCTGATGCCACTCCGACCTTCTTCGTCCGTCTGACCCAAGCGGACAGGTGAGTTCTCTCGACCTTTTCCCCAACTTTCTTCCTTGTAGCTTCACTCTGACGATCGGCGACTGCACGCTGGAGTTCGACGGCGTGAAGGTGGGCGATGAGTGGCTCGTTCAGACCGGTCAGTCGCCCTCCCATCTCCGCTCATCTCTTCGGGATTTCAGGCGGGAAGACGCTGAACACGTGGCCGCTGCTCTTCCTGCAGCCGGACGGCAGCCTGATCTCCCGCAACCGCCAGGGCGTCGTCGAGACCTGGTGCGCGGGCCACGTGTTGCGCGAGGACACGCCCGGCGGCAACTACTGGACCACGATCGGCATGGAGAACCCGCATGGAGTGAAGGCGGACGTGAGCGTGAGTGGAGCGAGCAAAAGGCGGGCATTCCTGGCAGCTGATTGCAGGTGAACAAGGGCGACTTCGGGGAGTACCGCGTGCCGCCCACCACCACGCCCGCCCCGTCGAACGCGCCCTCCGCCGGCCGTGCGCAGAGCGGCAAGGGGAAGCCGGGCAACTCGGAGGCGGCGGGCAGCAGCGGCGGCGGCGGCGAGAAGGAGTGCTCGTCGATTTGGATGATCGTCTGCATCATGTGAGTCCCTCCTCTCATCTCCTTTCACTCCTCTGCAGCGAGTTCATTCTGCTCGTGATCCTGCTGCTCGTTCTCGTCGCAGTCGCCATCTGGCTGTGCGGCCTGAAGAAGAAGGCCAAGGGCACCAAGAAGGGGCAAAAGAAGGCCGCTCCGCCGCCCAAAACGCCCGCCCCCGAGCCATAAGACGCCGGCGTGACTCAAGGCGGCGTCACGCAGGGCGGCGGCGAGACGCAGGCGGCCGACGTCACCGAGAAGCAGCCGCCCACGCCGCAGCCGCCGACCGACACGCCCGCCAACGCGCCGGCCAACGCGAACGTGAGTCTCCGCCCTTCTCCTTCTCACTCATCTCATCTTCGTTCAGAAGAACGCCGGCGGCGAGCTGCAGGTCAAGACGGTCCGCTATTGATGGGCGGCAGTCCAATATCCCTTCTGTCGTGTGTTCTCTTTGGTTGCCGGCGGTAAGGGGCTCGGTTAGGAAATAAAATCGTCTCGACGACTCGCTCATTCGGCAGAACGTGAGTGGTCGGAGAGCAACGAGAGCAACACACGAGTTCTTGTGCGATCCACCGGCGAAAGAACGGCCGGATGACCGGCACTCGTGTTCGCCCGCCATTGTCATGCAATTAGATTTGGCATGTTCGTTGACCCTTTCGTTTCGCACGCACTTTAGTCTGTTGGTGCTTTCTCGACTGGTCGCCCCGCTGCTTCTGATACGCTCGAGATGCTGCTGCTGTCTCGTTTGTCCCCCGTTCTTCTGCTCGTGCTGCTCGTTCAAACGGTGGAGGCAAACACTGACCGCGAGTGAGTTCTCTTCTATCCTTTCAGGTTAACCTGGCCTTCTTTCAGTCACGAAGACCAAGTTCACGGATGGTTCATTTTGATTCAAACAGTCGTCCTCCTCCTGCTCGCCTCGTCCTGCTGTGCGAGCGGCTTCGCGGGCGGGTGGCACGTCGGGCGGAAGTGAGTTCACAGCCGTCGCTCTCCGCTCACTCGCCTCGTTTCAGTCGAGCGGAGAACGCCGTCTCGCCCACTAAATCGACCTCTCGACTGCCCGCCGGGGCCGACTGGCGGAAGACGGAGCAACGATGGATGACCGTTCAGCTCTCTCCCGAGTGCTCGTTCGTTTGCCGAGTGGAACCGTCCTTCGCTTTGAGCCGCTCCACTCACTCCTATTCGGTGCGGAAATAAACGATCGAAGAATCACATTCGTGGGGTCAAGGGAGTTAGATGAAACGAACGAAAGGGCTGAGTTCCACGTTGGAGCAGATTGCCTTCCGTTGGTCACAAGCGGCAAAAATCAAGAGCACTTCGATGGATACGATTTGCAGAAAACCCTCGAACTGGAGTGTCCGTTCAGTGGTGTGCAGGAAGGCGAGTGGACGGGTTCCGTCTCGACAGTCGGCAAAGCGGGCGCGCGGCGAGTTTGTGGCATTTCGCCAGAGTCGGCCGGCTGGCGTTCTATTTCCTGTCTGCCGCCTCCTCGCGGACGTTCGTTTTGAGTTGGATCTCGTGAATCGACGTGAGTTTCACCTTTTTGAAGAATTTTGTGCCCACGATGTTTGATCGAAAGATCGAGGGCAAGTGTGCCGGCTTTTTCGTTGTTAGAGGATCCTTTTGGGCGAACTCTCCCAATTTTTTCTCAGTTTTCCCCACATTTCAGGAGCGATGGCTTCGGCGTCGAAGAAGCCGCGCCTCGAAGAACCGATCGTCCGCCAGCGGCGTCCGCTCACCCCCGAAGGCCGCCGTGGTGTTCAGCACTTCCTGATGTGGAAGAGCTGGAGTGCAAAGGTGTTTCCGGAGTACGGATAACTTCCGACACCGCCGTCGCGTTCGCTCCTCATCAGCCGGTCGTTCCTGAATGCCTTCTTCAATGCGGAGGACTTCGGAGCGGCCACCCCATCTGCATGCGCAACGAGGAGCCGGTCTTGCTGTGCAAGTCTGGGGACAATTGGTCCTACGTGGCTTCGGAGACGCTGCAAAGCGTCGTGTGTCTGCTGCGTCTTGCCCGCGGCTGGACCAGCATTGCGATCAATTGGGCGGTCCGCTCAAACGTGCTGGACCTTCGCCTCATGGCCGACTGGATGCAAGTGGCTGCGGTCTTGCACGGTAGGCTCTTTCTTGCTCTATGTACATCCCCTCTTGTCCCTTTCAGACAACCCCTCGCTGTCGTCGATCAAATTGGGGACGTTTGCACTCAAACCCGCTTACACGCGCTTCCTGGTCGACTCGCTGCCGGACAGGGTGACGAGCTTGGAGGTGGACGGCGACTACCGCCTTGCCGCTCTTCTTCGCAGTCGGAAGTCTCCCCTGAAGTCGGTGGAACTGAGCAGATGCCACGGGACGAAGTGTGAGTGAGGAAGAAGCAGGTTGTTATTCCTCTTTTCGTTCCAGACTGCGCGGACGTCTTTCGTTTGAAGAGCGCGAAGCTCACGTTCGGGCTGTCGGCGCGCTACGAGACCGCCTCCAACCGAATGCACATTTGGGCGCCGTTTGATCCGAACGAGCACCTGAAGGAGCTCCACATCAACATGAACGTCGAGGAAAATGCCCTTCAAGAATTCTTCTCCTGTTTCCATCCCATCAACCGCCATCTCAAGCTCACCTGCTTTGGCTACAACTCTGTCGAATTCCGCGTAAGTGCCAAGAAGAAAGAACGCGCAACTATTCGCATTCAGTACGCCAGTCAGTGGCCCAGTGTGCAGAGGATCAAGGAGCACGCCGAACGAGCGGTGGTTCAACTCCAAGGCGCTGGCTTCGGGTTGAAGTACGCGGCGGAGGGCGACGAGAAGACCAACGACGCGGAGCTGCGAGTGGAGATCCACGATGAGGTTGGCTCCTTCAAATCGATTGCTAATCACCTCTTTCTTTGTTTCAGAAAGAATGGGACTACGTCACTCGCGAGAGTGTGACCGAACGGTTCGGGTGGAAGTTTGGGAGAGACCGACTGGTCGTGGCACCGGCCGGTTCACACGTACTCCTCCGTTCATCGCGGAGTACGCATCCTCTACGGTCTCGTGTAGATCCTCGTGTCTTATTTGAATTGTTCTCTGCGATAGTCGGTGTTGACAAATAAACACGCAGACGTCTAATGTGTTCGATCGCCTGGCTCATGAGGGAATGCCGCGGCCGTCGGCGACGCGAAGAAGCCGAGCAGGCTGACGGCTTTCACCACGGCAAACACAGCAGTCTAACTGCTTGATGAAAAAGCGGAAGAATTCGCGACATTTGTTGCTGCACAGCTTCTGAACCGACCCGCTCGCTTCTCCAACCGACTGCCCTCCGCGGTTTGTTCGCCCGCCGCAAGCGACGGGCCTCCAAAATTTGGGCGAACTCATAAGCGAGCCCGATCACGGAAATTTTTAGTAAAAGGCGAAAAATTTCTTCGTTCGTGAATGAGCGGGCTCCAGAGATGCCCGTCGAGCCCCGCCGCCCGCTCTCCTCTCGGCGGGCGGGCGGCGAGCGGACGGGTCGGGCGAGCGGGTAGGTGGCGAGAGGCGCGCACTCTCTGCCGGACGAGAGAGCGCATGATTGCCGCCCTCTCGCCCACCTGCTCGTGTGCGTGCGCACGCGCGCGCAGATCGGCTCTAACAAAAAATAGTAAGAACGTCGACCGAACAAAACCTCGTCTCCAATCTTCCATCACCGCATGAGGTAGTGGATAAGTGGCTTTCATTAAAAATAAACCGACACAGTTCCGGGACTTCTCGCCGCCTTATTTTTGTCGTCTGCTTGGAGTAAGTGGGCCCCCTCGGCATTGCCGTTTTCAATTACGTTCATTGTCGGTGAGCGACCGCGAGCAACGATCACTCCAAAAAATTGAACCGCCGGAGTCGCGCGATGATTAGAAGACGCTGACGTGCGCGTCAGCGTCAGTGATTAGCCAGATTGTCTTCCGTTCTGCCGTGGCAGAAGAGCGCGTGTGGTAACTTTGATTATCCCCGAGCGGGAGGTCCAAACTCGCGGAGTAGTTAGCGACTTACTCTTTCCTTTCTTTTTGTGGCCTTCCTCCAACAGGTCGCACAAGCTGACAGGCGAGCAGAGACGAGCACTCTTTAACGAGCAAACTCTATTTCTCCTCTACTACCTGCGCGCTTTCTGACCTGCGATCGAGGGCGCCACCCACAGCCAACGGTTAGCGATGGTCGGTCGGATGCAAATCGCCGCCTACCGAACGAAATTTGCATGAAGAACGCGGGTACAAAAAGCAAGCGAAAGCGGCCGGTTTCCTCTGTTCCCCACCCACTCTGCAGTCGCTTCTCACCTCCCGCTCTTCCTTTCCGTTCGTCCTGACGATGAAGGCGACGATCCTCGCGCTGCTCCTCACCGCTTTGCTCGTCGAGGGCAACGAGGATCCCGTGGGATTCGAGCAGAAGAACGACGTGGTGTGAGTCCTTTCCCTTCCCGCGGCCTTCTTCTAACTCCCTGCCGCTTGCAGCGTCTACACGGGCGCTCAAAAGGAAGCGAAGGCCGCCCTGACGTTCGGGGGCAAGTCCTTCGAGTCCACGTGGGATCACTCCGAGAAGGAGATTGTGCCCCGAAAGTGAGTATTACTCGATTCTCTCTCCTCACTCTTTCGTTCAGGATCACGATCAAAGCGGGCGCGTGCACGATCGAGGGCAGCGTAAATCCCAAAGACGGGTGCATCCTGACCAGTGAGCTCCATTCTTTCCGCTTTAATCGCCCGACTTGCAACCGAGACCAGCGACACCTTCTACTTCCCCGTCGCGATCACTGGAACCCAGAGCGGCATGGTGGTCTCCGGCGCCGCGCGCAGCGACAAGGCACGGCCGTTCGCCTGCGAGCCGTTCGTCGAGGAAGACGGCCAGCAGGTGCTGAAGATCTCCGTCGTCCTTGAGCAGGAGCTGCCCGAGCTGGTCGCCACTTTCGTGAGTTCCCCTCCCTCTCCCCCTCCTCAGCTACTTCTTCCTCGTTCAGAAGAACGCGAAGCTCTTCAAATCGAAGGGCGAGGCGGCCGGGGCTCACTCGTCGTGGAAGGTCGGCCTCATCATCGCGTGAGTCCTCTTTCCGCTTCTCTCCGCTCACTCGCCTTCTTTCAGCGGAGTACTCGGCGTGCTTCTAATCTTCTGCGGAGTTCCGTCGGCAATCGGAGGCGTTTGCTGGAGCCGCAGTCGCAAGACGAAGAAGGCGGCCACGGGCGCGAATCGCGCGAAGACACCGCTGGTTGCTTCAGACAAGCCGGCCAGTGCCCGCTCCACCAACCCAAAGCCGAAGAGCGACAAGAAGGAGCGCACTCACGAGTCCAAGAGCGGCAGCAAGCAGAAGCCGTCGGCCGTCACGAAGGCCGCCGAGAAGCCGCAGCCGTCGGCCGCCTTCTCGCAAGCGACCACTCGCGTCTCCCGCCCGGCGCCCGTCGAGGAGACGCGCGTGACGGCGGTGGGCCGCGAGCGGCCGCGCGGGTCGACGCTCGAGCTCTCCGCCACCCAAGCGACCACCGAGGGCCCTCAGCCGTCGGTCCAGCTGACGCCGCGCCACTTTCCGCTCAACGAGAAGGAGGTGGGTGCTCCACAAACAAGCCCCCACTCACTCCTCCATCGTTGCAGAAGATGATCGCTGCGGGCAAGAAGGCCGGCCGCAACGACTACCCGACGGCAAGTCCTCTTCCCCGCTCATCCCTGTCCAACTGCTTGCAGATGGCCGACGTGGTCTCCGATTGGGCTTCGGAGGAGGAGAAGCCGCTCAAGACGGACAAGACGCAGGTCCCGACGAACGAGGAGTGAGCGGCGAGCGGCGATCAGTGGAACCCACCATTCCTTTGTTCTTTTTGTGCATTCGTCGAATAAAGTTGGCTTGAAGTGGTGGTCGGGTAACTAAACGGTTCTTTTCAACAAGAAGCCAAAGAGCCTACAATCGAATTCCCTGCGTGGACATCTGCAGACGGAAAACCAAACAAGCCACAAGCGAAAGCTCACGTTTCCCGTTCGTCCGACGGCATGTGAATCACCGCCGCGTCCAACGCTACCGCTCGCACGTTCGCGGCTGTATTTGTCCCGATGGTTCTTTTCGTTCATAAGGCAGGCAGTTCGAGCGGTTGCTGTTCAAGAATTGAACGACAGCGGACTTCGCTAACAGAGTGGAGCTGTAGAAGAAGCCGTGGGAGAGATTTATTGTTTTCCCACCCCTTTTGTCGGTTGTTTGAAGGCGATGGGGATGTCTCTCTCCTGACGTGTAGGTAAAGAGCATTCGAGCTTACACTTTCCGTTTCCTGAGGCAACTGTCGAAACGGTAGCTCTTTTTGCTGGTTTTAGAGCAACGTCACTCAGCAAACCTGTACCTTCTTTGCGGTATCAATCGTTGAACACTCTGTTACGCTGGCGATTTGGAGCAGATTTCCGGCATTTTTCTCGGATTTATGCCGCCGTTTGGAGAAAATATAAAACGAATTATCGAACGCACATTATCGCGACATTTAAATCCACGTGCACGTGAATCCGTTGAATTCTAAATAAAAACGGTGTCGCGTTTACAATCGACTCGTCTAAACTAAAATTGCAGGAGCTGGCTACATTTCTCGTCAGTTGAGGGTCGTAAGGAACGACATGTCGCGTAGGACGTGGCACAATAAGAAGTGAGATCATCTTTGTTTCGAAAGCTTGTTTTTGAACTCCGCGTTCAGGAAAAAGAGCGGAAATGACGGCATTTCGAGTAGTTCGGTCGAGAACTCAGCCACGTCACCGGGTCCGTGCATTGCTTGCTACCAAGAGGATGCTGCTGCGGGCCCGCAGATGGACGACGGCCCGTCCGAATTACTGGCCGATCCGATCGGATTGATGCGAGAGCAGCGAGAGCGGAATGTCGGGAAATTCGTCAACGCGAAACTGCTTGGCGGCCGGCAGAAAGAACGTGAATTCGAGGACGGAGTGTAGGTCGAGCAGGATCGTTTAACGCCCATTGCTGAGCTTTCAGTGGTGACTTCCCCCGAGAGTACACCTTTCTGCTGCGCCTTCCCAAATTGAACGAAGAGGCGTTGCAAAAACTCCCCGTAGGCTTTCGTTCTGCCGTAGTCCGTTACTGAATGCGTTCGGCTTAAGGAACTGTGGGATCTGATCACAAGCCGCCCCCGCACGATCGCCGAGTTGATTCGAAAGGAAGTCGCGTTGATCGCCTTGAATTGGGCTCAAGAGCTCCTCGACATCAGACGGCCGCCCATCACGAACGCGTGGCTGTCTCTCCAGAATCACAGAGAAGTCAAGAACAAGACTTTCGTCTATCTTCAAGTCACGCGGTCGCGCGAGGAAGAAGAAGCAACCGACGCTCGTCATCTGCGGAAAGGAACGATCGTTCGGCTTGTTCCCGTGAATATCGCCCTTGACAAGGAGATTCCGGAGGTGTGTTCAATTATCTAATGGTTTAATCATGCTCTCATTTGCTTACGCGTGTGTGGTTAAAACCGAAGACAACTCGGTCGTTGTGAAGATCGTCCTCCCGATTCTCCAGGACATTCAAACTCTGGAAGAGCTGAAGAAGCGTTTGAAACACGTGCAGGTGGTTCCTTTTGGCCGTTCTGCTTTAGTCTTGATGTATTTGCAGAAAGTGGACGTGTACGAAGTGAACGTCGATTTCGTGTCGAAAGCAATGCTGAAGTCCATCGACCGACTCAAGAAGGGGGCTTGCAATCATGCTCTGAATCCCGCTCCCGCGTTCAAACAGGTACGCACAGTCCCTTCGTTGGGTACTTGCTGTCATTGCTTGCAGAGCTCTGGGCAATTCGAGAGCGGACTGCACGCAATTCAACCGACGTTGGGGGCGTACACTGGCCTCAACGAGCTGCAGACGCGCGTTCTCTACTCGATCTGCACTTCTGCCCATTCGAACGCGCCGTTCGTGCTCCACGGGCCGCCCGGGACGGGCAAGACGCGCGTGATCTCGGCGACAGTCCGCTGTCTGCTGGAGATGAATCCCGAGTTCCGCATTCTCCTCACTGCTCCGTCGAACATGGCGGCGGACATGATTGCCCTGAAGCTGATGGAGAGCTTCGCCGCGCCGGTCATGACGGCGGCCAACGTCCTCCGCCTTCGATCAAAGAGCAACGATTTCGTTTCTCGGGATCGTCGATTCGATCCCATTTCTTACTTGTTAGTCCGTTCGAAGCGGTCCACTTCTAATCGTTCTGATTCAGCGATGCCGAGTACGAGACGTTCAAGATCCCAAACGCCGAGGAGTTACTCGAGTACCGGGTGATCATCTGCACGCTCGGATGTTCCGCTCATTTGGTCAACAGATTGGAGCCCGATCATTTTAGGTGAGATTCAACTGCTTTCTTTCCTTCATCACCTCATTCCAGCCACATCTTCCTGGACGAAGCGGGACAGGCGTCGGAAGGGGAGATCTGGATTCCAATGGGCGGATTGGCCACGAAGTCGACGTCCATCGTGTTCTGCGGAGACGACAAGCAGTTGGGACCCGTCTGCACGTTGGACTTGAGCCGCGAGATCTCTGAGCAGTTCGAATCACCGCTCGTCCGCTACTCCAAGCTCCCGCTATACAAAAGGGAAAAGTGAGCAATCAATTCTCCTTTCTCTGTAGTGGTTGGTGCTGTTTAGACGTCTGCTGGGTCAACTGACGTGCTCGTACCGCTGTCACCCGTCGATTCTTTCGTTCGCATCCGAAACGTTCTACTCGAAGAAGCTCGTGAGCGGCACGGCCGGTCGTAAGGAGCCTTTCTTGGAGTGGTCGGAGTTGTCGAACGGAGTGAGTGAATGGTGTGAACGAGCAAACAACCCTTTCGTTTGTGTTCCAGCAATTTCCTTTGATGTTGGTCTCAGTGAGCGGCAAGGAGGTGAAGAAGGGCAGTTCGTTCGGGAACTCGGCTGAGATCTCGGTCGTTCTCGAGTATCTGCGCCGTTTGACTCGCGACTTCGGGCACGAGTTGGAGCCGGAGGACATCGGCGTGATCTCGCCCTATCGGTGAGAGCCTTCTGACGCGGAATCGCTCGAATCTGAGTTGCAGCTACCAAACGCACTTGCTGGTCACTCAACTGAGGGCTTCTAACATTGCCGGCAAGGAGAAGATCGTGGTGGACTCGGTGGAGCGATTCCAGGGCTCCGAGCGGAAGGTGATCATCCTGACGACCACGCGGACGGGCGGCTTGGGATTCGTCGCGTGCAACAAGGTAGATTGCAATGCAAACAAAGATGTTAAATTAAAGGGATTGCAGCGCCTGAACACGTCTATCACTCGCGCGATGCACCTGCTGCTCGTCGTTGGGAACGATGCGACGTTGTCGAAGCACTGGTCGTGGAGACGGTCTGCATTTGATCCCCCGTTTTATCCCCATGTCTCGTATTCAGATTCGTCCAGTACGCGGTCAAGAACAACGCTTTTCTCAAGTGGGAAGCGCAAGAAACGAGCGATTTCGGCGTCGATCTGGCCGTCAGTTCGCAACTGCGCAAACAGCAGAAGTCGGCAGCAAACGGGAACGAGCCGTGGCACCCAAAGAGCTTCGTCAACAAGCAGTGGTTGTTGGAGGAGGACCGCGCGAAACAAATACATCGACCGTCTGTCCATCAAACCCCGCTCTTCTCTCGTCGTTCCGAAGACGCTCGTCAGTCCGTTTACTCAACCAATTACCGGCGCCCGCCCCCTCCGGCTGACGCGAACAACAGCGAGTGGTGGTGTTCTATGCCTGTTGTGGTGTTAGGCGGCACGATTTTTTGTGTCTTGATGCAATTCCTTTGGTTCAGAGTGCTTTTCTGGATGCTCGTTTGTGGCGTCTTTGTTTATGCTATCTACGTTCATTACATCGGGGGTTAATTTCCGCTTTTGAAGAAGCCAGAGTTTGCATTTCGCCGATAATTTGCGTTGGATTCCGACATCATCAGACATCTACTCATGCTTACTTCTGCCTTTTTTTAAAAATCACCGCCATCTGCCTTCCAAACAGGCTTGCGAACAAGCGTATCACATTTCACTTTAAAGAACGATCAAGAGCTGTTCATAATAAACGTCGAGGACTTTTACCAGCACGTGTTCCTGCGGACGAAAGACAACAAACTCCCTCTTGTTTACAAACGTGCACTTTATTCACCTTGAGAAACAAGATTTCCCATGCGTTCATCCCTTTTACGGGTTCAACGCAATCCGCCAAACTTGGAGGCCGCGTGCAAACGGCGCTTGGTCGGATGTCCTTTCTCCGGCTGCGGCGGCACCGGAATCAGGAAGTCGCTCTGCAACAGAAGACTGGCGGAAGGAAAACAAAAGGCACCCACAGTCATGTTGACGACGAGCGGCGACGGCGAGACGGCCAGTCGACTCGTGAAGCGCCGCCGATCGGCCGACTCGCTCAGGAGCCACACGGGCGCGCAGCCGAGCGTCCGCCGCCCGCCCGCCCGCTCGACAAGCACGAAGTCGTCCCGAGTGGAGTCCAGCGCGAATCGGAGCTCCGGCCGGTCCTCCACGTAGTTCAGAGCGGCTGCAGGAAGAAGAGGTGAGTGAAAGAATGGCAGAACGAACGCAAAAAGAAGCGGAAGCTGTTGTTCTGTTCGATCCACTCCACTCGAATTCTGCACTGCCATCCGACGGTCAACGTAAAGCTGAAAGAAGTGGACGTGAGGATCGCATGAAACCGGTGGCACAGACGCATTTCCCTTTTTTTTTACTCCCTCACTTGAAACGTCGACGAGAAGAATGCCATCAGCGTCGTAGCCCCAGTCGATCCACATTTCGGTCGTCTTGTTGCAATGAACAAACGCTCTGAAAGTCAACGGTCAGCAGTAGCGAGCAAACAACTTCACAAGACCCACATCCAAGTCGGCGGGCCTCCGTTGTCCTCAATCTCAACGCACGGGTCGATCGCCACCGATTCGTGCGTGCTGCCCGTCGCCAAAGGCACGATCGACAGCACGAAAAGCAGAGCGAACAGGCGCATTCCGACCAGCCCGCTTTGTGCTACGAAGAAATGAACGAGCGTTGGTCGTTGCAAAGGAGGCTACCAAAACTGTTCGAATGCGTTGTCGATTCACAACCGCCGCGGGCGTGATTCAAAAGAAAAAGAAAACGTTTGTCTAGAGGCAACTCGACCGAATGACGAAGCCATGAGACGCACAAGACATCCCTCTTTAAGACACGTTTCGAACACTCGAATGATCACGCACGTTCTGCGTTCTTCAAGCCCACACACCTCCGCATCTGGAGTTTATTCTCGACCACTTCACTTTTTGGCCTTGGATTTACCCTTGGGGGCGCTCTTCTGCTTCGGCTTCTTGGCAGCCGACTTCTTCGCCTTGGGGGCGGCGGGCGGCTGGAGGTCGCTGCTGGTGGACTCCGAGACGGCGGTTTGCTCGGCCGTCTCCTCGGTGACGTCGGTGCTCACGGTCGCGTCGATCGTCTTGGTGGGCGCCTTTTTTTGGCGGCCGCCTGCAACACGCGAGTTGGAGGAGCGGAGAGGAGCGGGAGGACCCACCGGCCGCCGCCTTCTTCGGCTTCTCGTCGGCTGAAACGAGCAGATGGGCGGGCGGACGGAAGGCCGACGGCTCACGTTTGCGCGGCGGCTCCCACTCCCACGGCTCCTGGAGGTCGATTTGGGCGCGCCGGGCGGCGCCCGCCACGAGTTTGTGGAAGCGTTTGGGGTCGATTTGGACGTCCATCTGCAGCCACAAGTAAGCGGAGGGAAGGGAGGAGGGAACTCACCTCAACGCTCAAGAACAAGTGGACCAGCCGCTGGTACTCGGGCGGCAGGTTCGAGTAGATGAACGCGTGTTGCTCCTGCTCCGCCACTGCAACGACGGGGAGTGAGCAGGAGGACGAGTGGAACCAACCGGGATTCTTGAGGAAGCGGTCCTTGGCCGCGCGGATGTCGTCGGCGTCCTCGAACGTGTGCCAGGGCAACAGCGACGGGCAGATGAGGCTGAAACAGCAGTAGAGCCACGCCTCCACGTCGTCGCGGTTCGTGGGCCGCCGGCCTTGCATCACGGAGCGGGCGGCGAAGATCTGGTCGAGGCCCTCCGAGCGGCCGCTCGACTTCCTGCAGGCGAGTGAGGGGACGGAGGGAAGAGGACTCACTTCGCCTTGATCACTTGGTGCCCGTACGAGAAGTCGATCAGGCGGACGAAGCGGCGGTCCGTCGTGATCATGAAGTTGCGCAGGCAGACGTTCCCGTGCACGTAGCCGATCTTGTGGAGGAACATGACGGCCTCCAGGGTGAGCACGTTCAAGCGAATGGCCGTACGGCCCCTGCAAGAACCGAGTGAAGCGGAGAGGCGGGGGACGGCGTACTGGAAGGCGTGGCGGGGACGCGATTGGCGCAGCTCGTGCAGATTCATCCAGTAGAGCGGCATCACGAGCGAGCGGAAACCCTCCGTCATGCCGAAGTCGACCAAGTGCGGCAGCCGGTCGGTCAGCGGCTTCTGCAGGCGGCGGAAGTGCTCGCGGTAGCGCCGCACCTCGTCCAGCACGTTCAACTCTTTCTGCAGCCGGAGAGAAGTGGGTGGAAGGAAGTAGGGGGGACTCACGCGCAAGAAGGCCGCCTGTCCGATTCGCTCTACTTTCATCGCGAACTCCTGGCCCTTTTTCGACTCGGGGCGCACTTGTTTCACCTTGTAGACGGCGGCCACACGCGAGCGGTGCAGGAGGGCGATTAGCTTGAACGATTGGCCTGAGCGGTCGAACGTCCACACGTGGCCGCACTGCAGATCGCCCGCCTTCTGCAACCGAAAGGAGTGAGCGGACGGAGAGAACAAACGGAAGAGGGGCCGTCGGTCGTCTTCGGCTCGTCCTTCCGGTCGCCCGTGTCTGTGGTCGTCGTCAGCAACGGAAAGAAGTGGGTGGGCGGAGGGAAGAACTCACTTCCTCGCGCGTCCGGTCGCCGCTCGGCGTCGAGGCCGTCGGAGTGCTGGAAGCGAGCGTCGTCGCCGCCTGCGTGGTTTACGGCGACTCCTCCGTCTGCGTCGTGTCTTCTTTCTTCTCCTTGGACATCTCGAACGGAGCGGAGCGGAAGGGCGACTGGCTGGGGCGAGTGGTCCAAAGAGCGAATGGCCCTCGGCCAGGTCGGCGGGCGAGGTGGTGACAAACGGGCCAAATTGGTGACATTCGCTCTATGCAAATTCGACCGTAAACGAACGCGTGGAAGAAATGCGTGAAAGATCGGTAGTCTCGCCTCGCAAACGGACCAGCCACAAGTGAACGACGAGCTCGCCGACCGCGAGTTCTTTCGCTAGTCTCTTGTTCAACGTCAACAACCGAAATGACTCGTGTTTATTCCCTCACTCGACACGCGATCACTCTTCGCAGGGTTGGAAGAGCCACAGCGGCAGATTCTCGGCCTTGGAGCCGCGACGGGCGAGGGCCGCCTTGAACGGCTGCTGGACGGCGGCGTAGTCGAGGGTCGACTGGGGCGAGGTGAGCATCATGTCCCTGCAATCCGCCCTGTGAATGAGTGGAGGAGGGAACTCGCCGGTAGAGCGTGCGGATCTCGCGCGGGAGGCGCTGGAACTCGGTGGTGCGCGGGAAGGCGGCTTTCAGGTCGCGGACGACGCGCAGCGAGGCGGCCGAGCGCCACGGCAGCCGCCCGGCCGCCAACTCGGCCATCACGAAGACCGCCGACTGGACATCCGTCGCGGGCCCCTGCTCGCGGCCGTCGTGCGCCGAGAGGGCGGCGTAGCGCGGCGTGCCCACGAACGGGACCGCGCGACGCGGACGGCGCGGCCACGGCAGGCAGAGGCTGAGGTCCGTGATCAGCAGGCGGTTCACGAAGTTCTCCACCGTCGGCGGCGTCACGAACGAGAAGGAGTGCGGCGAGACGAGGCGGTGCACGAAGCCGCAGCGGTGGAGGGCCGCCAGGGCGCGCACCATCCCGAGGCCGATCTGCAGCGTTAACTCCACCGGCAGCACTCTGCAATCCCCAGTTGAGAAGAGAAGAAGAAGCGAACAAACCCGTTGGGCGAGAAGGCGGTGAGGTTCGAGAGCAGGACGTAGGGCACGGGGTTCTTGACGATGAGGACGATGCGCGCGCCCTCGGCGTCGTTCTCGTGCTCCTGCAGGCCCTCCACTCCGAAGATCAACTGAAAGCAGAAGGATCGAGAGACGAGTGGCCGCCCACTCACTCGTTTCACGCGTCCTGCCTTCACCAGCTTCGGGAAGTGGAGCGAGCGGCCCCGCACCGCCTCCAGCACGCTCTGCGTGGCGGCCAGCGACTGTTGCCAGCGCCCGCGCGACACTTCCGGATTCGACACGTAGATTTGAGTGAACTGAATGCGGGGGAGTGTGGAAGGCGGCGGAAGACTCACGTTCTCCGGCTGGCTGTGGTCGAAGGCGTTGAAGACGCCGTAGTCCCGGCGGATGGGGTCGTCGGTCATCTCCGTGATCATGAAGTTGTTTTGAATCGTTCCGCACACGTTCGAGAGGATCTCGGGCACGTCCGCCATCGCCGTCGAGTGGGCGGCCGGTCGGCGCGCGAGTGGGCGAAAAGAAGTGATTGGGCGGAAATGAGCGATTGATTCTTGCTTGTTTGAATTTGAACCGCTTTCTTTGTCTGTGCTCAACTTCATCCACAACTTGCGAACTGTTGCTGCACAGAAACAGACGACGGCGGAGCGGGACGACGAGCAACAAGGAAGGTGGCAGCGCCAAAGAGCTTGTTTATCCGGCTAAAACAAAACAACAACGTGTAGAAGCAAAAACGGCGTTCTGCATGCGACTTCGCGCACCACCCATTGTCAGGGGAACGCCGAAACAACGAAATTCGCGATGAAGAGGAGAACGATCAACAGTTTGAGGAAGAGATGCAGGAGGCGACAACGAGCCCGTGAGTTCTCCGCGATTAGCCCAAAGAAGCCGCTTGTTTGCTCGTTGTTGTTGATCGCGCGGCAGAAGCGAAGAAGGTCGGCCTGTCTTCGCTGCACCTCGCCGACTTGCCGCTTCAATTGGGCGGCGTAGAGCGAGCGGAAGGCGGCCGAGTCGGCGGGCAGCGGCCGCCCGTCGATCGCCCGCTTCAGCGCCATCAGCCCTCGACTCAATTCGTTGCGGAAGAAGACGAAAGAGGCGTGGTCGCGCGTCAGGAAGCACTCGAAGACGTGAGCGAAGGCGTAAACTCGAATGCCGCGAGCGGAAACCTCGACGGCCACGCGGAACGCCTCGCTTTCGGCGTCGAAGAAGCCGGCCGGCCGGTCGCGAGACGTCGCAAAGCGCCATTCGTCCAGTTCCGTGTTGATTTCGTCTAGCAGCTGAAACAAGAAGTGGCGAGTTAGTAGGACAATAATGATGCAAGCGGTGACCCCCACCTTCGTTCGCTGGCCAGATCGTTCGATCAGTAACCCGAAGATCGTGCGGTTCTTCATGTGTCGCTTCAGTGCCTCCCGTGCGGCCGCTTGGTCGGCGTTCTGCCGGACGGCCGCGGGATCGCAGTGGTGGTCCGAGAAGAAGGCAGGGTGCGGACACGACTGAAGGCAATCCCAGCAGAACTCGTGGCGACACGAGCGGTTCCGACACATCATGTATCTGCAACCGCCGCTCTTCTCGATGTTCGCCTGCAACGAGCATTCGTTAAAGAAGAGTTCATGAGAAGAAATGCTCGCTCACGTTGCAGTGAGGACACCGCTTGGTGTTGGTGAGCATCCACAGTTTGTTCCTGTTCTGCTCGTCCTCCCACTTGTTCCAACGACGCCACTGGTCGCAGGTGGCCGGCTCGTGGCTCTCGAGGCCGCACGCCGAGCAAAAGGCGGTGCCGCAGGTGCAGGCGAGTGTGCGGGCGGGATTCGCGGTCGACAGGCTCCAGATCTGCGGGCAGTCGGCCCCCGGACAGCCCTTCAGCAAGGCCTTGGCCTGAATGAGGAATAATTGATGGAAGACACTGATTATGCTTACGGAAATGTAGCTGTCGAGCATCGAGCGGCGGAAGGCCGCCCACGTCCCGCTGCCCAGCCCCAACTCCCGCAAGTGGTCTTCGGTCAGCCGGCGGCAATCCCCGCCCGGGCACTCGACCAGCCACTGGCCTTCGCTCAGGACCTGTAAAGCAGAAAGGAGTGAGTGTGCTCTGCATTGTGCACACTTGTGTCTCCACGTGCTGCCTCCAGCACTCGCGGCAGTAGCGATGAGTCCGGCAAATCGATTGAAGCGGTGCGTCTTCAAAGCAGATCGGGCACGTGGCTTCCCGGTGGGTGTGGAAGGTCCCAGCGAGCGGTAGCTTGACCGTGTCGCGATTAAAACGGTGTGTTTCGACCGAACGACACAATTGCCTGAACACGCCTTCAAACCAGCATTTTGAGTGATGAACGAACCGTTTGATCGTCTCCTGCACATTCCAACCCTCTTGCTGCAGAAGGAGGCAGCACGCGGCGGGCGTTCGGTCAAGGAGCACGGCCACTTGCAGCGTGTCTGCTTCGAGTTGATCGGAGACCTGATTGTAGTCGAGGATCTGCAAGTGAAAGGTGAAGGATGAAGAGGAAGTAAGAGACGTACTCCCGCTCCCTCCTGCTCGTCGGGCACTTCACGGATCTTCACCACTTTCGCGTTCTCCATCGTTGAGCAGGACGCGCCGGTAGAACAGTGGGTGGGGACGCAAATTAGGAATTTGACCAAACCACTCTACCCGATCGAATAACCACCGCGTTTTGGGTAGCAAGCAGTCTTTGTGACCACGAAAGGAAGATGGCTTGCCGGCTGCAGCGACCACTCTCGCGTTTGACCCGCCGAGTGCTAGGTTTGCGCAATCAATCGAACCTCCCGCTTTCCCACTCCCATCCACCGACCGTCGTTTTAATGATGTCATCGCTCAATAAAGACTCAAACAACGAATAACCGAGTCATTACTTTTTTACTTTTCCGACCTGTAGCGGAAACGACGGGGCGCACAAAAAACTACAAACTCTGATATCACTCGCTTGTCCTGTTCCTTGCCGGCTGTGCGCAACGCTTGTTATCGGGCGAAAGCAAGCGAGCGGCGAGAAGCAACAGAGATAAGGGAGAGTCGCGAAAGACTCGGCGTACTTACGTGTCTGCCCGCTCGCCCGACCCGTGGGCGAGGCGGCGGCGAGAAAAAAGTAAGACGCTCTTCCTGCTTGCTCGTTGGTTTTGACCGCACTTGCGCTCTTCTGCGCGGCCGTCCCCGTCACGGATTTCCGTCTCTTGCGAGCACGTTCTTCCACGACATCGCGTTGGCTTTCCAGCCTCTGCGAAGCGGGAGCGCCAACCAGAACGAAGGATCGAGTTCCCACTGGGAAGCCTCTCCTTTCTCATCGCGCACGGCCATCTCATCCGGATGCTCAATTTTTGGACGCGGTCGGGTGCACCCGATCGCTCATAAGGAGAAGGACTTTTCGCACTTTCCTGCGGCCGTAAAGTTGGACGCTCTGCTCTCTCCCCTGTTTTGTTCCTCCGCAATCAGGACACTTCGCGAGAGTTAATGATGGTCGACAAGCACTATCATACCGGCGTCAACGAAACACAGCACCGAACAGAACAAAACAAGCGTTCATCAACACACTAGTACACAAAGAGAACAGTCACGCCGGGAAGTCAGTCAAACGAACATTCGGGGAGGAAACCGGGTATCATCGACCACAATGCCGCCTCAATTGGCGCGTCGCTCGCGCTCGTCGGCCGACCAGCGGTTTTTGGCGGCCAGCTTCTGCGAGTGCCAATTCTTCTTGCGGACGACCGCCGGCTGCTTCTTGAAGATGGTCGGCGGGATCCTCTTCGAGTTCGAAGGAGCGGCTTGCGGAGGAGCGGCCGGAAGGGGCTTGGACGGCGTCTCTTTCTCCGCATCCCACTGGACGAACGACTTGTTGTGGACCGCGTATTCCATCAAGCTGCAAGCGAGAGAGTGAGAAGACAGCGGAAGCGAACGAACCGCCGCCAAGAGGGATGCCGCGAGAGGGTCGGCTCGTGCCCGACGACGAGCAGCAGGTGGATCGCGCGCGTGAGCGAGAGGTACAAGCGTTGCAATCAAGCCAATGGAATCCAGCTGCAATCCCTCTCGTTCACCTTGTTGCACGCGAGGAATCCCACACTGCTCGTCCGGGCGGTCGTCAGAATGATCGCCTTTCGCTCGCCGCCCTGGAAGCTTTTCGTACTGTCGACCACGATCTCCTCCTTGCCGTCGATGCCCGAAGCGAGCAAGGCAGCCCTCAGCAGGTTCGTTTGGTGCCTGCAACCACCAAAATCTCGCCTGATCCGCCCGCACCCACCGGTAGGGCGAGATGACGCCGATGTCCCCCGCCTGCAGCTGCGGGAAGTCACGAGCGAGACGGCGGAGGTACTCCAGCACGACGGCGATCTCCTCCTCGTTCGCGTACGAGAAGGGCTGCTGAACTTCGCGGCCGCCGACCGCGACGAACATCAACGGCGACTCCTGACGATGAAAGGTTGAGTGTCCGTGAAAGCGAGAGGAAGCACTCACACCGGTGTCAACGCCCTCCCACTGCACTCCGTCGTCCGTGTCGCCCGCCGCGCCCTCCGAGCGGAAGATTTCGGCCGCGAGGTCGAGGACGGACTGGTGGCAGCGGTACGAGCGGTTCCACTGCCCGACCAGACGCCTGGAACACGAGAGTGGGTGAAAGAATCGAAGAGGAGTCCCTACTTCTCCATTCCGTAGAGCGCCAAGTTGGAAGAGCCAGCGCGTGGTCGCAGGCTCCCTTCTTGAGGCGCTCGATCGATTTCAGCATCGCCGTCGGAATGAAGCTGGAGTTCACTTCGTACACGTCCACTCGCTGCAAGCAGGGGAGATCAAAAAAAGAGTGGAAGGGATGAACCGGAACGTCGGCGAGGCGCTTCTCCAGCTTCTTGCGGAGGTTCTTGTGGGCGGGGAGGAGGACCTTGATCGTGATCGTCTGTTGATTCGAGCGGACCACTCGCGCCTGCGGGATCCCGTCGTCCTCTTCGGAGTCCGCGGGCACCACGCGGACGATCGCGCCTTTCCGCAGGTGGCCGCCGTTTGAGTGCTCCTCGTCCTCTCGCTTCGGCGGTCGCTGCAGCTCGAAGAAGACGGCGCTCTCCTCCCCAAGCGGGCGGATTTCCCCCAGCGACCACGAGGCGCCCGTGAGGACCGGCCGGCGCGCGTTGAGGAGTTCGTGGGCCACTTGAGGGCGATCCAGGCGACCTCCTTTCGAATCAAGGCGGCGATCGTGCGGGGGCGGCTCGTGAGCACGTTCCAGATCTTCTGAAGCCGGAGTTCAATGGTTGATGGAGAGAAGGGCGAGAACTCACGGGATGTCGCCGCAGCGCGCTCTCGTCCAGCTTGCGGAGATCGAAGAGGAACACGAACTCCTTCGGCAAACGGGCGTTTGGACTGAAGACGAGTGGTAAGCAGGCGGAAAGAACGGCGGACTCACTTCTCTTCCTCCTTGTCCGTCTTTTTCGGCCGAGCGGCGGGCGGCTTGTGCTCGTCGACCAGGTGGCCGACGTTCAGCTCGCAATGTTCCCGCATCAAGGCGATCGGATCGACCGCACATTCCGACGAGTCCTCGCTTTCCGCGGCTTCGGACGTGCCGTCGGAAGCAGCGGGCGGGTCCATCGAGAGCGACGCCAACTTGGCGGCCAGGATGTCCGTTTTCCTGAACACGAGAATTAAACGAATATGGTGTGTGGGGTCTGCTCACGGGTTCCTCTTCTTCCTCGCCATCTCGCCGGGCACGCGACCGAAAAAAAACAACAGAGGGCTGAAATCAAGGCGAATCGATCAAGAAAAGAGACTCCACGGCACGCGAACGCCCCGAAACGACGAAGAAGTGACGAGAAAGCGGGCAAGGACCGGCAATTCGAGGCGAGCGGCGAGAAAAGAACGCTGGCGGTCGGCGGACAAGACAGTTGACGCGTTGCCGGACAGCTGTTGCCCTGATCGAAAGAGGAGAGCTCTCGTTTGCTCGTTCACTTCATTTGCACCCTGGACGATCAAGAGAGATGGCCGGTCCACTCGTGCGCACGTTCTTCGTTCTCTCCGCTGTCGCGTGGGCGGTCTTCATCGCAGTTGGTGAGTTCTCCCTTCGAACCAATGGAAGAAAAGCATCCCGTTCAGCCCTCTTCCACTTGTTCACCGGCCGGGCGCGTCGTTCGACGTCGGCTGGCTGCTGACCGAGACGAGCCCCGCCATGTGGAGCGGGCTGGGCATGAGCTGCGCGCTCTCGCTGTCCGTCCTCGGAGCGGCCTGGTGAGTTCTCGATGGAACAAAGAAGTCCCTTCTGATCGACTGCTTGCAGGGGCATCTTCACGACCGGCTCGTCGCTGCTGGGCGCCGCGGTGAAGGCGCCGCGCATCCGCACGAAGAACCTCGTTTCAATCGTCTTCTGCGAGGCGGTCGCCATCTTCGGCGTCATCGTGACCTTCGTGATTCAATCCAAACTGGCGGCTTTGAACCGCCCCTTGTTGGACCGGACGACCGCCGAGGGACGCCGCCAGCTGGCCGCCGGCTTCCACCTCTTCGCGGCCGGTCTGACGGTCGGCTTCTCGAATCTCGTGTGCGGGATCGCCGTCGGTAAGTGTCCTCCAACAGCTTCAATCCATCCGCTTCTCTGCAGGCGTCGTGGGCAGCGGGGCCGCGCTGGCCGACGCCGCGAATCCCGCCCTGTTCGTGCGGATCCTCGTCATCGAAATCTTCGCCTCGGCCATCGGCCTTTTCGGAATGATCGTCGGCATTCTGCAGGTCGGCTTCTTCCTTTGATGCTCTCACTCGCCGTCTCTTTTGTTCAGACCAATCAAGTCGACGCAAAGCATTGAACGCGGACATTGCTGGTGTCCTCCGGTTGTTGAATGAGCTTTCATCATAAACATCGTTGTCGTGCTTGGTTGAATTGATTCGTCGAGTGGAACTTGCACGAAAGCGAGTGAAACGAATGCGCGAGCCCGTTAAAACAGCGCGTTCGAGTCGCTCCTATCGCCTTGCGGGCCGTAAGTCAGGCGAGCGGCGGTCGCCGGGTAAGCAAGTCACGAGCAAAAAGGTAGCCAGAAAGAAGAGGAGACGCGTGGACGGCGGGTGGATTTGAGAGGTCATTCGTGTTTGCTCGTCTCCCCTCGCGCGCGGCCCATTAGTCAACCGCCCAGCAGATGGGCGAAGAGGGCCGCTCGCTCCGCTTTCATCGGTTTTCAACCGCACATGCGCTCTTCTTGCGGGGCCCTCGCTTCGCCAGTGAAGTCTTTCCTCACAGAGGTCCATCGGTGATGTCGCCGCCTACCCGCGTGCCCATGCGACGAGCCGCCCCGCCAGAACGAAGGAGCGGCGCTGAAAAGCGCCATCCTTGCTCATCGCGCGCGGTTTTTATCCGGATACAATTTTTGGCTGCGGTCGGGTGCACCCGACCGCTCATCGACGGGGCGAGAAGCGACGCAAAGGGTCGACAGTCTTGAAGAAAGGCGGTGGAGAAGGCAGGCGAGTTGAAGCGCGACCAGCTTGAAAGACCGAAACACTGGTGAAATCAACAAAGGATAACGAGAGCTGTATCTCTCTGCGGATCCACCGTTTTGTTGGAACACTCGCCCGTCTTCCGTTTGTCTCATGGCCAGCGCGATTTCTGTCGTCCCCGCCACTTCACGACCGATCGGACGTCCGACGATGAAATTCCGCCGCCGTTCAGACGGATCGTTTTGTGGCTTTCCGTCCGCCGTTTCTCCGTCTGCCTTCCACTCGCCGCCGCCGTCTGTCGGTCGGGTGGTTTGCGAAATCCCCCGGCTGTGAACGTGAGTTTTCTTTGCCTTTTCTCGACGACCTTTCTCGTTCGTTTGCAGCAACGAGCATGTCCGGCGTCCTGATGGAAGTGGACGACGATTCCGTCCTTCGATGGGAACTCCGCGACTTCCTGGAGCGGTGGCGTCATACGAACGATGACGACCTGCTCACGAGCGGCCTTTTCGGCCTGAAGACGGAGGACGGCAAGGAAACGCGCTTCTACCTGCTGCTCGACCTGGACGAGGTTCATCTGCGCTGCCTGGACGACGCGAGCGAGTGGAAGAACCTTCTCAACGGCCGACCGCTTTGGATCGAGCGAGAGGACGGGACAAAGAGCGGGGAGGAAGAGTGAGTTCACCCTCTCATTCAATCCCTTTCATTTGCACTTGCATTTAGTGATCGAAGTGGACGCGAAACCCGATGTCCGTTCCAACTTCGTCACCCGCAAGGAGCTCGCCGAATTCGAGGAGGGCGAAGACGTTGACGATCTGCGTTCGCTTCGACCCGCCGACCGCCGTCTTCCCCTTCCAACTCCAGCCGACGCACTTCCTGTCGCAGCACGACGTGGGCGACCTTCCGGACTACGAGTTCTACGGCCGTGTTTTCAACTGGAAAACGGAGGTGAGCGTCGAAAAGGTCGGCAAGTTCAGCATCGAGCTGGAGAAGGAGGCCGAAAAACCCGAAGACGACGACGACGACGACGAAGATGTGATCTACAATCCGCTCGTCGCAAAGCTCTCCCTTCCGCAACTCCCGCCGAACACGCAGGAAGTCATCCTCAAGTACGACCTGTGGCTAGTGAACGTTGACCTCGACCAAGCGGACTGGCGGGTCGGGGCCCAAGAACGTCAGCCTCGCACGTCGATCAAAGGTAGGCTACAATCCAGTCCTTTCGCAACATCCCTGCTTCTCTTTAGGCAACATCGCCTCCTTCACCGCCAACCGCACGGAGGCGACTGTCGAGTTCCAAGACGCGATCGGCGAGTACTGGGACGGTCGCCTGGACTTCCTCGTCCACGGCTACCGCGTCGTCCCTCAGCTGCCGCCGCTTCGAATGGACGAAGGCGGCCCCGCTGAACACTCGCTTCGACCAGAAGTTCAACGACGCCGCCTACACGGACGTGCGGATCGTCGTGGGAGATCGTGTCTTCCACGTGAGTTCTCCTCATTCCTTCCGCAACTCATCAATCTTCTCTCTCAGGTCTACAAGGCGTTTCTGTTCCTCCACTCGGACGTCTTTCGGGCGATGTTCAAGCACAAATGGAAGGAGCAGGAGACGAACGCGGTCCCGATCAAGGACTTCGAACCGGAGATCGTCGAAGCGATGCTCCGCTTCATGTACACTGGCCGCGTGGAGAACCTCGAGCAGAACGCTCGGCAATTGTTCCTCGCCGCCGACCAGTACGACGTGAAGTTGCTTCGGGTGACTCGCCAAAGAGCGCTCTCTATTCCTTTCTCATCTGGCAGGACCTGACCGTCGACCACCTGTGCGCGAAGGTCGCCCTCGAGAACGTGGTCGAAATGCTGGACTTCTCGCTCGAACACCCGGCCCTCGAGAAGCTGCGCGAGTGGGCGCTGGACTTCGCCGCCCGCCACTACCCGCAGCTCCACGACCGCGAGGAGTGGAAGGAGTTCGCCGCCGAACACCCGCCTCTCGTCCTGCGGCTGCTGGAGAAGGCCGTTGTGCACGAGTGAGCACGCAGATCATTGCCACGATCACCTTTTTTGTTGTTGTCACCTTCGATGTCCGCATAAACAGTTCGTGGATGTAGAAGAGGAATACGACGAGCAGGAGAATAGAAGGGCTTAGCGGGAGGAAGTGCTCGATCAAAAACGCCGAGGGTCTCGACGCACGAACGGCAGCTCGCTTGGATTTGTGTCTGGATCGCCACCTGATGCAACGCCCCACGGGCAGCCACCCGCCGCGCTGAAGAGCGTCGAGCGCCATGTGGCGAAAGGTCGTCCGCTGTCACTGGAAAGCGGTCGGGGGTTCTCGCCGCTTTTAGCCGGTGAAGTGGACGCGTCGTCTCTCCTTCCGCTTGAGCTTCCTTCTCTCACTCGTTTAGCCCAGCATCAATTGAATAACGCCGTCGGGAACAAAAGCCCGCGAACGAAGGAAGCGAAGAGACCGACCCACGAGTTCCGCCTGCCGTCTTGTTGCCGCCAACCAAACGGCGTTCGTGTAGGTAGCACTTTAATTACAACAAAACAACAAAGATGGAACTCAAGAGCAACGAAATAAAAAGAGAGATTCATCAAAGACACCTCCATTCGACTACAATACAATCAATTCGGAACGGCTCATGCGGCGGGCGGTACCGTCTGCAACGAATTGGAGATAAAAACCACAAAGGAAAGTCGGAAACTTACGAGCGGCCGGCTTCTTCGACGCCTGCGGCCACTTCTCGTCCGAGTCGTCCAGTTGGATCACCTCGACGAAAGCCGCCCGCTTTCGAGCCGTTCGAGCTGACGGGGCGGCCTGGAGCGGGTCGTCGATCGTGTGCCACCGATGCTCGCCGCGCGGCTTCACGGCTCTTTTCTGCACTTCTTCGATGTTCGTTCCGGGTTGGAAGTACAGCGCCCATTGGTCCTTCAATAGAAGACAGCACGATTAGAGCAGAAAGAAGGGGCGTACCGGAGCGATCCGAATGGCCTCTCGCCGCCCTCGGTCCTTCGCGTGCCGCTCGAAGCCGTGCACCGTCTGCTCGTGCACTCGCCGGTTGCGAGCCCGCCGGTGATGGACGCCGCACAACGAGCAGACGAAAAGACCGTCGGAGTGGTGGGCGGCCAGGTGCTGCTTGGCGATGAAACCGCTTCCGCTTCGCACGTGGCAAATCGGACAGACGAGCTGAAAGCAAACGGGTCTGTGGGAACGAGAGAATGAACGCCACTCACTCCTTTCTTCTGCGGGTCCACCCGCATGATCGCCAGGAGTTCCTCTTCGGTCGCCTCAATTTCCGCTCGCGGAGCGGCAGAGGCGACGGCCGTCGACTGAACGACCGCCAACTTGAAGCCGACGTTCCCGAGTCCCCGCAGTTGATCCTAAACGACGACAGAGTGACTGCTTTCCTTCCCCTTCAGCTCACTTTCGTGATCTTGACAGCGCCGCGCACGGGCCGGTCGTCTTTTGCGCGCTCGAAACAGTGCACCTTCCGCTCGTGCTCGTTTCGGCGGCTGTGGTCGCAGCAGAGGACTCCGCAAACGGCGCACGAGAAGCCGTCCTTTCGGTCGTGGGCGGCTTCGTGGCTCGCTTTGTGTCGCCCCACGATGATCCCGCACTTCGAACATTCCAAACTGGAAAGGAAAGAACAATCATGGATGCTTTGAAGGGAAACTCGCCATTGACTTCGAGACACCGCTCGAATCCTCCCGCCCGCTTCGCCGTCAGCGGCCGACATCACGCGTAGAAAGAAGAGGAGGATCAATTGAGGGCGAAAATGCGGGGAGCGCCGAGCGTTGCCCACTCGCCCCCGCTCGACCGCAATAGCGCGGCGCCGCCCGCCGCCTTCCGCTCGCCGGCCAGCCAGTCGGGGTTCTTTTCGTTTTGGTCGGCGGAGGCAGTCGCCTTCGATACGAGAGATTGCGGGCTTGCTCATGAGAACAGAACGCTGTGGCAAACATCCTTTTGCTCAACGGTTTGCTTGGACAAGCCTCCGCTGTTGACCGGACGTTTCCGCCCAGGTGGTCGTTCATTACTCGAAACGACAAACAAACAGCGTGTTCGCGAAATAAGGCCCGTGAAACGGCCGCTGAGGGGCGGAATCTGTTCGTAGGAGATGAAGAAGGCGAACGGTAAACGAGTGAGCGAACGGGGTGTTGTAGCGGGCGCGAGTCGTAAGCAAACTGGAGGTCAATCGTCGCGCCGCCGCTCTCGTCTACCTGAAAGCAAGTGTTTCGTAGGATCAAAAGGACTGCAAACAATGGAATGTTTCGGTCAACGATACCCAGTTTCCACCATTGGACTCACCTCAACGAACGCCTCGCGCGCGGCCTCCACAATGAGCAGGTCGGTCGTCGTTGAGGCCGTCGAAGTACCAGCTGCTGTGAAAGCCCGTCTCGAGGCACGTTTGCAGCAAGTCTTTCAGGGCGATCTGGGAGCGCATCGTGAAGCGGGGCGATTCGACCTCGGAAGCGAGCAGGAAATGGCCGCAAGTCCGCGAACATTCTGCATTCACGTCCATTTGGGCCATCAGGGGGGTCCGCCGGTCCCCCTTCTGCAACCAATCGGCAAGTCCAAACCTCTCTTTGGGCAGGACGAGAGGAAAGCGGGCCAGCGCGGTCTGTGTACGGCAGCTCCCAAAGGCTTCCACCTCCGCATCGTCCATTTCATGAGGAAAAGAATGGAACGAGCGAACAGTCGGAATAGGAGCTAGAATTCGTCACGGCCAAGACTCGTCCGTCGTCTTCGCTTCCGTCGAACGGTTTCTTTCACGCGCCCTGCAAACAGCAGAGTCCGCTTGCTTTGGAGCAGTTTGGCGAGTCGGAATCCAGCGAGCTTGCGTTGGGCGGCGTTTGCGACAAACTCGCGGATTTCCTCGAGCACGTCGGCCGCGTCCCTTTCGACGTCCACTCGTTTGAACGCGTCGCCGGTCGCGGCGGCAGCTTCGGATACGCGGCCTTCACGTCCAACTCCTCTGCCGCGTACGCCGATTGGCCGCTTTCAGGAGAACGGAGCCGTCAGAAACTTTCGACCGCCTGATCGGAAAGATCCGAAGTGCCCCAACCCGACACCGCGCTTATTCGTTAGCGGCAAGAAAACCCATTCCTTTCGCATTTCACTCGGCATTCTCCCGCTGGTCTGATAAGCCGTTGTGCCCGTTCAGAAATTGCCGCAGACATCCGTTTTGCAGGCACAGTCTTGCGTGCTTTGGGTCTGGCGCGTCTCCGAGAGGGAAGCAAAATGGGCGCTTCTATCGCCCCGCAGAGAGTGCGCGCCTCTCGCTGTCTGCCCGCCCGCCCGACCCGTCCGCCCGCCGCCCGCCAGCCGAGGGGAAAGCGGGTGGCGGGGCTCGACGGGCATCTCTGGAGCCCGCTCATTCACGAACGAAGAAATTTTTCGCCTTTTACTAAAAATTTCCGTGATCGGGCTCGCTTATGAGTTCGTCCAATTTTTGGAGGCCCGTCGCTTGCGGCGGTCGAACAACCCGGAGAGCAGTTGGCTGGAGTGCGGGAAGGACGAGCAACGCTTCCGCTGTCCCCAGCAGGCAGTCCAGGGAACAACGCCCTGATCTCGTCGCTCGAGCACGTGTTTCCTGGAGAAAAGAAACTCTTCCGTTGCTTCATAAGCGGCGAGCGGCAAACGAGGGAACTTCCGGTCTGCGGCTTAGAAAAACTCGGCTGGGAGCAGAAGGCGGCTACCGGTCGTTAATCCTGTTCGTTTGCTCCGATTTCATGCTCAAAAGCAGGCAATAAATTGAGGCAGAGAGCAGAAGACAGCGATCACTCGCAGAAATGAATGGACAACCGCCGCACTCGGGGACTCTTTGTCCTCTTCCTCCTCCTTTCCTCGCCCGTCCTCTCTTCGAAGGCGATCGAGTGGACGTTCACGGCAGACGGCTCGTCGCATCAAACTCCTGAAGTTGAGCATTGGAACTCCGCGTGAGTGGGAGCTTGCCTTCTTTCCATTTTCCCTCCTTCTTTCAGCTCAACCCTTGACTGTGGGCCTCGCGGACTTTGGCGAGTGCGAGAACTTCCAAGTGAGCGGTGATGTGTTCTCCACGCGGTTCGTTCTCCCCTTCCTTTTTGAGCAATCGGGTGAGTGGTTCAGGAGCTCGACGACCTTCGTGCAAACCGGCGTCTACGAGCAGGACGAGGAGCGCGTCGGAGTGTTCGGACAGGACGACGTTGAAGTGCGTTCATGAAGACGAACCCTTGAGCCGCTCGTTCAGGTCGGAGACGATGGAGTGGCCTTCCGCACAAAGCCGTTCATTCTGTTCGACGCGGGCGTGTGGATCGACGAGACGGACGGGAGGATCTCGTGGAACCGGCTGGACAACGCGTCCGCCTCCTTCATCCAGAGCGTGTTGAAGGAGTTGGACGAGCAGATCGTCGTCTTCTCCTTCGACCAGTAAGCAGAAACATGAATCCTCGTTTACTAGGTGCTTGAAGGGTGACCCACTCGATCGACGTCTTCGGCTCGGGCGTGATCACGTTGGGCGCCCGACCGACCGATCGGTGCGCGCCGGAGTGGAAGTACGTGCCCGAATCGCCCTTCCTCCAGCCCTACGACCAGTGGTCGACGGCTGTGGACGAGTGAGTGACCGGAAGACAGGCGAGTGGTCGGTCGGTAGATTGCAGGGCGTCCTTGGCGCGTACACGTTCGACTCGCCCGGCTACGTGCACTTCTCGCTGTTCAACACGCAGACGGCGGTCCCAGCGGCCATCTTCGACGCGTTCCTGAAGTTCCTGGGCGCCCCCGACGAGTTCAACGTCCCCTACGACGCGACCGGCGACTTCGTGCTGACGCTCGGCGACGTGGAGCTCCGCCGGACGCCCGACGACTACCCGGACCGCACGCGGGAGAAGAGCCAGGGCAGATGTTGGGTCTACATGGATTACAACGATGAAGGCAACGACTTCTTCCTGCCTTCGACCATTTGGAACAAACACTGCCTGTTGCTCGACTACGCGCACCTGCAGCTGGGATTCGCCGACCGAATCCACTAGCGAGCGGGCAGTTGAATGAATTCTTGCAATCAAATCATCTCATTTCGGCGTCAACAAAGGGGATTGGTTCGTTGCCGTTCTTCAACCAGAGAAGAGCGAGTCCTTGTGGAAGCAACCGGGTAGAGAGCACCGAAGACACCACCGCACACTTCAGTCCTCGCCGCTTTTGAACAAGCGCTCGGTTTGAGCGATGAAATTGGCTTCGGTCGCTGTTGCTCGTTCGTCTTCTGCCCACCTCGTGATCTTGACCGCCTTGTTACAGACCACAAATGATGGGGGCGCGTCCCGCAGGTGGAAGGGGTTGGTCGTGGGCGTCGTTATGCTCCTTCTGCTCGCGCTCTCCGTTTTCTCTGGTCTCGCGTATTTCCGAGTGCCGCCGCCCGACTACTTGCCGTCCGAACGGTGCCCGTTGGAAGCGATCAGCAACGAGAGCGTCCTCCTCTTCCCTCTGACCGTCGAGCGGACGGCCGAAAGTGAGTGGAATTTGGCCGCTTTTCCTTTGTGCTTCCAGGCCGCCGGGAGATCGCTCTTGCGGTGATCGTGAACAGCAACCAAACGGCCGCCAACTACGCCCTCGCGCTCTCCACTCTCGCTGGTCGAAGTGGTGTCGGAGCACGAGCGGGTGTACCGAGACGAGAGTGCGGGAAAGGACGTGAGTGCTCGCTTCTTCCTCATCATTTCGTTCTTGCAGTTCATGTACCGCCGCCATTGCGTCATGGACCGTCTGATGAAGGAGCGGCCGGCCGTCGAGTGGTTGGTGTTCCTGGATGCGGACGTGGGCGTCGTGAAGTAAGCCTGACCGGCTGCTTGGAGTTCGTGGACGAGCGCGCGGACCTCGTCTTCTACGACCAGCTCGTAGGTTGCGCGCAGCTCGCCGTTCGCCCGCTCGTCCCTCCGCCAGTGGGCCGCCTACGAGTTCGGGGGGACCGCTGGCTGGCTCGCGCAAATGGAGGGACAACGGGGTGATTAGCGTGAGTCTCTCCGAACCCTTCTCCCCATCTTCAAGTTTGCAGGAGGTCTTTCTGGACCACTTCTGCGGCAACTGCGCGCCCGCCTGGCGATGGCGATGCGAGGAGCTGCGGCAGACGATGAGGTTCGCCTCGCCTGCCTACTCACTCACTCCTCTCCAGCACGTACGACGAGCTCATGCGCTACGAGTCGTGTGCGCGGGCGTTGTTGGGCGTCGCCGAGTGGCGCCGCTCGCCGAACGGGACGCTGCGGCACTTGAGCGGCGGGCGGGGCTACTGGGTGCACGACGCCGGGCAGGCGGACGGCCGCTGGAGCGACGGCGACTTCCTGTTCCACGGCTGAAAGGAAAGGTGAGTTTCCTGCTGCTCTTCGCTGACTCTCGTTGCAGCAAACGGAACGACGAGTGGACGTCGCCCTTCGCCGCGGAGTCCTTCCCGTCCGCCCGCTCTGCCCACCTCGTGTGGGCCTACCGCCCGGAATTCCGCACGACCATCGCCGAGACTTCGAAGCAGCTGGAGCGGAAGTCCCGGCTGAGTGTCGGCGCGCACTTGGAGCGACTACGAGAACTGAACGACAGCGCGACAACTCAGCTTTTTCCTCGTCCATTTGATCTCTTTTTGTTGTTTGCTCGTTCGGGTATAAACGGCGGTTTGTTAGAGCGTTGTCGGCGACAACAGGGGGTCCCAGGGATCTTTTCGTTGTATGGCGCGAAAGAAGGCGGTGGCACGATGACTGTGTGTGGGGCAAAAAGCCCCGCGGTATCTCTTGGCTCTTCACATCTGCCTACCGCTGCTCGGTTAAGTGCAGGTTTCCGTTCTTGCTACTATTTGGATCTCCCAGCTCGTCGACCTCTGCGCGTTTGCATTGCGATGGAAGTCGGCGCGGTTGAGCAAAAGCGCCAACTCGCAATGGAAGCGAGTGAATTCGAGGTGGTGTTTCTTCCTCCTCCAAACCCTGCCATTGTCGTTTGCTGCAGATTCTCGACCGAGCCCAAGTGCTCGTGCGAATCGAAGAGGACACGCTGCGGGTGGCCGTCGCTCTCGACCGCTCACCGGCCGTCTGCCGGCTTCTCCTCGCCGAGGATCAGTGGGACGTCGAGCGAACGATCCAACGGTTCGTCCATCTCCTTCTTTAGTTTGATCGTCTGTTCAGTCACTCCGATGCCGCTGTCGTTGCCGAGTCCGACACCTTTTCGGAAGCCACGTGTCAGCTCTGCTTCGAGAATCGCCCGCTCCTCGGCTTGGGCTGTGCAGGCCACGAGTTCTGCGAGGAGTGCTGGAGGCGACACGTGGAGACACGGGTGAGAGCAGATGAGAGCGCGTTCACGTTTCCTTCTTTTTGCTGGTGGACGAAGGCCGATGGTCGGCGGAGTGCCCGGGCGGCGACTGCACTCGTCGCCTGACCGACGACCACTTGCGGCAGTTGGGAGTGGACGAGCGGGTGTGGGCAGCTCTCCGCCGCTCGCTGGTCGACAGCTACATTGCGGTAGGAGAAAAGAGTAGCTGCTCTCCACACATCCATTTGTTCAGGCCAAGTCCTCGCTAAAGTCTGTCCTGGAGTGGACTGCCCGTGGATTTGGAGTCACTTAGGCAGAGATCCCGTCACTCCCCTCACGTGCCGCTGCGGCGCCTCGTTCTGTTTTGCGTGCGGCACGGAGGCCCACGAACCGGCCACCTGCGAGCAGTGGCGGCAGTGGAGCGAGTGGGAGAACGACGAGGACCGCAGCCACTTGTACCTCGCGGCCAACACGAAGCGGTGCCCCAACTGTCAGGTGAGACGAAAGGTCGAAATGAATCGATAGGCAAGAGTTCACGTTTGCAGGCAACAATCGAGCGAAATGGCGGCTGCCCGCTCATAACGTGCAAGAATCGTGGCTGCCGCAAAGAGTTCTGCTGGAATTGTCTGCAGTTCAGCGGGAACGGAACGCTCTTCTTGCATCGCTGCGAGGAAGCCGACCGCCAACGGAACACGAACCGAGCGGCCGAGCACGTCGCCTTTCGGAAACACGCGAAAAATCAAAGATTCTACGCGGCCCGCTTGCGGAAAGCGGAGACGCGAGTTGGGGTGAGTTCTTGCCAGCGTAGCGGAGAACTCGGGTTCGAGCAATGAGTCCTGTGTTCTCTCCGCCATCCGATCCAACAACCCGCCTTCATCTGTTGCTTTGCAGCGCCTCCGAAACCTCGGCGGCGAGCTGGCGGACGTGCAGCTCGCCCGCGTGTCGCTCGCCGACTCGTGGCACTCCCGTTTCGTTCCGGAGCGCGAACACTTGCGAGCGGCGATCGGCGTTGCCGCCCGCGCCCACCGAACGCTCGCCCTTTCGCACGTGTTCGAGTTCTTCCTGCGGCGGCTGAACCTCACGTTCCACTTCTTCCGCCGCGATCTGACCGCCAGCTTGCTCGCTCTTGATCGAGCCTCGCTTTGCGGCCGCTGTTCCCTTGCGCCCTGGGGATTCGGCGCGTCCACGACGACGCGGTGAAGCGACTTGTGGCGAAGGTCCAGCAAAAAGAAGCCGAACTTCTCGGCTTCTGCCGGGCGATCAACAGCGGCGGGAATCCGAAGCACGCGCTCGTCGTGCTGTGGGAGAACCCGAAAGCTCTGCTGTGGTTGGGCGACTTCCTTTCAAGCCTCGTTCTCTTCTCTTGGGTCTTGAAGCTCTTCGGACGGATTCTCGACGATTGAGGCTGTTGATGTTTGCGTGGGCATCCGTTTTACTGTCTGTTTGATGAAGAAGTTCCGACTTAACGCTGTTGTTCATCTGCTTGACTTTCTTCCGAATAAACCTTGGAATGACTGGATTGTCGTCAAGAGAATCAAAGCCAGTCCTCCAATCGCATGGAAACGGGTGAGGGTGGAAGCAGACGACATCGATCAACCCACCAACCGTCTGCGCTTGGTGGCCGCGCAGAACGGATCAGCGGGTGGCAGCTCATCATAGACCGGCAAGCGATCGCGCTCTTGACCGACTGCACGCCGTTCTTGGCGCGACGGCAGCACTCGTCGAAGATCGCTTGTTCTTCCGATGTCAGCCGAGGGTCTTCACACGAAGTGAAGACTGGAGGCATTTGCATGAGCAAAAAGGAGTTTCCAACTGGCGAAAAACACCCGAATTTGCGTAATTCATTCCGTTCGAAGAAATCGCCCCCACGAGTTCGATCGCTCGCAGCTCCCGGGCACTCTGCGCATCGAAGACCGCGGCGATCGGCGGCTTCCTTCCGCTCTCTCCCTTCGGCTCCTTCCGCGACGATCTCCTCGGACGAAATGGGCGGGCGTTCGATCGGGCTCTCGTTCGTCGCGCTCCTGCTCCTCGTCTCCAGCCCTCAACTCCTCGCCGCGGACCTGAACAACACCTCCATCGAGGCCACCGGGACTTGCTGGAACAAACACGGCGCCAATCTGTGAGTCTCCCGCCGATTGCTGTCCTCTCTTCATCTCCTTCTGTTGCAGGACCCTTTGGCCGACGAACGCTACGCTCCTCTTCTCCGGCCACCAGCTCGACTTCACGGCCGCCTTCAACGGAACGCTCCCCGCTCCGGCCGGGTAGAAGCTCCTGTTCGCCAATCGAGCGATGGTCCCGCCGTCCTTTCGTCTCGCGTCTCTTTCGGTGCGGGAATAAACACTGCAGTTTGATTTGTTGGCTTGATGGAGGACGAGTCAGAAGGTGGCAAGCGGGGGCTGTCGACGAGTTTAGCGAGAAACATACGTGCGCGGTTGAAGTGTTTTGGCCTTTCGGCTACGAAGAGAGCAACCGTTCGTGTTTGTTTCGGCGGATAACGAGGGCCGACGGCGACCAGCCGCTTGTCGTCGGTGACTCGACCCCCAACCGCCTTCCTGTTTGCATCCCCTCCGCCTTCTGCGAACGCGCGTATTTCGAAGGGCCGCCGCGTTCGTTT
The DNA here is from genome assembly GCA_024699865.1 of Aphelenchoides fujianensis. Classification (NCBI taxonomy): domain Eukaryota; kingdom Metazoa; phylum Nematoda; class Chromadorea; order Rhabditida; family Aphelenchoididae; genus Aphelenchoides; species Aphelenchoides fujianensis. Next base: position 158,423 of record JAMPIO010000125.1, read on the forward strand.
CGCTCTGCTCCGTTGACGTGTTTTGCGTTCTCCCGTTTGCTCCGATCGTCCGCGCGTTTGGCAAACGACGTGCACCTGTGGTCTTTCGAAACAAATCGCTTGGGATCGATTGGAGTACGGGGCAGCGTTAATGGGTGTTTTAACGAGAGATGAACGGAGACATGCGAAGCGAGTGTCTCGTTTTCCTGCTTCTGCCGCGCATGCCCAACAAATAACGCTGCTTTGATTATCGAGAAGGGGCTCTTGTTCTCGGCAGGTTCCTGTTCGGTCAGCCCGCGCCGCTTTCCGTTTTCGATGGCGGAAACTCCGTCCCGTTGAGCGTCTCCGCCGCTCGACTTCTTATCCTTTTTGCGGCTGCCGAGCTTGGCGATTGCTTTTTTGCCGAGCTGTCCGTGTGTACTCGGCTGTGAGGAAGCGTTCTTTCGTGTGAACCCACTTGTTGCATCGATTTCAGCAGTCGCTCACTCCTCTTCTCCGTCGTCTGCGCGGACACCAAATGGCGGGGAAGAAAGGCGGCAAGTGAGCACGAACCGATCTCCTGCCCTTCCACCAATTCCTTTGTTTAGGAAGGAGAAGGCAGTCGAGGATGGACCGGACGGGCTGGACAACAAGTTCGCGGCCTTCCGACTGAAGTCGCCCGACGCGCCCGTCGATCCGATCGCCGTGATGCGCCGCCATCGGGCGCTGAACGTCGGCCCGCCGGTCAAAGACAAGCGGCCGGTCGCTCCCGTCCGCCCCTTCACGAAGAAAGGCGGCTCCAAGGGACACACGTGAATCGCGTTGCTTCCTTCTCTCGTCTTCAATCGATTCTCTGCAGGCCGCACGGCGTCTTCCCCGCCGAGTACGCGTTCCTCCTCCGTCTTCGCCGCTTGAACGAGTACACGCTCCGGCGACACCCCGTGAGTTCCCGCTCGTCTTCACTGCTTGTTTATCTCTTTTGTTTTAGAAGATCTGGAACGTGCTCACAAGCCGGCCCCAAACGATTGGCGACCTCATCCGAAAGGAGGTGGCGCTCATCGCGCTGAATTGGGCCCAGGAACTCCTGAACGTTCAGCAGCCGGTCATCGCGGGCGCCACGTGGAAATTCAAGTACGCTCAGCCGGCCGGCAACAAGAACCTCGTCTTCCTCGAGCTCACTCGACCGCTGTCGCAGCAGGACGGCCACTTGCGGAAGGGGACGATCGTTCGGCTCGTGCCGGCGGGTTCTCGCGGGAATGGCGGGTTCGCCGACGCGCGAGTGGTCTGCTCGAATCAACAGACGGTGACAATCAAGGTCGTGCTCCCACCGCACAAGAATCCTCGAGAGAACGTCGAGAAGCGTCTTGCCAACGTGCTGGTTTGTTTTCCGGACATTCGTCTCCCGACCCCCCTGCTTGCAGCGAGTGGACGTCTACGAAGTGAACAGCGACTTCATTCCGACGGCGATGCTGAAGTCGATCGAGCGGCTGCAGAGTGGCGTCTGCGGTCACGCGCTGGCTCCCGTTCCGCACTTCAAACAAGTGGGTTCTCTCCTCTCCCTTCTCTTCAACTGTCTGTTTTTCCAGAGCCTCCGGCAGTTCGAGAGCGACTTCTTGGCCATCCAGCCAACTTTGAGCGCGTACACGGGCCTCAACGAGCAACAGACGCGCGCGCTCTACGCGATCTGCACCTCCGCGCACGCCGACGCGCCGTTCGTGCTGCACGGGCCGCCGGGCACGGGCAAGACGCGGGTGATCGCCGCGACGGTCCGCTGTCTGCTGCAAATGGACCGCAATTCTCGCATCCTCCTGACGGCCCCGTCGAACATGGCGGCCGACATGATCGCCTTGAAACTGAAGGAGAGCTTCGCCGCGCCGGTCCTGACGGCGGGCAACGTCCTCCGCCTTCGCTCAAGCGGTAACGACTTCGCCTCTCGCGACCGCCGGCTGGATCCGATCTCCTCTTTGTGGGTTCTTCCGCTCACTCCTCCTTACTCCTCTCGTTTAGTGACGAGCGAGAAGGCGCGTTCACGATTCCCTCGGCCGAAGTGCTGCACGAGAAGCGCGTGATCATCCGCACGCTCGGCTGCTCCGCCCACGTGGTCCAGCGGTTGCCGCCCGGACATTTCAGGTGGGATTCGCCTCTTTTCTCCCTCTATCCCCTTCTTCCAGCCACATCTTCCTGGACGAGGCCGGCCAGGCGTCCGAAGGGGAGATTTGGATCCCGATCGGCGGCCTCGCGACTCGCACGACTTCGATCGTGTTCTGCGGCGACGACCGGCAGCTGGGGCCCGTCTGCACGTTGGACTTGAGCCGCGAGGTCAGCGAGAAGTTCGAGTCGCCGCTCGTCCGCTACTCCAACCTGCCGCTCTACGGAATGGAGAAGTAGGGACTCCTCTCGGTTTGTTCACCCACTTTCGTGTTCCAGGCGTCTGGTCGGGCAGTTGAACCGCTCGTACCGCTGCCACCAGTCCGTCCTCGACCTCGCCGCCGAAATCTTTCGCTCGGAGGGCGCGGCGGGCGACACGGACGACGGAGTGCAGTGGGAGGGCGTTGACACCGGTGTGAGTGCTTCCTCTCGCTTTCACGGACACTCAACCTTTCATCGTCAGGAGTCGCCGTTGATGTTCGTCGCGGTCGGCGGCCGCGAAGTTCAGCAGCCCTTCTCGTACGCGAACGAGGAGGAGATCGCCGTCGTGCTGGAGTACCTCCGCCGTCTCGCTCGTGACTTCCCGCAGCTGCAGGCGGGGGACATCGGCGTCATCTCGCCCTACCGGTGGGTGCGGGCGGATCAGGCGAGATTTTGGTGGTTGCAGGCACCAAACGAACCTGCTGAGGGCTGCCTTGCTCGCTTCGGGCATCGACGGCAAGGAGGAGATCGTGGTCGACAGTACGAAAAGCTTCCAGGGCGGCGAGCGAAAGGCGATCATTCTGACGACCGCCCGGACGAGCAGTGTGGGATTCCTCGCGTGCAACAAGGTGAACGAGAGGGATTGCAACTGGATTCCATTGGTTTGGTTGCAGCGCCTCTACCTTTCGCTCACGCGCGCGAGCCACCTGCTGCTCATCATTGGGAACGAAGCGGCGTTGTCGAAGCATCCGTCGTGGAAACAGTTCGTTTTGATCTCTCTTGCTTTCCTCATGCTTCGTGTTCAGATTCGTCCGGTACGCGGTCGAGAACCACGCGTTCATCCGCTGGAATTCCAAGAAGAAAACGAACTCCCACCTCCTGACCGCCGCCCGGCCGGAGTACGCGGGAGTGCAAAAGAAGAAGCCGACGGCCACAGGTCCGCGGAAGAACGGACAGCCGAAGCCGAAGAAGAAGCCGCCCAAGACGACCCCTCTGCTGACCCCGCCGTCCACCAGCGACCAGTCGACTCCGCCGCCGGTCAAGCCGAAGAAGAAGAAAAACAACAAGAAGAAAGCCGCTCCGTTCGTTTCGTAGACACCCGATTCCACTAACTTCTCACTCACTATCTTTTCCTCACTGGTTTCATCCCTCCCGGTTCTTCTTTCTCCTCGTTTTTCCGCAACTCCAGTGGTTCTGTTCGCAATGCCCGTTGTCGAGCACTCAGTTCGCATAAACAAGACGCCCAGCTCGCGTCGTCGGCAGAGCGATTCGGGGGTCAGCAGTTCGTTGCTCGTAGACAGACAGCAACGAGGACGTCTTGTTCGCTACGATGCCACAAAGACGCCGGAAAAGCGGATCGTTCTGCTGGTTTGCAGAGGATTGACGGTAAATGGAGAAGCGTTTAGCGTTTATCTAGTCCGGAAGGACGACGAGCGGACGAATGACGCCGAAGTCCGCATTCTGATCTCCGACGGGGTTCCTTTCTTCTTGCAGGAGTCGTACAAACGGAACTACTGCAGCCGCGTGCGCAAGCAAACGTCTTTTGGCCCGAGAAGCAGGACCGCTTTCCCACTTGCTCCACGGTCTACTGCGGCATCCGCAAAGTGGTCGGGCTCGAAGATTCCGAGTACTGAGTGCTTCACTCGCTTTTTCCACTCGTTTTGCCGACAATAAACTCGCTGTCTTGTTCCGCAACGAAAAGGGTCGACCAATCGGCGCAGCAAACGACTACCGATCTCATACCCAGCCGAAGATGAAGGGAGGGCGCGAACGCTCCTCCCCAAACGCAAAAATTGAGCGACAGGCCAACCCCAACTCGGAGCTGCCTCACCGGTCAACCTGAAGCCAGAAGTGCAATGGCCAAGTCTCACGATGCGCTTAGCACCTTGGTGATCGTGCTAGAGCGTTCGCCAGGTAAGTTTATGAGTCGGCCGGCGGGCGCCTCTCGTCCACTGCGGGCGGCCGGCCGGCGACGGGCGGCGCGCGCGGCGAGGCGGCGAGCGGGGGGCGCTCTTTCGGTGGCCCGCTTTTTCTCTGCACGGGCGAGAGAGCTCGGGCGGGCGGTCGGGGGATGAGGTCAGAGAGGGGGAGCTTTCGGCAATGAGGGGTTGACCCCAGCGCGCATGAACACAACAATATAAGTTGTGTGCGGTTGATTATATCGGGAGAGTGCCAAAAGGAAGACAGCGGAACAAAGCTACAGGTCAAATTGGCGGCTGCCCGTTTCCTGCCGTTCCCAATCTCTCGGTCGATCGGGTTGAAGTTGCAAGCAGGGAACACGCAAGAAAAGCCGTGCAAAAGCGTTCGTCGAAAAGAAGTAAAGCGCCACGTCCACTCCTCACTTGCATCTGCCGCTAGTTCGTTCAACTCGCAAGTGCGAGAGCGTGCCGCCTGGTTGCTCGTGCACGCCAAGAGCACTCGATGGACGACAGGCGTGAGAAGGCGTCTAAGCGTCCATTCAGACGATTGACGGCCCTCAGGACTGCCCGAAGCCCTCAAAATTCGAGCGCGTATCAGAAGCAAAACACGTGCAGACAAGAAGCGTGTTTATTCCAATTCTTTGTTCACACAAAAACGAGACCGTGTTCAGACGTCCACAATGGAGCTCTCCGCGCACTTTTAGGCGCTTGCAAGCCCGCGGCCCTCGACGATCTGCGGATCCTCCTTGTTGCGGCGGTGCCAGAAGAGACGAGTAAGCGGATGGTGAGAAGAGGAGAAACGGGCACTCACAGCGTCCAAACGACGATCCCGGTGACAGAGAGGCCGATGCCGATGACGCAAAGCGGAAGCAAGGAACAGCAAAGCGCCAGCACGAACACCCCAACGTCATGCCCATCCACAGGCCGACGTCTGGCGGCGAGAGTGTTCGGCTGAAAGCAATGGGGCGGGAGTGGATGCCATTGAACGAACTCACGTCTCGTGTTTCTCCTCGTAGTCGAAGTCCGCGCGGACGAGGGCGACGTGCAGAAGCGACGTCCAGACGACGGAGCGAACGGCGCCGAGCATCGCGATCGACGGGCGGCAAAAGCGAGCGACCACTCCGCAGCGATGGATGAACGAAACGAATCGGCCGGCGAGCAGCTAGGCCGACGCTTTGAGTGGAGATTTGCATTCGAAGAACGGGGTGCTTCGACGGAAGGCGTTCCGACCAGCCGGCCTTGCGGGCAGGAGGGAGGTGGACGGCGATCCAGCCGCGTGCCGGAAAGTTGACGGCGATGAGGAAGCTTTTGAACACTTGCCCGAAATTCGTGAGCGTTCTGCCAATCGGCAATCTTTGGGCGACGTTTTGCCCAGAAAAGCGGACAGTTTTCGTTGTGATTGGATCCGGAACGATCGACTGCGAGAGCGTTTCGTCCTGGACGTTCATACTCGTGCTTTTAACACAAAATAGAGATTAGTTTATTTCTACTCAAAATGGACAAAAGACCTTTACAACAAGCAGAGAAATTGCAATCAAATCACACGCGTTCCCATTCGTCCTACGATTCGGTAGCGGGGCGAACTTCCGCACTCTCGCCGGACGAACCGCTCGGTTTCGACGAGGGGACCGCTTCTTCTTGCTCGTCCGCGTGCTCGGTCTCGGCGGCCTTCCGTTCGAACTCAGCGAGTTTCAAGCGCAACGCCTCGTTCTCTTCTTTCAGCTGACGATTCTAAAACAATCGACGGAATTCAACGACGCCGTCGGCGAACTCACTTCTTCCTGCACGGCCACCATCTGCTGTGCAGCGATCGCTTTTCCCGCGTCGTCTCTTTGTTGAGTGTCCTGGCCCGTCTGCTCCCCGAGGCCGACGGCGTGGAAGATGAACGCCAGCTGCTGTTCATTTACCTCGTCATTCTCGTTGTTCTCGCCATTCTGTTGTCTCTGAAACAAACGAACAAAAGGATCCAACGAACAAGCGTGTGGACTTACTAGTTGCCGCAGCCTTTCCTTCTCGGCCTTCAAAGCGTCCAACTGCTCTCTTTTTTGCTTGAGACGTTTGGTGCGGACCTGTGCGGGTGCGGACGACGAGACCGGGTAGCCGCTTTGAGCGAGCAGCCTCGACGTCAATTTCTTCACCTAAAGCGGGAGTGACCAGGAGCGAGTGAGGAGGAACGAACCTCGCGGTCCATCGCCGTGCTCCGTTCGGCGAGTTCCTCCTGCAGGTCGCCGCACTTCGCTTCGAGGAGAGCGTTGAGTTCAGCGGACTCAACCGCCTTCACCTTCAACTTGCCGTTCTACACGACAAAAAGAACGGTTAAAATGCTGGCAACAAACCCACCTCGTTGCTGATCGCCGCGAACTTTCGCTTCTCGTCAGCCATCGCTTCCAGTTGAGCGTGGAGTTCCCGTCGGGTGTTCTCGGCTTGCTCCCGCTCTTCCGCCAGCTGGGCCTTGAGTTCTTCGATCTAAACAGCAGCAATCATTTCATTTTGGATCAAAAAAGTAACCTGTGCGGTGAGGGCAGCCCGCCATTCCGCCGCCATCTCCCGCTCCTCGCAGGCGACGCACCGGTCGGTCCACAGGCGGCAGAAAACGCGGTGGCCGGCCGGCGTGCTGGCGAACACGTAGCTCGCGTTCACGTCCACGTTCTCTCCTGCAATTGGACAATAGAACAAGTACATGAAACAACCACTTCACTCCACTCACTCTGCTCGATCGCCTCTCCGTTCTCGTCCACGATCCGAATCGCCGCCTTCAAGTTCTGCGCGTCGCCCGCAACGGCGACCTTCACGACGCGGCCCCACTCACCCTCCTCTTCGACCACTTTCAGGCGGAAGTGGGTGGTCGGCCGGAACGGGAGCGGCCGTTGCGGGCTCTTCACGAATCCCGCGCGGCATTCCACGCTCTGGACGGTGGACAGCAGAGCCGCGTGTTGGCAGGAGGCCATCGGAAAGGGTGGGCAAGAGGAACGCGTGATCGAGCGCGCGGTCGGTGTGGACTGCCGCCGCGAACCGATCGAGTGGCCAACGCGCCGAGCGGGGCGGCAGACGCCGAGCTTGCCGCTTGGGTTCGCGCGTCCCCCGACCGACTGAACGCGATCGGCGGCCTTTTTACCGCGAGCACTCCCAAGCGCCGCTCTTTGCAGAGAGGTCGAGCGACCCCGATGCTCGTTTTCTTTCGACGCTACCCAGCGAGAGCTTTCGTAATTATGGCGGCTCAAGCATCAACAACGAGAAGCCACGTACATACTCCGTTCGCCTCTGGCTGTGCACGACCAGCTGCTTGATCGCACCGTAGAGGAACGTCTTGTAGTTGGACTTCGCCCGTCGACCGCTCGCTGCTGGAGGGCCGATAGGCGATGCGTTTGAGCCCACGGGTTCGAGGACCAACGGAATCTATTCCGCGGGACGTTGATTAGTCTACACTCTAACCCAACGAAAAAACAAAGATGGTAAATAGCCGAAGGGCGGACCGAAAGAAGCGAATTGCAGAGCAAAAAGCCACCCGACCGTCCGGCCTCTCCGTCGAATGATTCACGAGCGGCGGCCGGCCTCGTTGGCGGCCAGACGGGCGGACAGCCGTTCGCTGTTCTATACAACTCATCCACAAGGTCACACAGAGTTGGTCTAACTGATCGATCGCAATGAAGATCGCCCGGAGCAAAAGGAGCGGTGGTCAAGGGAGTGACGGGAAGCGCCTTTCTTTTTCGGTTTTTTGTTTTTTCCACCCTCTCGGTGGTCGCATGGATTCGATGATAACCCACTCACATCGGACCTGCCGCTCTGCGCATCTGTTTTGCCGCCTTCTTTTGACGCCCGCCTGCAAGAAGCCGGCGGACGGGGCGATGGGCGGCGAGCGGAGGCAGACGGCAAAAGACGTCTGCTCTTTCCGCCCCGCTTTTCTTTTCTGCCGTGTGCGGAGAGTGCAGCCGGCCGGCGGGCCGATAGGCGTGTTCGAACAACCGGAAGATATAATGAACGGGAAGATCTCGATTGAGATCATTGCCCTTTATACAGTCCAGCTTTCATCCCTGCTACTCGCACGCTTTTTTCTTTTTACCTGCCTTTTCCGCTCGCTTGCGTTCGACTAAGGAAAATCACATTTCTGTAGGACTGATCAATCAGGTAAAAGTCAACAAGTTTATTTGAGAGAAACGAAGACTACACCTCTTAAAGAAAGATGCAAAACAAAAGAGCAATAGGGGGAATCCCGCCGCACCTGCAAAATAGAAATCCGGCGCCGAGAGAAAAGAAATCGCGTAGCAGTAGAGGGCAACAACAATCACAAGACAAAAACAACACGCGATCATCACACTGCGCGCTTCTCCGTTTGTGCGACACAACTCGATGAACGTTAGTGGACTGTCGCCTTCGTTCACTTGACGACAGAAACAAAGAAGTTCGTCCTGCTTCGCACGAACGGCCTCCCATGTTCGCTTCAAGCGAGCGGCAGACGCTGAGCGCATCGCAGCGGAAGCTTTCCGGCCGGCTCGCTCGCGAAAGGCAGTCTCCAACTCTTCCAGGGCGGAATGGAAGTCGTTGGAGAGGCAGCGGAAAACGAGGCGATTCGAGATTCCAGACAGGGAGTGGCGGAACACGAGGCTGCAGGCCGAAAAGCGGTGGGCGGCGGCCGCACACTCGACGGCCGTTCGGAAGCCGGTAGCGTCTTGTTTGCCCTTTCTGCTGTTTTCTGTTGCGAGTAGCTGGAACAAGTATGAAGGGAACGTCTACCACTCGGGTTCTTCGAAACTTGCTTCCTTCATCTCGCCCGCCTTCTGCACCCGCTGCGAGAACTCGGTGGCCGCCAGCAGGAGGTGCGGACGGGTTCGCAGTTCTTTCGCGCGATCATCCGCCCGCCGCACGTCTTGCGGACGACACAAGTGGGCGTTGCGGTTGTGGTCAAACCACGGCTGCAGGCACAGAGCCAGCAGAACTCGTGGCGACACCAGCGATTGCCACATCGTAATGTGCCCACAGCCGCCGTTCTTTCTCGATGTCCACCTGAAAGAAAGGAGGAAAAGCGTAGAACAAGGACTCATTGACACTTCGGGCACTTCTTGGTGCTCGTCGCCAGCCCGCTTCTGCTCGCGTGTTCCTCCCTGCCTCTTCGTGCCGCCCACTGGTGGTCCCCCCCCCTCCACAAAACGAGCCGCCGCATCAGACAACCGAGGTGATGAGCGGCCGTCCGCGATGCTCCAAATTTTGTCGCAGTTGACGCCCGGACACCACTTTAGCGACTGCTTGGTCTGAAAGCAGATGAGCGCATGGCCGACCAGTTTGTGCTCACCGCAACGTAGCTCTCGAGCATCCCGCGGCGCCAAGCGGCCATGACTCGATTGCTCACCCCCAGCTGCTCCAAGTGGTGTTCGGTCAAGCGAGCGCAGCCGTCGCCCGGACACTCCACCGTCCAGCGCCCCTCGTCCAGGATCTGAAACAAGGTAGAAGGAGGTGTGCGCTGGCTGATTTCTGCTCACTTGTGGGGTTGCGTGCTGCTGCCAGCTCTCCCGGCAAAAGCGATGTTCTGCACAGCACAAATGGAGAAGGTTTGCGTCTTCGAAACAAATCCCACAAAAGGATTTCCGCGGCATCTGTGAATCCTTCTTGCGAAGGGAATCTTTGCTTGGCGGCGGACCTCGTCTGATTGAAATAAAGCTCGTCTCTAAACAAAACCAGGTTTAAAGCTGTGACGGGAGGACAAACGGACTTTCCGGCCAACTCCTCGACGTTCCACTCGAAGTGCGCGAGCAGCAGGCGGCAGAAGGCGGGCGGCTGGCGGAGGGCGGTGGCCACTCGCGCGACTTCCGCTTCCAAACGGGCAGCCACTTTTTCTGCGGTGAGGATCTGCAACCGAGATTAGCTAAAAAGGGAAGTCTTCACTCGATGCTCACTTCGAAGCCATTGGTTCGCTCAATTCGAACGTCCATCACTTGTACGCTTTCCATTTCGAGTCGGGAGCGCCTTTGGAGAGGAGTGCGAGTGATTGAGCTGTGGTTTGGTGGGTCAGCAGCCAACCACAATCCGCCCACCCGTTTGACCCAACGCCCAGCGATCACACGTTGCGCAGAGCGTGGTGAACTTTGCGTCAATGACGGCCAGCGCAATCTGCCAAACGAGAGGAAGAAAGGCGAACATTCGGCCGCTCGCAGGTCTGATGCTCTCGCATTTTAATTCAGTTTTTGGTCTGTTGTGAGTCTTCAAAAGACCGGAAGCATTCCACAAACCGTTCTTCATTCAGTCGTCCTTTCCGAGAAGGACGACGGGCTAAGCCGGGTACGGGATCAAAGGTCGTCCCCGCTTTATGTGGGGTTTCCGCACTCAATCTGGCGGTCACCACAACGACCACACACTAAACGACTCTATTCTATTCGAACGATTGCTCAACACATTCGTTTGTCAGCTCTTGACGTAGAAAAAGTTGCCGGCGTACGGGCGGCCCAGCTCGTAGCGATCCGCGAACTCGGTCACGTTCCAGCTCAAGCGGTCGGCCACGTCCTCCTGCTCGCGCACGTTGCCCATCCGGCTGGCCTGTTTGTAGACCACGAACACGTAGCGATGACTCCCGCTACCCGGCGGCGGGTCGGGGCCGAAATAGCCGGAAATCACTCAACCTCTTGCCGTGTTCCGCGAACAGCCTGCAAGCAACGCGGGGATTGAAATGAAGGGATCCACGGGGGTTCTTGCCGGGGATGTTGATCACGAGAAAGTGGCGGAAAGGACCGTCCTGGGGGGCGTCCGGGTCGAAGACGGCCAGCGTGTACCATTCGCCCCGCTTCGAGACCCAATGGAGGTCCCGCGGCTCCTTGGCGGCGTCTTTTTTCGTCAACACGTTCCCCAAGCGCGCCGTCTTGCCGCGCCCGAAGTCGACCGTCGCGAAGTGGAGAGGCGCTTGCGGCAGCAGTTGCGGGACGATTCCCTTCTCGTGGAACCACTTGTTCACCTGCAAACGAACCAGTGGATTTGCGATAGGAGCGGAAAGGCATCGCACCAATCCTTCATCCCATCCCACCCCCCTAACTTACGTGTGCGATCCACCGCCTCGAACGCGGCCGCTTCAGCGACTCCCCGACGGCCGCAAACGACGAGAAGAAAGCAACAAAAAGGAAGAAGACGAGCGGAATTCATCACCGGCCGAATGAAGAAGGCAGATTCCAGCTCGCTTTTATTCTCCGCAACGCCGACCGGTGGGCAAACAGACAAGCGGAGCAACCGTTCATTGTGCCCGTCCGCTTGCGAGCTGCTCTTCGCTCAGGGATCACGCGTGCTCCAACGAAAGTCCAAATGAAGGACTCCGGCAGTTGTGTTCTCTTCACTTGGACCCTTTGCTGCAGCGTAGAGGAACAGAACACGCTCTCCGGACTTCTCGTTCGTCCGACTGACCAGCCGGGCAGCAGAAGAGCGAACGGAAGCCGTCGGGTTCCCGCAGAAAAAACGTTCGATTCACAACGAGCGCGAGTACACGATCAGGCGGCGTCTCGAGATGCAAATTCGACTTAACGGTTGACCGCAGTGCTTTGATCGCTCCATTTCTGCTGACCGCCGCCCACCTCCCTGCCGACTGATCGCTGCTGCTCGTCGAGATGCGCTCCCCGCTCGTCGCCCTCCTCGTCCTGCTGTCCGTCGGCTGTCCGCCCGCCTCCTCGGTCTTCCTCTACGACCCCGAGCTCTCGGCCTTCGACCAGTGCGTGCGGGTGGCGCCGGTCGACCTGAGCGTCGGCTTGTGAGTTCTACCCGCCCTCTCCAACGCTCTCCTTTGTTCAGCCGCCTCGAAGCGTGCAATTCGACGGAGGTCTCCGTCCAATGGAGCAAGCAGGAGTTCCTTTCGCTCCTCCTCGATGCCGACGAACATGCGAAATGAGTTCGCTCTCGTTTGTTCCGTCCACTCCCGTCGTTGCAGCTTCTCGCTGAACATCAACGACGTCTGCGCGTTGTCTTGCACGGGCTTCAAGAACGCGACGGGCACCTACTTGAAAGTCGGTGAGTCCTCCTCTCCTCTTTTGCTCAACGACCTTGTTTCAGGCAAGGCGGTCATGAAAGAGGCGTCCGGGAACCTCGTCCTCCGGCCGAACGAAAGTCTGAACTACGCCGACGTGCTTCTTTGCAACACCACCGAAATGATCGGGCAGGCCGGCGGCAATCACTCGTGGACGTCCATCCGCTTCCAACGGGAGAGCGCCGTGAACGAGGTCTCTGTCTTTGTGAGTCAACCCCTTTTGATCACTCATTTTGGAGAGCTTGCAGATCGGCAAGGGAGTAAACAATGCCCATTTCGGCGAGTACCTGCCCCCGAACGCCACGTGGCCGGCCGCTTCGACCGCTCAACCCGCCAAAAGCGAGTCCTTCTTTCCGTTCTCTCCACGCCATCTCTTCGTTCTTTCAGGTTCTTCGACCAAATCGCTCGTTCCCGCTTGGATTGCCTTCTTTGTGGGAGCCGCCGCCTTCTGGTGGTGAGCGGCCACTTGTTTCTTTCCACACCAACGTCTATCGCTGTCCACTGGCTTCCGTCGAATAAACGCCGTTCGAACTTCCTTTGCTGTTGCTCGTGAATAGGAATCTTCGAACCCACTTCTGTTGGTTAAAGTGGTTTATTCACTCAAATAACAAAACAATTAACAAACCTTTGGGAGTGGAATGAGGGAGGCCGCGCAAACGCCGTTCAGTTAGTCGTCGAAACAAAGAAAAATATGAATGGGTGGGGGAGGGAGTGAACAATCGATACTCTTCGAAGCCAAATGGACCGCCTTCTTCGCTCGTTCGGGTAGCCATCAGAGCGCTCAGTCGCCAAAAGGGCGTTGGTGGAGGTCGGGGCACGAGGCGAAGTTGCGAGGCTGTCCGGAGGGCGCCGCCGTCGGGATGCCGCTGCTGCGAGAGGAGGAAGAAGACGGGCGGATGTACGGGCCGTCGCCCCGAAATCTTCGCGATCGTCTTGGCGGCGGAATCGGGCGTGCGGTTTGCCGGAAACGTTCCGCACTCCCGCGTACTCCGGCTGAACGGCGGGCAGGAGGTTGGAGTGAGTCTTCTCGTCGGGGTGCCTGCGAATGAACGAGCTATATGAACCGCGTACTCGACGAATCTGAATACAAAACATAGGGATCAGAGAACGGAGGGTCAAATGCAGACCGTCTCCACGACGGATGCTTCGACAACGTCGCATCGTTCCCGACAACGAGCAGCAGGTGCATCGCGCGAGTGAACTATACACTACCTAGAAATCATCCAACGGTTTGCAAACAACACCTGGATCTTCATCATGCATTCGTACAAGGGATGGAGGAACGGAAGGTGTTTATTCTCGTGTGTCGCTCACTTCTTCTCGGCGGGCGGCCCGACACAGGGCGCGTCTTCGGGCGCCACGCAGTTCATCGGGATGCGCAGCATTTCGGGCTTCCGGTCGGCCGCCTTGAACACGTCGCGCGCGTCGGTCGCCTTCTCGTCGGCCGGCAGGTACGTGAGCACCAGCTTGTCCTCCTTGGCCTCTCCTGAACGAACGGAAGGGTGAAAGAAGGGGGCGGAGGGACGAACCGGGCAGGCGGGTAACCACGAGGTTTTGGCACTGGCCCGCGTCGATCAACATGTGCACGGGATTCACGCGGAAGAGGGCGTTGTCCGAACAGCGCACCTGCAAGAAGAGAGGAGTGGACGAGAGGCGAGTGAACGCACCTTGACGGCCGCCCGCTTCTCGCCCAGATTCGCGATCATGTGCTCCGAGCGGCTGCCGGTGGGCAGGAAGCTCGCCCGCTCGGGGTCCACCGACAGCAGGAGCTCCTTCTTGGGCTGCGAGGGCACGTCCTTCGTGCCTTCCGCCGTCTTCGGGTCGGACATCTCGGCTGGTCGCGGCAGAGGAGCGTCCGCACAGGCAGAGGGCGGCTGGATCGAATGAGCTCTGGGAGTTTCTTTGCGGGAAGGAGTTTGCATGAACGCCTGCATTGCTTGTGTTGCTTATTGCAAGCCGGTATTCCACCTTCCGTCTTGCCGGCCAGAACGCAGAAATACGGAGTTCATCGAATGCTCGCCGTCCACCACCGCGCTTTTTTCCTCTGCCCAACAAAGGAGTGCTCGCCCGTTTATTCTCTTCTCGAACGCAACGGAGGAATCAGCCCTGACGTAGAGGAGGCGGCGGCTGGAGGCTGTCGGAGGTGTTGGAGCCGGTGGGCTCCTCCCAGTCCAGCGGGTGGTCCCACTTGCAGTTGAGGGCGCTCATCGCCTGCAATCACAAGGGATCAGCAAGAGAGGGAGCGAGCGGACCGACCGTCTGGAGCAGGCCGACGATCAGCGCGTAGTTGGGCGCCTCCGAGAAGCTGAGCGCGTCGATGTGCGCGAGGATGGGGTCGAACTCGGCGAAGCAGCCGGCGAGGAACTCCGCCCGCGTGGCCGTCCGGGCGCTCAGTTTGGCCGCCTGAACGGCCGTTCGGTCTGCAAGCGGGCGAGCGGTGATCGGAAGGGGCGGGCGGCTTGCCGGTCATCGCGCGCCACGGGAGGGCGCCCTTTGTGAGTTCGACCATCGTGTAGAACCTGCAGCAATGAGTGATGAGAATAGAGGAGCGGGCGGGCACGTGCCAACTCTCCACGTCGTCCTTCCGGCCGAGGTCCGACTTCAGGTGGGCGTTCAGCGAGCCGTAGCGCGTCGTGCCGCGCCAGCCGACCTCGCCGCGCGACGGGAGGACGCGTCCTTGCTGCACGAACGGGAGAGTGAGGGGCAGGGCGGGAGGACTCACTTTGTCCACGTACTTGCGCGCGAGCCCGAAGTCGATGAGGAAGACGTCCCGCTCGCGGAGGCCCAGCCCGATGGCGAAATTGCCCGCCTTGATGTCGCGCGAGATGAAGCCGCACTTCTCGTGCAGCTCCTGGATGCCCTGCAGACGAACCGATGGAGGAAGGAGGGAGAAGGGCGCACTTGAAGGGTCATGATCGCCACGCGCACGGCCGTCCGCTGCGTGAAGCGACGTTCGCGCTGCTCGTTGCGCAGATCGTGGAGGTTCTTGCCGAGGAGCGGCATGATCAGGAAGCAGAAGTGGTGCGGGACTTCGCCCTGCAAAAGAGGTGAGTGGAAGGTGGGGGGAAGACGCACGTAGTCGATCAGTTCGACGAGCCGCCGGCAGCGCGCCTGGCCGGCCGCCTTCAGCACTTGGGCCTCGACGTGGAGCACGGAGCGGCTGAACTTCTCGGTCTTCACGGCCACTCGGCTGCAAGCGGCGGGCGGGTGAGTGAGGGAGGCGGCCGCCCACCCCGTCCCGTCCGGCAGCAGGCCCGCGAACACGATCCCGTATCCGCCTTCGCCCAGCACGGACAGCAGGCGGTAGGAAGCGCCGCCCTCGTCCGCGCACGACCTCGTTCACCTGCAGCCAAGGAGGAGTGATCGGACTGAGAGTGAGGACTCGCTTGTGGCAACCGCTCCGCCGACTCCGCTGCGTCCGCTTCGACCGGCACCTTCGGCCATCGTGGGAGTTCGAAGAGAGCGGGCGAAAGAACGACCACGCGGTCGGGTGTTCCAAAGATCGAGTGGGTTCGAAGCAGAGCGAACCAACAAGAAAGCGGTGGTCATACGCAAAATGGCCGTTGATTTCTCGTATGCTGGAGGACGGATGGAAGACGTTTGTTCTTTCGCTTGTTCGATCGCTGCTAATGAACGGGACTTCACAAAGACTTTATTCAGTGCAAAACAAATCGATTCAACGAGATCCGTTCTCCACCTTGCCCCGAAAGACGGACTCGACGAGATGGTTGAAAGAAGCTGCAATTCCAAAGGTGAAAGAGAGTCTGCTGGCGGAACGAACCGCCCGTCTTCTCGTGCCGGCGGTCAAGAAGCCGCTCGGCCAGTCGTCCACGAAAGTGGCCGACCACGATGGCCGCCATGAAGACGAAGTAGACGAGCGGATTGGAGACGTTCGGGCGCCAAACGGAGCGCCGAGCGGGAAGGCGGGCGACCCGAAAGAAAGAGGAGAAGAGCGGCGGTTGTGGCGTGCTGGAGCCACTGGCCGACGCTCGCCGCCTCGTTGAGCCGAGCAAACGACGCCGCGTCGAAGGCGAGCAGCCCGGCGGTCATCAGGAGGACGGCGAAACGAAAGGCGACCGCCGGCCCGCCGCTCCTCGCCGCCCAGCCGCTCAGCCAGCCGGGCAGCAGGCGGCCGCGGGCACACGCGTGCACGTTCCTGAACTCTGCGCTCATTTTTGAAGAAGGCGAGTGTTTTCCGCGTGTAGCCGAACATCGTCACGTTCAGCGAATTGATCAGACCGATGGCGATCAGCAGCGAGAGCGCAAAATCCGCCCGGCCCGGGGGTTACGCGAGCGAATTACTGGGAAAAGGGATGACTCCTTTGCAATCACCTTCATGAGAGAATCGGCGTCTCAGCTATAGATCATCAGCGGAGTGCCCACGACCAAGCAGACGGAAGCGTTCACGGCCGCGTACAAAACGACGAGCAGCCCGACGGAAATCGAGAGGGCGAGCGGAAGGTTCCTGTAATCGACCCTCCACTCCCGCCTCCGCCCTGTCCGGGTCGATCCCCCTTCCACCCCAACACACGCCACGTCGTAGCCCTCGAAGGCGAAGAAGGCGCCGTAGAAGGAGGCGATAGATGAGTCGGGGTCGAGCGTCGAGTTCGCGAACGGCGCCGAGAAGTTCGCCCACTCGCCGCCGCCAAGCCGGCCGCCGGCCACACGAGCGACGCGGCTTCGATCTGCGGGAGAAGAACGAACGTGTTCTCAAGTGAGTGTTCCCTCGAGTGCTCACCGATTGCGTCTGCTTGATGACCCGACTGGGCGACGTGAAGATGCCCGACCCGACCACGTGCCCGATGGTCAACGCGAGCGATGCATCCGACGAGGCCGATCGAGCGGCGACCAGACGAATTCGGGGACTTCATTAACAGAACGAACGAGGGGTGTGAAGACGAGTGAAGCGAGTGGCGGTTGCAATCTTTGGGCTCCTTGCACGCGCCTTTCGAAAGCTCGTGCTCGAGGGAATCCACGAATTTGTTTCTCATCGTTTCGTGCGTGTGGTTCTCGGAATTCAGGGGCAACAATTCGGTTCTCCCACGCCTTCTCATCGCCCGTAAACGAATTCGATTGCGCATTGAAGGGGAGCGAATTGAAACGCGGAAACGCACGTCGTTTGTTCCGTGCACACGCGACACGAGTCGGCCGGCCGCATCAAAGTTTTCGCCGATCGGCCGTCTGTTTCGTTCTTTCGATCCTTTGCGCCTGCCGGCCGGCCGGCTCGTCGCGGATCGCCCGCCGCCCAGATGCGTCGCGATTGAACGAGCAATCGGAAAGGAATGCGCGTGGAAAGCGGTCGCTAAAAACCGTCGACATCTCCCGTTTGTTCCTTTTTCGGTTGACTCACGTCTTTGCCCTCTTCTCGTGCACTCGTGCCATTCAACGGATTTCTCGTGTGAACAAGATGAAAGTCCTTCTCCTCGTTCTATTGTTCGTCTTGTTGGACGAAACAGCCGGCCATCTCCCGTGAGCCCTCTTTCTTCCGTTTCTTCACGCAACGACGAGCTTTCAGGCGACCGATCGGAAAGCGGGACGCGGAGATCACGAGCGTGCGCGTGGAGACGAGCGGCGACGCGAAGCCCATCCGCCACGAACTCCCGGTCGTCGCCTCTCGCCCGGCCTCCCTCCGCTTTCAGCGCCTGATGGGCTCCCCGTTCATGAGGCAAGTTCGATGGAAAGACGAAAGGATTGTGATCCGACTGTTTCCGTTTCAGCTTCTTCCTTCGGCATTTTGACTAGCAGACACATGCGTCTCGAATTCTTGTACTCGTGTTCAATAAACAGAAGATTGAATTCACGTGAATCTTCGGTCTCCAACCATCCACCTCGTTCACGTTTCCGGTGAGGCGTCACAACACAAAACATTCAACTGGCGGCCGCTGAACAAGTGGCGGGTGATCGCGCGGGGCTTGTGCAGGCGGTGAACAACGAGCATTCGGTCGAACGGAAGAACGAATCGGGCGCGAATGGGGAAAACACGGAACGAAGTGCGGGCGGCTTCGAAATCGAGGCCGAAAGCATGGCTTTGTCGTAGCGCGAGTCTTTTTATCCAACGCGATCGCAGTCTGTCTGTTCCGCATGTTCCCCTCTTTTCGCCAACAATTCCGACCGCTTTACCCTACATTTTTCATTCATCGACGAGAGAGACACACACAAAAATTGGGCTCTTGGATAGGGACGAGCTGCTCACTTCTGATCCGTCTGGATGATCAGCTCCTTGCGGTCCAGCTGAAAGGAAGGCGGGAGTGAGTGAGCGGGGAAGAGCAGTGGACTCACGTCGCCCGCGCCCTGACCGCCGGCAGCCGGAGGGCCCGCCTGCTTCTCCGTCACCGGCGGGTCTCCGGCTTGAGTGACGCCGGCGGCTTGCGTTTGGTCGGCGGGCGGAACGGCGGCCGTCTTTTGCGCGTCCTTCGGCTTCTCGCCATCCTTCTTGGCACGCTTGTTGCGGGCCATCACGAAGAGGATCGCGGCCAGCAGGAGGAGGACGAGGAGCGCAAGGACCAGATTTCCGCTGGACGAAAGAAGGCGTGAGAAGCGCGAGGAAGCGGCGAGAACTCACACCAACGACGCGGTCATCCAGGCGGTCCAACAGTTCTCCTCGTCCTCCTGCTTGCTGGCCGCCTGCTTCGGGGCGGGAGTTGGCGGAAAGAATTCGCCCAAATCCCCTCGGTCGACCTGCAGAACGGAGGAGTGGACCGGTCGTTCTCTTCGAACCCACGACGAAGCTCATGTACGTGGCCTTGTCGACCTCTTGGACCACCTCCACCGTCGTCCAGGAACGCAGTTCGTTGGCCTCCTCCAGCAGCGTCTTGCCTTGACAGAACGTGAGCGAAGTCTCGTTGTCGTACATGAGCTGCCCGTCGGACGCAACGCCAAGTAGCCCATGTTGCGGACGCGACGGCGATCTGAAGCGGGAAGGCATTCGTTGACGATGGAAAGCAGCCTACCGGCTTTGAACGTGGCCGAATCGCCTTCGAAAGTGACCGTGCAGTTGCCGCCGATGATGGTCTTGAAGCTGCAACGGGCACATGGAAGGAAGCCGAACAAACGGACCGATTCGGACGGTGCGAGCCGACGTGCACTTGGAGCACCTCTCCTTTGCTCCACTGCACCGCGTACTTCAGGTCCTTCTGGCAGTTGTCCATGTCGCTGCAAGGGCGTGAGTGCGGGGAAAACGCTCGAGAACTCACAGGTCCTTGTAGTTGGTGCTCATCGACGCGTCGAGCGGCTGGGCGCACTCGTCGAAGTTGGTGTGGTCGGGGTCGAAAAGCCACTCGCCCAGCTCGTGGGTGACCACGATCTCCGCCGATCCCTCACAAACGGCGACCAGCAGAGCAATGAAGACCGAGAGGATGGCCGCCGGGGAGCGCATCGTGACGGGCAGGAGACGGAGCGGAGAGCACAGACGACGGGAGTGGACCCGAATGCGAAATTCCGCTCGCCCTCTGCGCTCCCGCAGTTTCCTCATGCAAATTCGCGTTACGCAATCGAGTTTCTGCCGTCGGAAAGCCAAGAGTTTATTCTTCCAAACATCCCCGCAACACGAAGGCACCCTCTCTTCAATAGTGCTCGCTGTAGAGCCGGAAGATCTCCTTGGGGGACACGTAGTGGACGGAGATCAGGTGCTCCATCTTGGCGGTCTTCAATCCGCCGTCCGTTGAGAAGAGCGGAGAGGAGAACACACCCGATCGCCCGGATAGGCGTAGAACATGAACGGCTGCCAGACGGCCGGATTGCCGAAGAAGTTCTGCACGGAGGTCGGGAGCATCCGATGGCGCCCCTCCTCGTCGCGCGTGTCCAGCGAGCTCGCGTTGAGGGCGTGCATGCAGCGGCCCATCTGCAGGTCCTCGTGCTCCTGTGCGGGCCCGCACTCGCGCGTTTCGTTCCGCCGCTCGCCGAAGCGGCGGAGAGCTTCCCTGCAAGCAACGAGGAGCTTCTCTTGGGCCGTCTGTCCACCCACCGACTCAAGCCGTAGCCCGCCCCTCCGGACATGTAGCCGTCCTTCACGTACGGCGCAAGCCGACAGCCGAAGTACGCGGCCTCGTCGGGCGAGTGGGCGGCGAGCATCGCGCGCAGGCGGTCCACTTGGACGAACGCGTCGTCGTCCGCCTTCAGAAAGAAGTCGAAGTGCTCCAGCTCCGTTTCGTAGAGCGCTCTGCAACGAGGAGTGAGTGGAGAAGAGTGTGCTCACTTGAAGGCCGCTCTCGTCTTGTTCCACAGGCCGTTCCGCCCCTCCTTCACGCCCGTGTCCAGTGTCGGCAGTCCCAAGCACTGGAAGAAGCGAGTGGAGGGATAGAGGCGACAGAACGCGCTCACCGCCGGCGGCGTCACGTACACGATCTTGTCGCAATGGGGCGCCCACGTCTTGCTCACGGCCACCACCCGCGCGACGTTCGTCTTCCACGTGGCGATCCAGCAGAAGATCCGCGGCCTCCGCTGGACTGCAAGACGGAGTTGGAGGTGTGCCATGCTTCCTCTTGCTTTTTGGAGGATCCGTGGTGATGGAAGGCGCGTTCGGCTCGTTCTCTGCCTTTCGGATCGACTGATCGCGAGTGGCATTCGAAGTGCGGGGAATCGAGTTGCCGGCCAAGTGGAGTCGAAAAGCGGGTCGCCAGTCCGGCCCGCCGCTCGAGAAGACGACCAGCAGGAAGCCGAACAGAAAGCAGACGACCACGAGAACGAGCAGAAGGCGAAAGCAGCGGCAAGTGGGAAACCGGACGTTCCACTCCGCTTCCTAAAGAGAATCCGATCAAAGGAAAGAGAACTCACCGCCCCGTCGTCGAGCATTCCGTTGGAGAGCGGCCGCCCTCTCCGCAAACAGACAATGAGAAATGAGCGGGCGGTCGCTCTCTTCGAGCCCGATCGTCGGGAGCGGGGCATCGCTGTCGTGTGCGTGGAGAAGGGCGGCAGTCAGCTCGACTGGACGCCCTGCAGGAACACGAGCACGTTGAGCTCCTTCAGGCGGATGGAGGCGTCAAAGGAAGAATGTCTTGGACACCTTGATGAGCTGCCGCACAATCACGGACATCGAATCGCCGAAGGATTTGAAGAACTTCTTCGTTTCAATGCGCTAACGGGATCCGATCACACCTGTTTCGAGTCCATTTGCGGCGTTCGGTCGGCGAAGTGCTTGCTGGAGGTCGCCGTCGCGAACACGGGATTCCACTCGTCGCTGGCGGTGCGTGCGGGGAGTCCAGAGCAGAGCTTGCTCGCGAGTTAAACGCCACTGCTCGCCTGTCCCAACTTCTCAACGAGTCGAATTTATTCGTTGAACAGAAAGAGAAGCACCTGCACGCGGTGCACACAAAAGACAGAACGGAAGGACACTTGCGCGTTCACGGACGGCCCAGCTTCTTGTTGGCCACCGGCCGGTAGCCGCTCTTCTGCAAACAGGAGGATGGGAAAAGAGAGAACGGTCTCACGGTCGTTCGGGCTTGGTCGCCGAGGATGATGGCCGGCCCGTAAAGCGTGTTACCGCCGCCCTCGCCGTCTTGCGTCTGGTCGGCTTGGATTTGGGTGCCGCCGTACGTACTCTTCGTTTGGTCTGCCTGCGTCTTCGGACAGACGACGACGCTCAACGGTACTAGGAGCAAACGGTAACTGCCGTCGAACGACGTGGATGAAAAAAGAGAGGCGAAGGGAACTCACGAGATCAAGCCGATCACCCAACGGCGGTCTCCCGCACAGCCACG
The DNA here is from genome assembly GCA_024699865.1 of Aphelenchoides fujianensis. Classification (NCBI taxonomy): domain Eukaryota; kingdom Metazoa; phylum Nematoda; class Chromadorea; order Rhabditida; family Aphelenchoididae; genus Aphelenchoides; species Aphelenchoides fujianensis. Next base: position 180,334 of record JAMPIO010000125.1, read on the forward strand.
CCGTTCGCTGGTTCTTTTCGATCCAATCAATTGCCATCCGCCTCTTTCAAGACCACCTTGCGGCCCAACTACAAGCGATCGAGGATCGCGTGGGCGCAAAGTTCCGCCCCCGCCTCGGGCCGGCCCCCCGACCGTTCGGACTTCCGCGAGCGGTGTGCGGAGCACGTCCAAGCGATCAAACGACGGTTCACTCGCGATGTCGCCAAATGAGGAGAAGACGCGCACCAACAAGCGGCCTGCGTGGAGCTGACCGCAAAAATTAAGGCGAGCTTCGAGCAACTGAACGCGCTGAACGAGACGATTGGCCGTCTCTAAGAGGTCACGGCCGGCGTCCCGTTGGAGGAGAGAGAAGTCGACCGTCAAGCCGCTCAACGGGACCACGACGAGAAGATGGCGGAACTCCGCCAACTGGTCGGATGATTGGAAGACTGGGCAAGAAGCAGTTCTTGGTCTTTTTTCGATCAACCATCCAGTTCTTGCAGCTTCTTCTGCGCACACTTCGTCCAGACGCTCATTGAGACGATCGCCGCGGTTCAGCCGTTCAAAAGACGGCTTCTCGCGACCACGTTTGTTTTCGCACTGAATCTTTGCTTTTAAGACCTCCTGTTAATTCGTTGTTTGACAACAGCCTAACCTAACTCTTCTACAAGCTTCGCATCTCCACCTTCATGCGCAAAAGAAACCCGCCCAATAGTCACTCCCCCCGCCGCCCGCCCGCGCTCTCTCGCCCGTGCAGAGAAAAAGCGGGCCACCGAAAGAGCGCCCCCCGCTCGCCGCCTCGCCGCGCGCGCCGCCCGTCGCCGGCCGGCCGCCCGCAGTGGACGAGAGGCGCCCGCCGGCCGACTCATAAACTTACCTGGCGAACGCTCTAGCACGATCACCAAGGTGCTAAGCGCATCGTGAGACTTGGCCATTGCACTTCTGGCTTCAGGTTGACCGGTGAGGCAGCTCCGAGTTGGGGTTGGCCTGTCGCTCAATTTTTGCGTTTGGGGAGGAGCGTTCGCGCCCTCCCTTCATCTTCGGCTTAGGCATGCAAGTGGAAGTCGAATGGTCTATAGTATTGGACGGCAGGGAGCGAGTGGCGGCGTGCCGCTTTCTGTCGCCGGCGGTGAGCACTCGCTTCTCTTCACCGCACTCCACGCGCTGCTCGCTGGTCGGAAGAGTGGGCAAGCGGCGAGAAAAACGTGTTCTTCCCGTCCTCCTTTGCCCGCTCGTTCGCTCTGCTCCACAAACCGTCATTTTTCTACGCACTTGAGAAGATCGATACAAAAAGATACAAACAGAATTCTCCCGCAAGCCTCTTTTATTCGCAACACACGCCTGCGGCAGATTCAACGTTTTTCGAAGAGGAGCCGTCCGTCCTGCACCATCCGCGTGATCTCGATGCGGGCGTTCGGGAGGCGACTGCGGGCTCGAAGTTTCTGCTCGTGGATCACGGGCACGCCGCCGACCGTCGCGACGACCAGCACGGTAAACTCGTGGTCGAAGAGCGGCTCGTTCGTCCGTGTGGAGTCTGAAGGGCGAACAGGAGTGAGGAGGAGAACGAGGGACTTGCCAGGACTTGCGTGCACACTCGAAGCTCGATCTTTCTCCGGCGTCTCGGACCGGAGGACCGCGGGAGTCGCCCGCTTCACTCCCAGCGAAGGGGCGGAGTGCAGGAACGAGCGACTCGACGGCAGCCGGACGGCCGATGGGGTCGCTTGGCGCAGCCGCGTGCACGAGCAGCTGGACGAGCGGGCGCCCGTCGGATGAACGGCGGCGAACGGCTGCGCGAACGGGCGGCCGAGGCGACGGTCGGCCGGGCGAAAGACGGCAGCCGCTCGTTGGAGCGAGCGGGCGGCGTGACTGAAGGAAGCGGCGATCACTCCAGCGGGCAACCGAGTTAACGAACCACGTGCCGAGCGGAGATCGACGGAGTTCATCGAAGTTCCCGAACGGAGCGGAGCACCCGGCCGTTGGATCGAAAGCGATCGAGCGGCTCCACGCGACGAGCCGAACGGAGCGCTCGAGTTCGATTGGGAGCGAGGCGCGTGCAATTGGCCGTCCACTTCCTGCAGACGCCTGAACATCGGAGATATGAGTAAAAGAGAAGGCAAGAGAACTCACTCGTTGCGGTTTCCAGTCTGCACGCGAACCATGCGGTTTTCTGCCGGGTGCCGTTCCACCTTCCGTTCGCTCTGATCAGCGAAGTTGTCCAGCGAGCTCATCTCTCCAGTCTGCGGTCAGTTGGCAGACGAGACGGACAGAACCGAGTGTTCAGAAGGAAGCAGCAGAGCGAAAGTGAGCGAGAGCAATCGGCGAGCGGCCGCCGTCGTGCAAATTCCTCCCGTCGCTGATCGAGCTGAATGATTTCTCCTCTTTGATCGGTTTGATGTCCACAGTTCTCGTATTCTTCGCGACTCTACGGCCTCGCCCACGAGCGTGCGCAGGGACAGCTCGTGGTACCCGTTCTTAAGACAACCGAAAGCTCCCTTTAGTCATCGCCACCGCTCGGTCAGCGATCCCAACACCTTTACTCTACTGTTTATCACCTAACCGACAGAAACACAACGGAGGATTGACTCGTGGACGGGCATCAAGAGGAACGCTACTTCTTGTCCATCTCGATGATCAGCTCCTTGCGGTCCAGCTGAAAAGAAGGCGGGAGTGAGTAAGCAAATAAGGCGAGGGGACTCACGTCGCCCGCACCCTGACCGCCGGCGGCCGGAGTGCGCGCCTGCTGCGGAGTGGCCGGCGGCGCCTGTTTCTCCGTCACTTGGGCGTCTCCCGCTTGCGTGGCGCCCGCCTCCGCTTGGGTCTGCTCGGGCGGCGGCCGTCTTCTTGGCGTCCTTCGGCTCCTCGCTCTTCTTCTTGAGCATACAGAACAGGAGCACCGCCAGCAGGACGAGCAGGATGAGAAACAGGAGGATGTTCCCGCTAAAACACGGCGACGATTGGAGGAGTGAGAGGGGGACTCACATGTACGACACGATCATCCAGCCGTAGGAACACGTGGCCGACTCGTCCGCCGACTTGTCGCCCGATCCCGTCTTGCCCGAGCCGGCCTTACCCTTGGCGACGGCGGTAGTGGTCTTGGAAGCCGTGCTCGTAGTCGTCGTCGAGGTGGACGTCGTGGGGGGCGCGGCGGTGGTGGTCGGAGGGTGGTACTCGCCGAATTCGCCGCCGTGAGTCTGCAGTTTGCTGATCAGTGAAGGACCCGGTAGGAGGAGCTCACCATGGGCGCGAAAAACTCGGTTCCGCCGCTGACCGCCTCGAATTCCACGCTCGTCCACTGATTGCCGTTCTCGCCCTGTTGCTGCATCTGCACACCTTTGCATGCAAATGGAGGATCGTTGTCTTCGTGATTGACGCCGTTGTTCGGTTCGAGAACCAAGTAGCTGTCGGAACCCAACGGCGTGTTGCCTAAAGGACTGGTGAGAAGAGTTCAGCATCTGGAAGACTCACCCGATTTCAGCTCCCATCGACCGTTGGTTTGCACGCTTTCGAACATCATCGTGCACTTCTCGTTGATGGTCACCACGAACCTGTAAGAACAAGAAGTGGTGGATGAAAAAAGCGAGATCCTACTTTGCTTGATTGGTGGCGCGGTAGTGGATGTGAAAGGCATTGCCTTTGGCTTGGATGAAGATCTTGGCGCTCTTGCACTTCGCCAAGTTGCTAAACGAAGATCATAGAAGGAAGGGGCAGGTCAACTTACAAAAACTTTCCGCTCAAGCCGTAATTGTTCATCACTTGACCGTTCCAACGTTCCACGCAGTCGGGGTACGCCGTGTTCGTCGCATCGAAGAGCCACGAACCGGTGCCAGCGCCGCCGTTGCCTCCCGCTTGAACAACAGCGAGATCGCCCGCTCCTTTGCGAACGGCGACGAGCAGGACGAGGACCGACAAAGCGGCCGCCAGCGAGCGCATCTCGGAGAGCAGCAGACCGATCGGAGGGCAAGAAGAGGAAGGAGAAACAAGGAGCACAGACGACAGGACTGAACGCAAATGCGAGGTTCCGCTCGGTCTGCTCGCTTTCGACGCCCTCGCCATTTGCTCATGCAAATTCGCGTTACGCAATCGAGTTTGTACCGCTTGGAGTCCGGAAGATTATTCCACTAGCGAGTCAAGTCGAAACGCAATCCCGCCAGGCAGAAGCGACTACTAACTTGTTGGGTCTACTCGGCGAGCAGGTATTGTTCCTCCCTTATCAACCGCGTCGCGAGCAAATTGCGCGTTTCCGGCTTTGTGGCGTACGCAATCAACCAATGAGTCCGCCCGTCTACCCATTTCCTTCTCACGTCCTTTTCTAACGAACGCTGGTTTCGGTGTTTCAACATCCGCGCGCTCAAACCACCAACCCGTGCACCATTATCGTTTTTATTCAAAAGTTTTGCTCGAAGCGGTCGGCACGTCCACGGCCGTCGACTTGCGCTGGACGAGGGACGGCGGATTGCGGCGGCTGGACGTGGGCGAGAGCATCTTCGGAGGGCTCGTCCACGCTGCAAACGGGGAGCGACGGAGAGTTGGCGTAAACCTCGAAGGACTCGACGAGCGGCGTCGCCGCAAGCGGTGCAGGACGAACGAACAGGACGGCGGTCAGCGAGCAGTAGGCGACGGAACAGGCGAGATTGACGGCCAGCTGGAGGAGGACGTTGAAGCGGTGGGGTTGGAGACCGCCCGGCAGAAGCGCGTGTTCACGCAGTCCAGCGTCTTCTGTTGGCCGCGGGGCGGGCGTTGAGCAACACTTCCTGCTGTTTGCCGGGGAAGCCGCCCTCCCACATCCAGTTGAGGCCGGGGATTTGGAGCAGCACTCGGTGAACGAAACGGAGCGGCCGAGAGCGGTTGGGTCGTGTTGACCACTGCGCCGTCCACTCGCTCGTTCTCGTCTATCCAGGGAATAAGAAACGGCAGACGATCGTGTTCGCGTGCAGCTCCAGCTGAATCGCCCACACGCCCGACTGCCGCGTAACGGCGGGATCCCCTGCTTCCGCGGCAAACCCCCACGCGTGTCCGCAACAAACTAAACGAAAAAATGGACCTGCCTGGCCGTTTCGTTTCAGTGCATCCCGTTGGCGGCCAGCCGAATGACCGTCCGCTTCACGGGCATCCGCTCCCCATCTCCGCCATTCCAGTCGAACAGTTGTATTCGGCGCTCAGCTCGAAGTCCACGCGCCCCACGTCCAACCGCTTCGACGAGAGCAGGGCGTTTGCGAGAGTCCAACACGGGGAGCATCGCGCCGACCGACTGGGCGGCGTTCGCAAAAATCAAGTGGGTTCTTTTAAAGAAAACCATCCCTCGTTTAACTCGCGTCTATCAAAGAGGACGTGATTTCACACGATCGTTTTGGATCGACTGATCGCTGGCCACGTGTGAACACACAAGACGTTGGAAAGCACCGTGTCTCCCCTGCATCATTTTTGCGATCAAGATTACGAGCGTTTACACTGCTGGCCAAAAATTTGGAGGACACCCGTATCTCAACAACGACGAAGAGACGCCGTGTGAAATTCAGGATTTAGACGTCTTGCCTGAATACTACATCAACCGATAACAGAAGAGTTGACTCGAATCGGTTCATCCAGCGAAAAGTTGGAATCATCAAAAATCGGCTGACCAAAAATTTGGAAGACACTTGAACTTTCGCTCGTGTCCGTTTTATTATGCTCCACTGACGATCGAATTTGTTTGATTCTTATAGAGGAGAGTCTTGTGATTCTTTTGAGCTCTATTTCACTAACAGCTCGCGGGTTTGGAGCGAGCAGCCCAGCGTCGAAGCTGGGTAGTCGCGCGCCGCGGGATTTTGCGTTCTAACAAATTTTGTACGGTTTTGGTGAGCACCTACTGAGTACTGCAGAAACGTTAAAGGTCCATACACTTCCTGCTTTAGTGCAAAGGCTTTAAACAAAATATGTCGGATGAGTTGGAGCTTGTCTCGATGCCTCTTCCGCCCAGGCGACGTCTTTTGCGCCATTTCCAACCGAAACAACCGATTTCGACGATGACAAAACCACTCAGTCTTGCAGCACGTATTGCTGCGAATGCGAATACAAAAAATCGTACGGACACAACTTTTCATTGACGAGAGAACGCATCTTCAATGCTAACCACTGCGCAGGCTTTAACCTCGGGTCTGTGCGCCGCCAACCTGAGGCTTGCGTCACGTTAAATAAGCTCTATTTGAGTCGCGAGAGTCAAAAACATCCAAATCGGCCGAAAATAGCCCCGTCTTGTCATTACAATTTCAAGTGTGGAAGTCACCAAAACACCACTGACGGCTACGTTCAAACTAGCAGCGATCGCCGCTTTGCACGGCGGTGGTGCGGAGTCTTTGTGAAGCGAAATTGAAACAGACATCGTAACAGTTTTGTCAGACTCGTTTTGTCCACAGATTCGAATCTTATCGCTGGTTCTGTTTGATCGAACGCAAAATAGCGAGGGCACTGGTTTGAAGTTCTGATCCAAGCTGAGATTTGCTGCAAGTTACAAGCAGAATTTGTTTCGTACAAACGTCTTCCAACTCTGTAGGTGTTGCGCGTTTTAAAGTTGGTCGCTCGATCAGCACAGTAATTCGAAAATTCGTGTTTGAATTCCGTTTTCTACTGCGACTACAAAATCGTGTGTATACTTCAAAATTCTGCATTTCTTGTGCGGAAAAAAGCGGAATAGGTGGACAAGAATCGTAGAAGCCATGAGAGCACAAATGACCACTTTCAAAATGATGAATTTTAGCGAAAACGGCGCGGATCCAAGTGTCTTCCAAATTTTTGGCCAGCCGATTTTCGATGATTCCAACTTTTCGCTGGATGAACCGATTCGAGTCAACTCTTTTTCTGTCGTTTGATGTAGTCTTTGGACGAGAGTTCTAATGGCTGAAGACTGGCTCTTGTAATTGCTTGCTTTTCGAGATGCAGGTGTCCTCCAAATTTTTGGCCAGCAGTGTCTTGTTGCCGTTGGAATTCAAGCCATCTATTCGAGCAAAACGGTACAGAAGGGAGCATCGGTCTTGAAGTCCTGCAATTCGTTCACCAAGATCGAGCGCCTGCAAGCTTCAGCAGTTGGGTGTCTGCAAGAACACGCCGTTCAACACAACGCTTTTCCCGCTCTCACCCTCGAACACAGCGGCCATTTGCGGGAACTCGCGCCGAAAGTGCGCCTTTGATTCGGCGGGCAGCTTCGACCACTCGGCGTCCGCGTACTTCAGCACTTGGCGAATGAACTCGTCCCGGTCGTCGTCCAACAACGGGGTCAGCGAGTCCACCTTTCTCCATGTACTGACGAAAGAATCTAGTTGATTGATCCGGGCTGAGCACTCACTCGATCGAAGAAGGCGTTGGAGCGGTCGTCCATGCGGGCGATTCGGTACGCCGTGCTCAACACCACCGGCCACAAGATCGCGTGCAGTTTGGGGTCCTTCTCGCGGAGTTCCTCGTACATGGCGGCCACCTGCTCGCCGCTCAGCTCGCCGCCGTTCGCCTGCTTCTCGTACTTCTCATGCAGCTCGTTGTACGTGGCCCGCTGCTCTTCGGACAGGCCGTCGACCGCAGTCGCAATCGACTGGGGCAGCAACCCTTAAAGACGGCCGTTTGGCGATAGAGAAGAGAAGAGGACTCACTCATGATCAGCGATTTGGAGAAAAGAACTGGGGCGCTTCGGACGGAGACGACCAAGAGGAACACAGCGACAATCGTCGATGTCTTCATGTCGTCGGATCGGGAAGCGGACCGAATGGGAGCTCTAAACAAAAGACGAGTGATAAACCGACACAACCAAGCTCTACACTGTGCCCAAACGAGCCCTAACGCCCTCACTACTGACGGCAACCCGGAACAATAGCTACTCTCACTTGCTCTTTATGGACGCGAACCGACAGAAGTGATGAGCAAAACTTCCGCTTTCGTTTTGTTCCGCAATTCGGCGAAGCGTTCTTCCTCGAGTAAGTGCGCACTTTACACTCGGCGATGAAGACGGGCGCACACATAGTCGCTCTTTTGATCAACAAGTATGCAATACCGCTCGTTCTTCTAAAAGCAATTGAAGGACCCGCGAGCAACTGTTTGTTCTTCCGCGATCTTGACGTCAACTCTCGTTCCGTTCGTTGCATTGCTCGTGCTAGTGGAGAAAATGCGGCGACCGATCGGCGAACAGCGCGGCGGCGCGTCGTGCAGATCGAACGGCGCAGAAGTCGGCTAGTCGCGTCGAAAAGATGGCGGCGTTCTCAAAGAACGCGATTCTTCTGTCCAGTTCCCGCTTGCTTTGCAGAAGTTACCCGCCCCTCCGATCCTTCGGCTGGCTACTCCTAGCCCCAAGTATTCCACGCGAATTGCTTGCTCCGTTTATTGCACTCATCAAATAGCGATCAAATGATTACAATACAGACGAAGATCACTTGGAAGTCTCACTTTCGGACGGCTTGTGCTGAATGGGGATGGACTTCTTGGGCGGCTCGACGGGCTCCAGGCGGGGCACGGCGACGTGCAGGAAGCCGCCGTCGTCCAGCTCGCACGTGATGCGCGCGGCGTCCGAGTGGGGCGGCAGGCGGACGACGCGGCGGAAGTGGCGCTCGACGCTCTCGCCGTCGCGCTCCTCGGCGTGGCGCCCGGCGAGGACGAGGCGGTCGCCGTCCAGCTCGACGCTCAGCTCCTCCGGGTCGGAAGCCGCCGGTGGGGCAGCGGAGCGCGAGGCCGCCGCTCTCGTCCGTCCGGAAGTCGGCCGCCCACTCGGCGGCGTCCCGGTCGGTCGGAGCGGAGGGCGGCGTTCAGCAGGGAGTCCAGTTGGCGGAGTTCCTGGAGCGGGTGCGGGCGGCGCGGTCGGTAGTCCAGCGGGTCGGCGAACACGAACGGCAACAACTCCATCGCGGACTGCACAGTGGAAAGCAGAGGGAAGAGAAGAGCGCTGGGTAGTGGAAACGAGTCAGTTTTTCGTTGCCCTCCGCCGCCCGCCCGCCGCCTTTTATTCCGTCGGGCGGGCGGCGGCGGGCGCGAACGCGAACCTTCGCGAACCCCCCGGCCGCGTCGAGCGAAGGCGGGCGGCCGGGCGGCGAAGAGGCGAGCGGCGGCGGGGCGTTTCGCGAACGCGCCCGCTTTTTCTCGCCTCCCGCACGCGGGCGAATAAAAAGCGGGCGGCGGGCAGCGGAGAGCAGTCCGCTTTTCTCGCGACTGCTCACTCGAAACAAGCCCCCGAATGTCGCTCCTCCTCTTCGAGCCCCTCTTCGACGCGCCGCTCTCCGCCCTCTCGGGCCAACGGCAGCGCGCAGCCGGCCGGCGCGAAGGCGAGCAGGCCGGCGAGTTCACGTACGCGTGCTCGCTGGCCGGCTTCCGCCCCGCCGACCTCTCCGTCCGCCGCGAGGACGACCGCGTGATCGTCGAGGCCGAACACACGCACTCGTCGCCCGCACGAACACCTTCACCGCTCCGTGCGGCGCGCCGTCCGCCTGCCCGCCCACGTGGACCGCGAGTCCGTCCGCTGCGAGCTGAACGAACGCGGCGACCTCCTCATCCGCGCCGTCGCCCGCGACGAGCCTTGCAGCCGCCCCGTTCCGATCACCTTCCGCCACTCGGACCAGCGCCAGGGATCCATCAAGGAGCAATCCAACGAACAACCCAACGGACAGCCGAAGGAACACGCTGAGCAGAAGTGATCTCTTCTCTCGATTGTTTTATTTGTGTGTTTGTGAACAATAAACGATCGATTGGAAACAAAGCCAAGTGGGAGAGCCGCGGTCTCGAATGAGCGGAGACGCGTGCCGAAAGGGATACCGAAAGGTCGTTCTTCCGTTGACAATGAGCCGAAGCAATCACATTCTCGGCCGTTTCGTGCCTGACCACCCCAACGACCGTCGAAAAGAGTGTATGTTGGAGGTAAATTCAACGATCACTCATCAGCCAACATCTCTTTCGAGAGCGTTTCGAAGGGAGAAGAGAAATCTGCGTGTTTATCCATTAGCACCAAACCTTTGGAGCAAACAACAATCAGCAAGGAACAACACAATTGGATTCACCACTCCTCCCGATCCGAGAGCCCGAACAGAACGCGAACTCCACGGCAGACGCTGGAGTACGTGGGAATCGGGTGGCGCCACCTCCACTGGAGCCCCTCGGCGGGCGTCCATCCGAATCGTTCGGCCACGTGCTCGCGGGTGATCGCCGACCAGCCTCGCTGAAAAGAAAGAAGAGATTTCAGGGAAGAATTGGAAAGAAACGAACCGAGTCGTCGATCACGAACTGCAGCTCCGCCTCGTCGCCTTCCGTCGCGTACTTCAGCCCGAAGCCGGCCGCTTGGAGCTCCTCGACGCACCGCTCGGCCAGCTCGACGCTCTTCTGCACTTTGGACTATTGGCGGGTCTTCTGGAAACGAAAGGGATTAACGAATGGTTGATCGATTGCTTACGGAGATCCGAACCGCGACGTACTTTTCGCAGACGAGCTTGAACTCGCCGTTGATCGAACGGAAGTGCGAGAGCGCCTTCTGCAGGCCGACCCCGACGACGTCCATCTTCATGTGCAGCTCCTTCAAGTGCTCGTTCGGGCGGAAGGGCCCGTAGTCGTGCAAGCAGCGAAGCCACGCCACGGCCCGAAGGTGATCTTCGCGCTCTTTAAGCGGAAGACGTCCGAAATGTCTGAAAGGAGGCGGGGAGTGACTTCTTCCTCGCATCCTCCCACTCACGCTTCTGCTCGCCGCCGTTGGTGCCGAAGAAAACCGACTCGAGCGGACACGTTCGGTTCACGAGCAGCCTGGCGATGCGGAAGTCGCCGTAAGTCTTCAGGCTCGTCACCCGGTCCGGCAGCGAGTAGACCAAGAAGGGCGTGTACGGGGGCTTGCGCCCAAGAACGATGCGAGTTCGGATACGACGAAGATTATTGTTGGACCAGCGTGTGACGGCGCTTCGCGCCGTCCCCAGCTGGGAGTCGTTAGACAGGTGCGTATCGAATGCTGTTGTCGACTTCGATAAACGAGTGCTCACTGGAACGGTAGAACGCTTAGTCGCGCTTCACTAACGTTTGGGTTTGATTGAAAGTTGGCGAATTGTCAGTTTCGAGACAGACGGCCTACTTACTCCATTCTGCTCATAAGAGCCCAAGAAGAACAAAGGCGAACGGTTGAAGTCGCTTGCAAACGCGGGCTTTGGGCGTGGCTGTGCGCAGAACGTTGTTAAACATTTGCGAACGTTGCTAAACAGTTTGTTTTGCTCCGAGCAAGCAGAAACAGTGAGTGCTGGTTGCGGCACACAATGAAGCCGACCGCAAAGCCAGAGTCCAGGCCCTCATTATAGAACGATCCATTACTCCTCGGCAAGCGATTGTTTGAAAAATCTGAAACGGCGGAATGATGGGCAACTAAGTGCTCGACATTTCTGCAAAGGTTCAGAAGAATTCGTCCACTCATGCCCGATCCCGCCCGGTATTTGCGCATTTTTAGGGGTCCGGTTCGCGTAAGCCGCAGTGGCCACGTAGGCCAAGAACAACAAAACAATGCACACCGCCGAAAAGCCCGCATTCTGCGCTTCCAAATAAGCCTACACACGAGTTTCCACGCCCGACAGTCGACGAGAACGGCGAAATTAAAATTCGCCAAAGTTTTCGAACTGACACAAAATTTTCGGTCCATGAGCCTGAGCTTCCGGCAACTTCTAGTGACACAAATGCCAGCTTAAAAGATGCGCAAGACCTTTTTCTAGATACGTTTTTTTTGTTTGCCGAACAAAATTCCGTGAATCGAGAACGGCGCGTCCGAGTGTAGACCTGTTCGATTTTCCGCCTCGACCTTGCGACTTTGGACGATCATAACTTTCTTCAACGACATTTTCTGATGATGCGGTCAACTAATAAGATGTTCCTCGTTTTAAGGCGCATCTTTTTGCCCACTGCGCGGATGGATTTGGCCGGGCGCGAAGAACGGTACGGCGCGGAACGTCGGCACGGAACGTTGAACGTGCTCGCTGGCGGTCGAAATGCACATTTTTGAACTTCGCGCATATGAGTTACTCTAGCCAGAAAAAATATCAGATCGATTGGAGCAACGGCTAAAAAATTGAGGGGGCGGAGGGGACTGACAGACTCACCGGTTAGCGCCGTTTACGAGGGGAACTCGCGAAACCTTGCAGTTCGCTTGAAAGTGTGAGCGGAAATTGTCGTTACAAAATGTTCGTGATACGACGCAAACTCACGTCGATTACCCACGAACGTCCGAAGATGCGGCGGAACGCCGGCCGGCCGCGGCCGAGCTCAACGGAACGCCTACATTTCCGCTCTTTTGCGGACTGTCAAAGCAGAACCACGCGACCCGGGTTGTTGGACGTCGATGCGTTGTGTGGATTATTGGTTTGTTGATAAAGTTTTGGCCCACACGCTGCGGAAATGAAGCAAAAGAAGTAGGCTGAGCGGAAGGGGTCGAACGAAGTGTTCGAGCCGAATACTTTTGTTCCAGGTGGACCAAAACTTTCTCAACAAGCCAATAACTTGAATTAAATAGAGGGCCTGCTTGCTGGCCCATCTTTGTTCTCATTTTATCCTTGATCGCAACAAGGACTTTGGAGACAACAAACAACGACCGCCTCGCTTTGTACTGAAAATGCCCTCTTGGGAGTAGGCGTTTCGTCTAAATGCTGTAATCGATTCGATCGAGACCTCTCACAGACGACCGGCCCCTCTGCTCGCCGCCCGGCCGGACATAATTGAGGTCTCTTTTTTGCAAGAGCCTTTGCGCTCGCCCCTCGTGTCCTCATTCCGGCCCCCGCTCGGCGATCTCGACGCCCCGCAGACTCCCGACGCCGAGCGGCCACCCTCGCGCGGCGCGCGTTGCGCAACGGCGTGACCTCAACGTCGCGGCGAGTGGCACCGGCGCGCGGCGGCACTCGGCGGCTCGCCCGTCTGTTGCGTCGGCCGGCGATCTCGACTCTCGCCGCGCGGCGCGCCACGCGGTGCGCATTCCGAGTGGTCGCGAGAGTCTCGGGCAACGCGCCCGTCTGGCGTTCTTTTGGGTTCGAGTTTCGGCAGCGGGCATTCCTTCGATTTATGGGGGGTTGCTCGCTCTCTTTCCTTTTGGTGGGGGCACCTACAGTATCCTTCCTTTCGTGTTCGTACTGTTCGTCTCTTCGTCCACTCAGCTCCTCTTCTTCCAGCGACATCTTCTGCCGGAAGACGCCGATGCCGCGAGAGCGCGCACGTGGTCATGAGTCCGCCGAGCGAGAAGTCCCGATCGCGGAGCCGAAGTGAGTTCTTTCGAGTGCCGGCCCGGTTGTAAAGCGGAACGAACACCTGCGGAGTGGCCGTAAAGCGGCGGAAACAAGCGGGATTTCCGCTCTGATAGCGGCGAGGAGTTCTTTTGATCGAAGCCGCCCGTTCTTTCAGTCTCGCCGTACATCCCCTCGTACCTGGAAGAAGGCCAGAAGTGTGTTGTGTGCGAGGATGCGGCCACCGGATTGCACTACCGGTGAGTGGCCACCACTTGGCCGTCCACTCACTCCTCACTTGCAGAGCGATCACTTGCGAGGGATGCAAAGGTGAGCAGACGAGCGGAAGTGATCACCCGCTCATCCCTCGGCTTCTTTCAGGCTTCTTCCGGCGAACTGCGCAACGCGGACTCACGTACACGTGCAAGGAAGGGGGAGAAGTGCGAGATCAACAAGACGACTCGCAACTTCTGCCAGCAGTGCCGCTTTCTGAAGTGCCTCCGCAACGGGATGAGCACGACCCGTAAGTTTCCTTCGGCACAATCAGCTCCATACTTTCTGCTTGCAGTCGTGCTGAACGAACTGGAGCGAAAGGCGAAGCGGCGGCTGATCGAAAGCAACCGAGAGGCCCGAGAAATCCGCTCGTCGCTCGAAATCTGGAGCTCCCGCCTGCCGACCGGCCGCGCGGACGACGAGGCGGCGGATTTCGTGCGCGCGGCGACGGCGAGCTTCGTCCGCTTCGTCGACTCGCCGGCCGAGGGCGGGCGGGAGGACGACGGCCGCTTGCTGCCGCTCGTCCGCGTCTGGAATTTCGCCCAGTCGCTCGGCGAACAGCCGCCTTTCGCCGCGTTCTCGCCGAACGACGTGCTCCGGCTGGTGTGCGCGGAGAGCGGCTGGTTCGAGGTGATCTGCCTCGATTGGATCTCCCGCTGCGATCCCGACCGCCGGGCCATCCGCCGGCCGAACGGCTCAAGCGGCGTGTCGCTGGACGGGCTGCAGGTGGGCGGGCGGCTGGTGGACGAGCTGTGCGCGCTGGCCGCCACCCGGCCGGAGTTCACGGACGAGCAGTGGGCGATCGCGGCGGCCGTGCTGCTCTTCGAACCCGCTCGATTGCCGCAAGTACGTTCTCTCCCCTCTCGTTCTTCCGATCAATGCGGGTGTTCAGCACGACGGAGTGGCCGCCGCCCAGCGCTTCCTGCTCGACACGCTCCTCCAACTCCTGCGGGCGGACGTCGACGAGGAGGAGAGCGGCCTCGAGTTGGAGTGGCCGAAGGCGATCGCTTTCGTCCAGTCGGTGCGGGGATTTGCCGGCCGCCTGCTGCCCGCCTTCTTGAATCTGCCGAGTGAACAGAGGGCGCGGCTGCTGGAGTGAGCGGTGAGTTCGGGGATCGACGAGCACTCTTTCAGGTGGACCGGAGGTAAGCGTTGAGTGCTCGACAAACAGCTGGGGTTAATCGAGTCAAGTTTGGAGACTTTTGGGCCAAACGGTGGGCAGGGAACGGTTCTGATCGGATTTTCGTTCCTTTGCGGGCATTTCTTGCGGTTTCGAGTTCATTCGGGGGTCAAAGTTCAACGGTTTTTGTCGCTTTTCGAACGAAATAAACTTCTTGTTGTCTTCATTCGGCTTGTTGGCATTGGAAGGAAAAAGATGAGCGTGTTGACGGTGCGCATTGGATGAAGAACCTTCGAATAAACGCTGTTGATCTCACTTATTCTCGGCTGTGACCTCCAAACTCGTCGCGCGTGTGCAGACAATGCGGAAGTCGTCTCGTGTACAAATCGAAGTGGCCGCCGTCTGGACGGGGAATGTACGTGGAAAGGAGCAGGCGAGGCGCTACGAATCCACCGTACATAAGCGAGTTGTCGATTTGTTGTCTTCGTTTCGTTCGACAGCATCCGGAGCGTTCTTAACTCGATCGTCCAAGAAACAATTGCTGCAGCGCGGTCTTGTACTCACGGATTGTTTCATTCGGTTGCCGTCCGCTGGAAACAATGAAAATGGAGTTGCTTCTCTTCCGCCATCCGTTCTTCGATCGTCTCCACAACTGCTCGCTCTACTCGGTGGATTTGATCCCTTTGGAGGTGCGCAAACACCCGCGAATCGGACTGTCTTTGATCGTGATTTCAGCGGTGATGGAGGTGAGTGTCAGTCTTCCGCACCCATCCTTTACCTCCGCGTTTAGATTGCCTACATTTCGTGCGTTGTGTCCATTTGGAAGAGGGCTTCCAATAGACGGCTCACTTACTCTCGTTTTCCCCCAGGCATCCTCGACCTGCTGGTGATTCCGATCGCTGGAGGGCTGACCGGTTGGATGGCGATGCGGGGCGACGTCTTCTGCAGCAGACCGCACTTCATCTACGCGAGCGGCGCCCTCGGCTTCGGGCTCTACTGCGCGGTGTCGCTGACCTCCGTCCTGCTCGCCGTCAACCGCTGCACGAACATCTTCCGGCCGGTCCAGACGGAGCGGGTGTTCGCGCCGAAGAGGCGGCCCGTGTGGCTCCTCGTGCCCTCGCTCTACGGCCTCCACTGCGCGCTGTTCACGATGCCCATCAAGTTCTCTGCCGTCGGAATGTCCTGGTTCTTCAAGTGAGCGGGGAACGTGGAGGAGGATGAATGAGAGTGCTTTCAGCTCGCACTAAAGCTATTTGGAAGACACCGACGGTCAAGTGAGTTCTTCCTCTTCCTACAGCCAACCTCTTCCAGCTCCAGTTCACGAATTCCGTCCAAGTAAGTGGTGAACAACGTGGTGGAGAGCGGCGGGCTGGTCGCCATCTACGCCGCCTTCTGCGTTCTGCTGGCTTTTCGGTGGAAATCCGCGAAGATCATCTCGTTTGGGAAGAAGCGCCGCTCGTCGCACATTCGAGTGGGTTCTTTCGAGCGAATTAAATCGAATTGTTTGATTGCAGTCGTTCATCCAAGTCCTCCTTCTGTCCAGCGTGAACGTCGTGGCGTGCACGGAGAGCAGAAGACGGAAGGAATAAATGCAAGCGAGAATTCTTCAAATCTACGTGCTCATGAACCGCGTCCCGCTGGGCGAGACGATCCGAGTGGTCGGGACCTTCGGCTGGCTGTTCATCCACGGAATGCCGCCGCTCATCCCCCTCTCGCTCAATCAAACGATTCGCCGCGACACCCGCCGGCTGCTCGCCTGTCGGAAGGCGACGGGCGGCTCTTCGGACGTCCGCGGGAGCGCCGTGGTGCCGGTCGGGAGTCGGAACGCAAAGCGATCGGATGACATTTTTTGATTCGAACATGTTGCTGGAGCAGGAATAAACCTCGCGAATGGCGATCATTCGAAGAGACCCGCTTTCCGCTCGAAACCGCTCGTCTCGCGGTCCGTTCGACTCATTTCGATCGACAGTCGGGCGCCTCGAGCGGTGGCTTCATTCCGCCGGCAGAAAATGCGGTTGTTGGGCGTTCGCTTCGCCCTCCTTCTGGCCGTCTTCTTCGTCGCTGGACGGGCGAAAGGCGGCGATGGGCACTCGAAGGTGAGCACTTCGTCCGCCTCCCACTCACCTCTTTCCAGCTGCTCGGCGAGGACGGACGGCCGTCGGCGATCCAACCGGCCGTGGACGAAGCGGACCAGCCCGAGCTGCTCGCCGCCGATGGCAGCGATTTGAGCGAACCTCCCGAAAAATCGCCCTCGCTCCCGACAACCTCGGAAACGACCCCGTTCTTCAACGCGTCGACGACTGGGGCCGGCGCCATCTTGGGCGGAGGACAGTCGCCCGGCCCCGGCAAGTGAAACACGCTTGCTCTTTAACGCTGGCTCTTGCAGGAGATGGAGGAGTGCCGCCCGTCGGGGGCGGAGAAGTGCCGCCTGCGGGTGCATCCACGCCCGGCCCTGGTACGTGAAGGACACGAATTTACCCACGCACACGCTCTCGCTTTTGCAGGAGGCTCGCCCAACTCGACCGCGCCGCCCGGCACGTCACCGCGCACGCTATTTAACGCCTCTTCTTGCAGGAGCGGGGGGATCTTCGCCGGACCCCGGTAAATTCAACGAGCTCGCTTTTAACGCTTCCTCTCACTCACGCTCTTGCAGAAAGCGGAGGATCTTCGCCCGGCCCCGGCAAGTCGAACAAGCTCTCTGTTTAAGGCTCTTGTTTGCAGAAAGCAAAGGATCTTCGCCCGGCCCCGGCAAGTCGAACAAGCTCTCTGTTTAAGGCTCTTGTTTGCAGAAAGCGGAGGATCTTCGCCCGGCCACCGGCAAGTCGAACAAGCTCTCTGTTTAAGGCTCTTGTTTGCAGAAAGCGGAGGATCTTCGCCCGGCCCCGGCAAGTCGAACAAGCTCTCTGTTTAAGGCTCTTGTTTGCAGAAAGCGGAGGATCTTCGCCCGGCCCCGGCAAGTCGAACAAGCTCTCTGTTTAAGGCTCTTGTTTGCAGAAAGCGGAGGATCTTCGCCCGGCCCAGGCAAGTCGAACAAGCTCGCTTTTAACGCTTACTTCGCTCCGCTCTTGCAGACAGCGGAGGATCTTCGCCCGGCCCGGCAAGTCGAACAAGCTCGCTTTTAACGCTCTTCGCTCCGCTCTTGCGCGCGGGGATCTTCGCCCGGCACCGGCAAGTCCCCGAGCTCTCTGTTTGAGGCTCTCGTTTGCAGAAAGCGGAGGATCTCCGCCCGCTTCCGGTAGGTGAAGGACATGAGCGTTATGACGTATGCGCTTGCAGAAGTCCCGCTCAACCCACCCGCTCAACCTCCCGGTTAGTCGAGGACACAAGCGTTATGATGCACGCTTTTGCAGGCGGAGGACTGCCGCCCGTTCTCGGCAAGTGGAAGACGGGAGCATTTTAATGCTCCCTTTGCAGTGCCTCCGCCTCATCCGCCTCCACCGTTCGTCCCCGGTACGTAAAGGACACGAGTTCTCTGATGCACTCATCCTTGGAGGGGGGTGCCGCCCGTCGGAGGCGGAGGAGTGCCGCCCGTCGGAGGCGGAGGAGTGCCGCCCGTCGGAGGCGGAGGAGTGCCGCCCGTCGGAGGCGGAGGAGTGCCGCCCGTCGGAGGCGGAGGAGTGCCGCCCGTCGGAGGCGGAGGAGTGCCGCCCGTCGGAGGCGGAGGAGTGCCGCCCGTCGGAGGCGGGGGTCCCCTCGGGGCGGGGAGTGCCGCCCGTCGGAGGCGGAGGAGTGCCGCCCGTCGGAGGCGGAGGAGTGCCGCCCGTCGGAGGCGGAGGAGTGCCGCCCGTCGGAGGCGGAGGAGTGCCGCCCGTCGGAGGCGGAGGAGTGCCGCCCGTCGGAGGCGGAGGAGTGCCGCCCGGCCCCGGCAAGTCGAACACGCTCGCTGTTTAACGCTCTCGTTTGCAGGCCCGCAGAATCCAGGCGGGCAGCCCGGCAAGTCGAGCACGTGCACTCTCTGATGCACTCACACTTTAGGAAGCGAAGGATCGCCGTCCGACCCCGGCAAGTCGAGCATGTGCACTCTTTGATGCACTCATTTTTAGGACCCCTGCCTGGAGCGCCGTTTGGCAAGTCGTAACGCGGTCTCTCTGATGCACTCGCTGTTGCAGGAGCACCACCCGCTTTTCCGGCCGGCAAGTCAAACACGTGATTTCCTTGATGCACTCGCCTTTAGGACCTCCGTCGGAGCGCCGTTCGGCAAGTCGAATATGCGATTTCTCTCAAACACGTGCTCTTGCAGGAGTGCCGCCCGTCGGCGGAGCAGTTCCGCCCGTCGCCATGCCGCCCGTCGCCATGCCGCCCTTCGCAGTGCCGCCCGTCGCAGTGCCGCCCGCCGGAGTACCGACCTTCCCCGGTACGTCAAACACGCGATCTCTATGATGCACGCGTTGTTGGAGGAGCTCCGCCCGTCTTTCCGCCCGGCAAGTCGAACACGCTCGCCGTTTATTGCGTGCTCTTGCAGCAGGACCGCCGGCTGGACCGCCCGCTGGACCGCCCGCTGGACCGCCCGGCAAGTCGAACACGCTCTCTGTTTAACGCGTGTTCTTGCAGCAGCGGGAGGACCGCCGGCTGGCCCCGGCAAGCCGAACACGCGATCTCTCTGATGCACTCGCTGTTGCAGGAGCCCCGCCCGCCATGCCGCCCGTCCCGCCCATCCTTCCGCCCGTCCTGCCCGCCCTCGGCAAGTAGAAGCCACGTGCATTTTAATGCTCCTTTTGCAGTGCCACCGCCTCATCCACCTCCGCCGCGTAAGTCGAGCACGCGAGCAAGCACGTGCACTATGATGCTTCTTTGCAGAGAAGCAGCCCGATAAAGATGACGACGACCAGCAGCGAAAGACGAAGGAGCCAACGACGCCCAAGCCGAAAACGTCGACTCCCTCCACTCGGAGATCGCGTTCGTCTTCGACCTCGACGGCGACCGGCACGCAGACGACCGCGTCCACGTCGACATCCACCACGAATCGGCCATTTGACATAATCGAGGTGCGCTGGCTTGAACAAACGGTTAATCGCTTTCTCTCCTTTAGGTATTCATGAAAGATCCCCAAGTCGCAAAGACGATCGACGACTCAAAACCACACAAAGATGACGAGGAGGAGGAGGAGAAGACGCGGCCCACGCGCGGAACCACTCGAAGCTCAAGTTCGTCGCCCACCTCGACCACAACGAGCAGCAGCACTTCGGGGACAACTGCCAAGCCGGTCGACATTATTGAGGTTCGTCCGCAGAAACGAGCGACTAACTCCTTTCTTTCTTAGGTCTTCATGAAGGATCCCCAAGTCGCTCAGGCGGTCGAGGACGCGAAGCCGAAGAAAGACGACGAAAAGACGAAAGGGACCACTCGAAAGACCTCCCGGAGCAGTCCTTCGTCTACGGCGTCCTCGTCGTCCACTTCTTCATCGCGGACTTCATCGACCTCCACGTCGCTCACGTCGAGCACCGAACGAAGCTCTACGAGGTCCACTTCTACGTCGACCACAACGAGCAAGCCGGCCGACATCATCGAGGTGCGTTGTCACTGGACTAACTACATCCGCTTTCATTTCATTCAGGTCTTCATGAAGGATCCACGAGTCAAAAAGACGATCGAGGACGCGAAGCCCAAAAAAGACGACGAGGAGGAGAAGAAGACGCGGCCCACGCGCGGAACCACTCGAAGCTCAAGTTCGTCGCCACCCACCTCGACCACAACGAGCAGCAGCACCTCGGTAACAACTGCCAAGCCGTTTGACATCATCCGGGTGCGTTCGCTGAAACAAACTGCAAACCGCTTTCCCTTAGGTTTTGATGCAGGCGCCGCGAGTCGCAAAGGCGATCGAGGACGCGAAGCGCGAGAGGGACGATACGACGAATGAGACCACGCGGACGACCGCTCGAAGCACTCCCTTGACCACGACGTCCGGTCGCTGGACCTCGTCGCTCACCTCTTCGTCGTCAGCTTTCACGTCGAGCACCGAACGGAGCACTTCGACCACGACGAGTCGGCCATTTTCCATCATCAATGTGCGTTCCAGCGGGCTGTTCGCAAACTACGTCTTCTTTTTTAGGTGTTCATGCAAGATCCGCGTGTTGCACAGGCGATCGAAGACGCTAAGCGCGGCAAGGACGACACGACGAAGCGGACCGCTGAGGTGACCTCTCAAATCGCTCGTTCGTCTTCCACCGCGACAACGACGAGCAGCACCACGGGAACAACAGCCACGCCGCTCGACATCCTTCAGGTGGAGGGAGCTCAAAAAAGAGCCTTCTGTTCACCTACTTCCTTCCAGGTCCTGCTGACGGACCGTGGAATCGGTGGGGCCCTCGCACGGGCTTGTGCTGCGGCTGCCGCGCAATCCTCCAGCTCGCAAAAGCCCGAAGAGACCACGTCCACACGCGAGACTCCTGCAACGACCACCCGCATTTCCACGGCATCGACGACCACGCAGCGCCTCCCCAACGACATCATCAGCGTACTTTGATGCGGAGAGAAACCGGCAATACAGCTCTTTTTCAGGTCTTTATGCTCGACCTGAAGCTGAAGGCGGCGATCCAAACGGCCGCAAACGAAGTGATTGCGGCCGGCCTCACGCAATCAACGGAGAGCCTGCTTCCGCTCAATTCGACATCGCTCTTCTTCACGAGCACTCGGCCGCTGCCCTCAACGAATCAACTCAACCGGTGTCGCCCAGCTCGCAGACGGACGGCTGGACGGAAGCCACGAATTCGACTTCTGCTTCCGCGACGAGTCCGCAGTCCACGAGCAGCACAGCCGACCAGACGACGACGCAAGAACGCAATTCTTCGTCCTCATCGCCCACGTCTTCGTCGTCGGCCTTCACGTCGACAATCACCACGAGCCGGCCGCTAGGCGTCGTTCAGGTGCGTTCCACCGTAGTAGCGGCAAACTCTTGTTCTCTGCTTCAGATTCTCATGGAAGATCCGCGGATTGCACAGGCGATCGAAAAGGCCAAGCTCCGGGAGGGACGACACGACGAAGCGGACCGCTGAGGAGACCTCTCAAATCGCTCGTTCGTCTTCCACCGCGACAACGACGAGCAGCAGCACCCCGGGAACAACGGTCAAGCCGCTCGACATCCTTCAGGTCCGCACAAGCTCATTAAAGCGTCATTTTAGCATGCTTTACTTTCAGGTCCTGCTGACGGACCGCGGAGTCGGTGGAGCCTCTTGCGAAAGCGATCGCAGACGCAAAGCGCGACGTGGACGACACGACGAATGGGACCACTCAAGAGACTCCACGGAGCACTCTCTCGCCCACCACGCCCGACCGCTCGACCGCCTCTGAGCCCAGCTCCCCGGGAACGACCTTTACGTCTTCATCGTCCACCTCTTCGTCGTTGGCCTCCACATCGACAACCACGACGAGCAAGCCGCTCAACATCCTCGAGGTGGGAAGATCAACAAAAAGCGTTTGGTTAACCCCCTTCCTTGCAGATCTTGCTGACGGACCGTGAAATTGGCGGAGCGCTCGCACGGGCGTGTGCTGCGGCCGCCGCGCGACACTCCAGCTCGGAGGAGCCCGAGGAGACGACGCCCACGCGCGGGAGTTCTGGAGACCGACCACCCACAGACGTCCTACGGCATCGACGACCACGCAAAGCATTCTCGTCGACGTCATCAGCGTACGTTGATGCGAGGAGAAAGCGAGCATCACAATCCTCTTTCAGGTCTTGATGCTCGATCTGAAGCTGCGGGCAGCGATCCAAGCGGCCGCGGACGCAGCGGCTGCGCACGGCCAGGCCGCCGGCGGAGGCAGCGGCACGAGCGAAACGCCCGAAACTTCGACCTCGCTCCCGCCCACGTCCGCGTCGACGCCGCTTCTCAACACGACTGCGGCCGGCCTCACGCAATCGAGCGAGAGCGCGCCCTTGAGCAGCAGCACCGAGGGCGTCGACTCGCCGTCGCCCGTTTCGACTGCGAACTTCACGACCGTCGACGGGAACTCGACGACGACGAACGGCGAGTGGACGGAAGCCCGAAATTCCTCTTTCTCCGTCTCCACGGCGATCCCGACGGCCTCGACTCTCGGCTTCAACACGACGGAAGTAGGCGGCCGGTCAACGGGCGCGTTGAACTCCTGTTTGTTCCAGAGCTCGAGTGCCTGGACGCAAACGACGGCCTCCACTCCCGGCTTCAACTCGAGCAGCACGATCGACGGCGAGCAGACGATTGGGGCGCTCAACTCTTCATCGTCCTCGAGCACGAGGGCCAGCACGGAAATGACGGCGTCCACGAGTTCCGGCAGCTCGCCGGAGGTCACGAATTCGACCGCCCTCCCTCCCACGAGCCCGCAATCGCTGGACTCGATGAACGTCACCAGCCAAGAGCCGCTCACAAGCAGCGTGAACGCGACGACAAGCGAGCCGCTTTCGAGCACGCCGGAATCCACGAACGGCACGACGGACGGCTGGACGACCTCCAGCGGCTTCAACACGACGGTCGAAGGTTCGACCACCTCGTCGGCCACGAACGGGACGAGCGCCAATTGGATCGAGGCGTTCAACTCGTCCTCGTCCTCTACGGCGAGCGGCCCGTCGGAGAGCACGAATTCCACCGACCTCCCGTCCACGAGCCCATCGACAAACGGGACGACGGAAGGTGGGTCGCCGTTCAGCGGCTTCAACCCATCTATCCGTTGAAGGTTCGACGAGTCCGCTGCCGAGCACGAACAGCACGGTCGAGCCGACGACCACGAGCGGCAACTGGACCGAAGCGCTCAACTCTTCGTCGTTCGTCACCACGACGCCGCTCTAACGGGTCCACGAGCGCGGCCTCGAACTCGACGCTCTTCTCCACGACTTCGAACGGCAGCCTGGAGACGACCGGGAAGCGGGCACCAGCTCGGACGGACGAGCCGCCCCTCCTCTCCCGCTGCCGCCCGTCCCGCTCGCGCCCCCGGCCGCCTTGAAGGAGGAAGAAGGCGGGAGCGTTTGTGAGTTCGGCCAGAAGCGGGCGGCTGACTTCCCTTCTTTCGTTTCAGTCTCTCCGTTGTGTCTGCTCTTCTTCCTGCTCTGCGCGACGATGGCGAGCTGTGCGGGCAGCTCCATCTTCCTCGTGTGCACCCGCCGGCTGTTCGCACGCCGTCGCAGACGCCGCGTCTTCCTCCAGCCGCCCGCCCAGGCGCCGCCGGCTGAGCAGGGCGCCGCCCAGCAAGCGAAGCCCCCGCTGCCGGCCGCTCCTCCGGCGGCGAAATTCCCGCTCGTCCCGCCGGCCCCAGCACCCGTCCAGCCGAAGGCCGCGCCGACCACCTCGAAAAAGCCTCCCCCGGCCGGCCCTCAAAAGCCAAAGGCGGCCCCACTCGTCCCGCAGAAGCCTCCGGCGCCCGTGCCGCCGAAGGCGAAGGCCCCGCCGCCCCGTAAATGAAGGGGCACCAGCGAGTTCTTTCCGTTTCGTCTTGTGAACATGTCATTTTATTCCGTGAAATAAACGATGTGAAGCTTGCCGGCAGATCGGTACTTCGCGGATAATCTCCAGTGTTTCCGCGTGCCGCCCGTGAATCGACTCGATCGCGCCGCGAATCTCCCGCGCTTTCTCACGCCCGCTCGTTCGGGCGGCGCGTTCCGCCGCGATTCCCTCCGCAGTCGCGGCCCGACGATCAGGCGGACGGCGAGGCGAGGAGAAAGCCGCCCGTCCGCCCGCCCGTCTGCCGGCCGCCCTCCCGCTCCGCTTTCGCCCCCGTTTTTCGGCGTTGTTTCGATGAAATTCAATTGGAGTGCCCTGAATGTAATGCCTGCGGGTCGTTGCTCGTCGTATGCAGGGAATGTTCTATCAGAGATCCCGTATTGTTTACTCCTTCACTTACGCGAATTTCGAAACGCCCAGAAAATCGATAACGTCCTGTGATTTCAGCTCCTCTCCTCCCACCCGCTCGTCCGCCGACCTCATCCGCGCTCTCGAATGCCGTTCGAAGAGGTCCGCCGGCCGGACGAGGTGTTGCGGCCGTTCGCTCGAGCCCAAAAGCTGAACGGCGCGTTCATGCAGCAGCGAGGAGTGAGTCCTCTCTTCCTCTCCTTCATCTCGTCTTCTTGCAGCTCACTCCGATCGCCCCGACCGTCCAGCGGATGGCCGCCGGGACGGCCGGCGAGGAGGTGGCCGAGATCGCGACCAACCTGTTCGCGGCGGCCGTGAAGCCGAGCCGCGTCTTCCGCTACCGCGTGGAGATCGAGGGCTTCTGCTCGTTCGGGAGCGAGCGGCACGCGTTCGACTTCACCGGACCGGTCGGCGGCGAGTGAGTGGACCGCCCGCCTCCGCCCACTCCTCCTCTTGCAGCTACAACGTGGTCGAGCGGCGACTCGCCTGCTTGGCCGTCTTCCTCGGGGTCGTGCAGGAGAACGCGGCGGTGTTCGTCGACCGGGAGGCCCTCTTCTACGATCAATGCTCCATGCTCTTTTCGATGCAGGAACTCCAGCTGGCGGCAAGCGTCTCCCGCCCACTCCTCCGATCATCCGCTTGCTTTCAGGGCGGCCAGTCGCAAACCTTCGAGCTGTCCGCGGCGAAGATCCCCAACCACGACGACCCGTACGTGCGGGTGAGTGGCCGGCCATCCGGGCAAGCGATCTCCGGTTTGTTTGTAGAAACAACTGCACGGAAAGACCTCCTTCTTGCTGAAGGTGATGGCCGTCGGGGAGGCGCTGAGCACGGACATCTCCGCCCGCTGCCGCACCACCGACTTGGAGCAGCTGGGCGGCGAGATCACGCAGTTCGTGGACGTCGCCTCCTTGCAGACCGTGAACGGCGACACGTGAGCACTCTTGCGCCCACTCCCGGCCACTCCCCGCTTGCAGCAACAACTTCGTCTCCTTCTCCAAGGGCCTCTCGTACGTGTTTGAGCCACACAGCTTCGGCTACCAGAAGGCGGACGTGCCGCCGCTCAACACCTCGATGTACGTGGGCATCGGGACGGCGAAGAGCAGCCGCTTCATCAAGAACGAGGGCGAGGGCGGGATGGCGATCGCGGTGGAGCGTGAGTGTTCCCTCTCTCTCCCCTCCGTCCACTTCCTTTCAGCCCGCATCACTCCGTTCCACCAGTTCGATCAGAAACTGACGGACAAGGCGCGCGAGAAGCTGGAACGCGGCGCTCTCCACGAGCTCGCCAAGAGTCTCCGCGGGCTCGTCGTCCAGCCGGAGCACTTGGCGAACCGTCCGGACCGCCCGCGCGTCCTGGGCGTCACGATCCTCCGCCTCGGCGAGCCCGCCAACCGGCAGACGTTCGTGCCGGCCGACGGCGAGCCGCCGATCACCGTCGCCGACTACTTCCGGCAGCAGCACGGCATCCACTTGAAGTAAGCACTCCCCCACACCTTCCTCAATCCCCTTCTCTTCCGCAGACATCCCGACTACCCGGTGGTGATCGCGAAGCACGGCGGGCAGCAGCAGTTCTACCCGATGGAACTCCTGAGCGTCTACGACAACCAGCGAGTGAAAAGCCACCAGCTGGACGCCCGCACGAGCGCCGAGATGCTCAAGATGGCGGCCGTGAAGCCGGCCGAACTCCAGCAGCGCATCCAACGGGGCGCCCGCATGCTGGGGCTCGTCGACTCGAAGTTCCTGCAGAAGGCGAACATCTCGGTGGCGGCCCGCCCGATGACCGTGAGTTCCCTCCGCCCAACTGCCCGCTCACCTCCCTTCTCGCAGGTCCGAGGCCGCTGGCTGAACGCCCCGCAGCTGGTGTTCGCGCGCGGTCGGCGGCAGGAGTACGACGGCTTCGAAGGCCGCTGGCGGATGGACGCGTTCGTGCAGCCGGCCACCCCGCCCGCCATCTGGGCGATGTACGCGTTCCGCTCGCCGTCCGCCCGCGACCTCAACGAAGCCGCTTTGACGTGAGTTCTCCTCCCGCCGCCTCTGATCGCCCCCTTGCAGTCAAATGTGCCAAGCGTTCGGCGACGAGTGCCATCGGCGGGGCCTCCTGCTGCCGGTGCCCGCTGAAATGCTGATCGTGGAGGAGGACGGCCTGAAGTCCCGCATCGACGCCTTCCTCGAGTACCTGCAGGCGGCCGTGAAGGCCGACTGCGAGTTCGTCCTCGTGCTCACGCCCAAGGAGGACAAGGAGATCCACTGTGCGTTCTCCCGCTTCATCCCCTCAATCCCTCCTCTTGCAGCCTTCCTGAAGGCGTACGAGCTGCGGCATCCGCTGATCACGCAGAACGTCACGTTACCCGTCATGTGGGGCGCGGCGGGCGTGGGCGACGGGCGGCCCAAGCGGGACACCTTGGGCAACATCGTGTGCAAGACGAACGTGAAGCTGGGCGGCCTCAACTACGAGGTGGTCTCCGGCGACGAGGCGGTCGGGAAGCACGACCTCGTCCTCGGCCTCGCGCTGAACGTGGCGGGAGGGGGCGGCGCGGACGAGAACTCGCCGCCCTCCATCCTCGGGGTGAGTGGGCGACACGAGCGGTCATCCCTTCCGCCCGATGCTTGCAGTTCGCGGCCAACGACACGAAGAACTGCGGCGCGTTCGTGGGCGACTACGTCTTCCAGCCGGCCGCCCTCAACGGCCACCTGAGTTCGATGGACCAGGCGGGCGCGCGCGTCTTCAAGCGCTACCTGGCCGCCCGCGACGGCCGCCCGCCGCGCCGCGTGGTCGTCTACCGCAACGGCTGTTCGGAGGGGCAGTTCGCTCAGGTGGAGTGCCCCGACTGTCCCCTCGACTTCCTTCTTGCAGGTGGTGAGCAACGAGGTGCCGCTCTTCCGCCGGCTGATCGACGAGCACTTCGGCGGCCACTCGCAGTTGGTCCTCCTGGTCGTGAACAAGGTGCACAGCGTGCGGCTGATGCCCGCGGAGCCCGACCCGCGCGCCCCCGCCGCCCGGCAGAACCTCCGGCCGGGCGTCGTGGTCGACCGGCAGATCGTGGACCCCGCGTGGCCCGAGTTCTTCCTCAACGCCCACAACACGCTGCTCGGCACGGCCAAAGTGCCCCGCTACTCGGTCCTCGCGAACGACGCGGGCGTCGGGATGGACGAGCTGCAGCGGCTGACCCTCGACCTCTGCTTCGCCCACCAGATCGTCAACTGCCCCGTCAGCAAGCCGGCGCCCTCGTACGTGGCCGAGGAGTACGCCAAGCGCGGCCGCAACAACCTGCTCGCTCAGATGAATCGGTGGGTCCTCTCCGTCTCCCACTCGATCACCCGCTTCTTGCAGCAACCTCGTGCATCAGATCACGAACCACTACGGAGACGAGGAGCAGCGGACGGTCGTGCTCACGAACGAGATCGGACTGGAGCAACACGCCTACCGAAACAACCGGCTGAATGCCTGAACGACACACGACTCTTTTCTATCCAATCCCCAAACTGTCTATCGTATTGTATCTTTTGAATGTTCTTCTTTCTTTTATTCCTACCCACGGTTAGCCAACAGCACGATTAAACGCGTTGCTCTTGCAGTCGGCGGGCGTTCCACTCGATTTCCTTTGTTTATCGCGGTCGCAGACACGCGCGGACAACCGAACGCGTCGAAAAGCATGTGGCAAGCTCATGAGAGCGGCGATTGTTCTAGCGAGTATCCGCTCGCTTTGCAGCGTGTCCTGCCCGTCCTACTCGTCGAATTTACGCCCGCTCCCTCGGCTAAAATATTTTGCTTCACACAAAAGGACTTGTTCGTTTATTACGCAGAGCGATCAATCATCACGTCTCATCACAATCAAACGTTGCTTATCGTCTCGACTTCGGTGTTCGTATCGTCATCGGCGAGGAGACGCCGTTCGCTCGCTGCTTCGTTCTGTCGCGCGCGGGAGCGTCTCCTCTCCCGGTGGACGCCGCAAATGACGAGTTCGAACGAACCATGAGGGTTTATTGGACGAAGAACACGAACAAGCGAAACGGTGGTTCTAAACGGGGCGCTCGTGGCCCCGTTCTTCTGGAACGGGAACGATGAGGCTGGGGGAAACGAGGGGGAATACACGAGAACACGAGTGTGGGGCGAGAAAAGGGAGAACGAGAGGGGAGAGCGGAGAAAGGGAGGCCGCCGTCCCGCGGGTCGTCGATCGGCTCGAATGCCCCGTCCATCGGCGGCCCGTCGCTCGTAGGGAAGGCGGCGGTCCGCACGCGCTTTCGCTCGCGTCCCGTCTGCTTGGCGTTCTGTCCGCTCCGCATTCTCGCCGCGAACCTCACGCGTCGTTTTGGCTCGAAAATACGCCCGATCGAATCCCACTGGGGGCACCGAAACGAATGGAACTTTTCTCGCGTCCTCACGGACGCGACAGTTCCGAACGCCCCACGAACTGCGGGGCTTCGGGCAGCAGCCCCGACGGAAGCCCCGGCCGCGAAGGAGACGGCCGGGTGGTGGGGCGCCAAACGAAAGGCGGGCATCACGTCTCGCACCCACCACTCGTCCACTTGTCCGTCCCACTCCTTCGTGTGCGGCGACAACGGGACCTCTGCGGACCAGGAGTGCAGTTTTGATTGCGTGCCGGAGATCGGAGTGTCGTAGGCGAGACGCGGCTGCATTCCGCGACGGGATGGCGGAGAAGCACACCTGAAATAACGTTTGACTGCTTTTCGACACATTTGCTTTACGTGAAGTTCGTTCCGGGCGTCCATCAGCGGACGTACGAGGTGTCGAGGAAGAGCCACTCCATCTTCTCGTCGCAATTCCAGGGATTTCCGTTCAAATGCAGTCGTTCCATCTGGTGCAGCGGGAAGGTGCGGGAGTCCAGCGAGCTCAACGCGCAGTTCTCCACGTTTAGCACGCGCAGTGCCCGAGCTTTCGGTCCGGGCTCCGCGAATCCGAAGGCGTCTGCGCAAATCGCCGTGAGCTTCTTGCTGCCCGCGAGGTCGAGCACCTACAGCGGAATGTGAGCAAACGGAAAGCTGTTGCATGGACGCACTCGGAGGTTGGTGAACAGAGAAAAAGGAATGTTTTCAATCGTGTGCAGGCGGAGCATCTGCCGCATTCTCAACACGACTAGTCGCGGGAGCAGAAAAACGATTCGCTCGAACGGATTGCCGCTGAGGTCCAAAGTGCGAAGTCGCGCATGACTATGAAGTTGCCAGGGAAAGTGCTCTTGTTCATTTTGAGCCTAAACAAACGCAATGATCGCAACATCCATCTCTTGAGGCACAACCAACGACAGAGATTCCAGCTTGCTGCAGAGAGACGCGATTAGTCGGCTAGCACTTTGTACTCACGCGATTTGGGTAGGCAAATTCATCAGTTCTCGCAATCCGCACCCCTCCAAACTCAACTCCAGAAGGCTGGCGGGGAATTCTAGTGGGAAGAAGTGAAAAGAGTTGACAAGCGCAGGATTCTCGTCGAACACGAGTTTTCCCAAGACGGGAAGTTCAGCGAACAAATTCGACGGGATCTTGCCCCGTGAATTGGCGCCCAGGTGAAGTTCCTTCAGTGTGAAAAGCAAAGTGCCATTCAGCCACGAGGAACTGGACAAGACAATCGAATGGCATCAAAGCTGACTCACAAGAAGCCGTTGACGCCCAGCCGGTTGCCGTTCAACTTCAGGGTCACGAGCCAACGGAACGGTTTGAAAGCGTCTTGCTCCAGCCTCTCCAAGCGGTTGCCGCTCAAGTCGAGTTCTAGGATGGACGATCGTTGGCGATCGGTGAAGAGTCCGCTCGCGTTGAAGTCGACGAGGCCGTTGTGGGAGAGGTCGAGGATTGCAGCGTCGTCGATGCAATCTGGGAATTCGCGCAGTTTTACGGCCATCTCGCGCATCGTCGGGCGGTCGACCGGCGAGAAGATCGTCGAGCAGTTCAGCACGCGGCGCGGGAAGGACGAACGCTCGGTCGTCCGGTGGCAGCGGCATCTCGTGTGTGTGACGTTCGCGATCATCCATTCTCCGTCGCTGTCCCATTCACGGCATTCAATCGAAACAAGGAAAAGAAAGAAAAGCGAAATAAATCGCCCGAGCGCCATCTCGAGCGGAGAGCGGAAGGCAAAGTGGCGAGTGACGGCAAAACGGACCGCTTCGTCTTCCAGATCGACAGGAAAAAGCGCTCGTGATGTTCTCGAAATCGACGCGCTTGGCGGCCGCGCTTGTCGGCCGCAGGTGCGCTCTGCCCGCCGGCGGTGTTTTCCGCTTCGTAGCGAAAAAGTCGACAAGAGGAGTGATTGACAGCGCAAGACGGGCGGCGTTCGCCACACAACTGAGTCATCTCCGTCCAGCTCGAAGTTTATTCAATCGTAGAAGAGTATTCCCGTGAAAGAAATCTTTCAGTCGAAGCGGAGCTTCTTCTCGACGATCAGCTGCTGGAGGGCGTGCTTGTGGGCGGTCTGGTCGAAAGGACACAAGAAGAGGAGCTTGCAGTCGTGTTCGGGGACGATCGCCTTGTCCACTTCGGTCAGGTAGTCGAAGAGGAGGTCGATGAGGGCGGGCCCGAAGTTGTCGCAGATCTTCTCGACGAACGTGAGGCCCTGGTCTTCGAGCAGCGTGCACGTGTCCTGCAGGGCGGTGGCCAGCCGGTCCTTCGTGAGCTCGGAGACGTCGCCGAGGTCCGCCTTCAGCGAGGTGAAGAACTCCAGACAGCTGCAAGCCGCCTGTCAGTTCGCCCTCTTCTCTTTGATCACTCACGCATCGCAGAGGGGAGCGTCGTTGGAAGCAACGACTTTCAGCAACTTCGGGTGGACGGGGCGGGCGGGAAGAGAGGCCGCTTGGATCCCGGCGGTCACGAACAAGAAGAGGACGATGAGGGCGCTGGAGAAGGCGGACATTTCGGATGAGACGAAAGTCGAACGGTTGCTCTGTTCACAGGTTGTTCGGTTGTTCACCCTCCCGCTCGAACGCCTTTTATTCGCAACACTCCCGGAAACAAGCGGGAACCCGGGCGAAAGTACGCAGCGATAAGAAGCGGGCGGCCGCACTTCGACCGCCGGCTACAAAATCCGCACATGATTGCGGGGGCGGCTAGTGGAGGAAAACAGCCGTTGCGGCCGTGGACTTTGCCCCGAATTCCTCGCAGTTCCGGTCGACTCGTGGCGGAATTGAACGCCGAATGTCGACCGGAGCGGCCAAGAGTGCACTCGTGATGGGCCGCCATTTGGCCGACCGGCAGACGAAACGATCGGCTGCATTCGAAATGCCGGCCGGCCGAAAGTGCACGAACGAAAGGAACGGCGGAAGGGCGGCTGCTCATTCCTCTTTTGTGCACCCGCCGGGATGTTGGTCGCCCGCTCGATCGCCGTCGTCCGCCGGATCTCCGGACTGTTCGCTCCTCCTCGAGTTCCGTCGATCACTATCGCCTTTCAGGAGCTTCCAGCCGCGTCCGCTGAACCCGCAGAGCGGCCGCTCGGTGCTGCTGGCCAGCTGGCGGCCGGAGAGCTGCGATTTCCGCGTGAACGTCGAGTTGGCGCGGCCGGACGACTGCGCGCTCGTCCGCGACTTCCTGCTGCGCGAGGCCCGCCCGCAGGAGTTCGTGATCAGCTCGCAGCAGTCGACGGCCGAGGAGGTCGGCCACTTCTTCGCGGACGTCGCGCGGCGTTCCACCGACACGCCCACCACCGCCCTAATGCTGCGCGAGGACGACGGCGAGCTGATCGGACTCGTGGCGGGCTCCGTGAACGAGCTGCCGGACGTCCGCGAGCACGTGCCGCCCCGCCCGCAGCCGTCGGACATGAAGCACAGTGAGCGGCCACCTCCCTTCCTTTCACTCGTGTTCTCGTTGCAGTGATCGACGAGGCGGAGGGCCACTCGCGGAAGGAGAAGCGGGTCTTCGCCCTCTGCTCGTACTTCTTCCAGTTCATCCCCCAACACGTGCCCTTTCCGCACAAGTGGTACATCTGCGGAGAGCTGAGTGAGTTCTTTCATCCTTGCCTTTTACTCGCGGGCTGCAGGCTCGATCGCCAAGAAGTACCAAAACCGCCACCTCCTGCTGCCCGTCACACAGCTGATGGCCGCCTACTACGCGGCTTCCGGCTTCCTGTTCGTCGACACGATCTGCACGGCCGTCGCGATGCGCCGAGTGAGCGAACAGGTGCGTGTCTTTCCCGCTCGCTCCTCATCTCTCCGTTCAGCTGGGCTTCGAGCTCGTGCACGAGGTTCCCTACGAGCAGTTCGTGGGCGACGGCGAGCGCTGCTTCGGCGAGCCCGCGGACGGCGGCAAGACGATCAGCTTGATGCTCGGCCGCTTCGATCGCATGGGCTACGCGGTCGCCCGTCCGCACAAGTAGCCGCAAGAAGTTCTCGTGGCTTCTTACGCGCATAAAATGCCCTTTCTGACTTCTGTTTGTTGACACTCGCGTTAAGTTTCGGTCGAATTGACGGCCAATCGAATGATCAATTGATCGCTTCTGCGGTCAAACGAACATTGAGAAGGGTCTCTTGCACGTGGGTATCGATTCCATTCAATAAACCCCGTAAAACATGCTGTGTTTCGGGCGTGGCTGCAATTTCGACTACTCGAATCATTCGCCGACAAGCTGACGATAAAAGAGGAGCTGATAAGAAGAAATTGATCGTCTGCAAGAGAGTAACGGCGAAAAACGGCTGTCCGCGCACCGTTCGAGTGACGTGCTCGAACATTCGTATTTTTGCCTTCTTGCCCGCGACCATTCGACTGTGATTTGTGCTTTCGGACTGCCGCGCCAACGAGAAGGCGAGAATCGTGATCAGTGATGTTTAGACGGAGATCAAGCGACGACAAACGGGCCCTTCCCTCCGCGAGTTTAAAAAGTGGCAGATCGGAACTACGGGCGGCTGATTGATTCGTCGGCGTCGAGAAAAACACGCGCTCCCGTCTCTTGTGTTTGTTTTTAAAAGAGGTTGAAAGAAGTGGGTTGATTTCTGTTGGAATGATCTTCCTCGTGGTTCTCTTCGTCCTCTTCGGCCTCCTCGTCTGGTGGGAAGTGCACGGGAAGCGGCGCCACTTGCCGCCCGGGCCCTTCCCGCTACCCGCTCTGGGCAATTCGTTGAGTCTGGCCGCCTGCTCGCGCTACGAAGAGAAGTTCCTGGAGTGGAGAGACGCGTACGGCCCGCTGTACACCTATTGGCTGGGCGAACAGCCGATCGTCGCCGTCTGCGATGCCGACCTGGCCAAGCGAATGTTCGTGGACAACGGCGGCGACTACGTGGGCCGCCCGACCGGCGCCAACTTCCAGCGCTACGTGAAAGAAAACAAGAAGGGCGGCGTGATCTTCGCCGAGGGCCTCTTTTGGGTCGACCAGCGGCGGTTTGCGATCCGCACGCTGCGGGACATGGGCCTCGCGAAGCACGCGATGGAGGAGCGGGTGCGTTCATTCCTTCATCTCTCCTTTGCAACCACTTCCGTTCAGATCCTCGAGGAAATCCAAACGATCTCCGAGAACATCCGGCGGGACATCGAGTGCGGCGTGGACGAGCACGACGTCCACCGGCACATCGACATTGGAGTCGGCAAGTGGCTCTTTTCCTCCACTCGAATAAACAAAGGGATTTCAGGCAGCGTTATCAACAACCTGATCTTCGGCCTGCGGTACACGCAGGACGGGCGAGAAGCCGAGTTCTACCGCGTGAAGGAGCTCACCGGGCAGATCATGGCCTGTCTGACCCACCCGATCGTTGTGATTGCTCGCTACAACGACCTCTTCTTTTCGCTCACGCGCCGTCTCTTCTCCGGCTTCTACCGTCCCTTCCAGGAGCTCTTTGACTTCCTGGAGGAGAACGTTCGGGAGAGGATCCAGCAGTTCGAGAGCGAGAAGGAGGACGGCCGGGAGGAAGCGAGGGATCTCGTCGACGCCTTTCTGATCGAAAAGGCCCGATTGGAACGACAGAACGCGCCCAATGCCGCCTTCTACACGTGAGTTCGAGCGGAGGGATGGAAAGCGGGTTTATTCTCGAGCGGCGATCACTGAGGCTACTCGGGCGGTCCGCCGGCTTGCGTCCGCTTCTCCGCGACGCCCGTTTCGCTCACGCTGCCGCTTGTGCCGTTCGGTGCGGGCTGGGCGGCGTCCACTCCCGGCTCCTGGGCGGGCGGCGGCTGGAGGTTCGTCTCGCTGACTTCGGAGCGAACGGAAGCGAGCGAGGGCACGAGACGCAGCGTGTCGTCGGTCTTGTCGTCGTTTCCGTTGGCCACTCGCTTCTCGCGGAACGCCATCTGCAACCAAAAGGCATTTAGAGGCAAAGCGAGAAGCGCCCACTTGAGTCACAAACGGGCTCTTCGGTCCGCCGGCCGGCTGCACCTCGCGGCGGCTGATTTCGTTCGTCTGCGGCACCGCCGAGTTCTCGCCGCCCGTCCGCTGCTCGAGGAAAGCGGCCAGCGGGAGTTTCTCTGCAGAAAGAAGGGGGAGAAAGGGAAGGGAGGGACTCACTGCCCCAACGGAGCTGCGTGAACTGGAACGGGAAGTGTGGGCCCCACGTGAGCGTCGCGGCCACCGACTCCACGTCGGCGAAGTCCTGCCAGCGGAAGTCGGGCAGCGTGAACAGCAGCCAGCCGACCGCTCGTTCGGGCAGTTGGAGCCACTGGAAGGGAACATCCGGTCCGTAAGTGGCCGTCGCGAGGACGGCGTCCGCTTGGTAGGTGGGCGGCACGGGCACCTCGACGACGGGCGGCATCTCCGAGGGCGGGCGGCCGGCAGTTTCGAGCGGAGTGGACGAAACGAATGAATTCCCGCCTTCCACCTTTCGTTTTTTCCGTTGCTCATGCAAACTTCTCGTTGTTTGCAGTCCGTCCCAATTGGTGGCCCTTGCAATGGACATTTGGTTTGCGGGCGTGAGTTCTCCTCCCATCTTTCTCTCTACCTTCCGTTCGTCCAGCAAGAGACCACAGCAACGACCTTGATGTGGGCGATTGGGTTCCTCATTGCTCATCCGGACGCCCAACGGCGCCTTCAAGAGGAGTTGGATCGAGTGGTCGGGCGCGATCGCGTGGTTTCGGTGGCCGATCGCCCGAACCTTCCCTTCACGAACGCCGTCATCATGGAAGTTCAAAGGTGAGCAGCAGACCGTTCCGATAGATCGTTTGGGTTGGAGGACGGCGAACATCATCGCCCAGAACGTCTTTCGCCGCACCGTCCGCGACGTCGAGGTGGACGGCCGGCGGATTCCGAAGGGCGCGCTCTACATCGCCCAGATTTCGGCCATCCACTACGATCCGAAGGTCGCTTCAGAGCAGCAAGGAGCGTCTAATCGGTTGATTGATTGCAGGTGTTCGAAAAGCCGACGGAGTTCCGGCCGGAGCGCTTCCTGGACGCGAGCGGTCAAGTGCGGAAGTGCGACGAGCTGCTCCCCTTTTCGTTGGGCAAACGCGTGTGTTTGGGCGAGGGCCTCGCGAAGATGGAGACAAGACGACCAAAAGAAGAAGCCTTCTGACCGTTTTTGTTTGCAGTTGTTCCTGTTCGTGGCCAACCTTTTCCACCAGTTCGAGGTGGGCTCTCGCGCACTTCTCTTTGCATTCTTTTTGCAGTTCCTCCCCGGCAAGAAGCCGCCCGAACTCCGCAAGTTCCCCTCGCCTGGAGCGACCGCCTGCACGCCGTTCAAGTGCCGACTGTCCAAAAGATCGCCACTGTGATTCGAATAAACTTTTTGATCGAATGGACGAGCTCCCCGTCTTGTGGGCGCCCCGACGGCCCCGTTTCACACTCGAAGCGAACAAAAAGATTTCGTCTGGCCGCGACTGTCGTCCTCGATTAGGCGCTTTGGGTTTGAAGCGACTTGGCCGAACCGCTTCCGTCCGCCCCACTTTGCATCCGGGACGTGGAACTTCGAACAAACTTCTCCGCTCGGTTATTGTGTTCGACGGCAAAAAGAAGAAGGCGGGAGTGAGAGCCGCTTTTTGCGTCCACGCCGAAAGTGAAATTTACTCAACGAACTCGCGTTCGTCACCACGAGCCGCCCGCCCGCCGACGACGCGGCGAGGAAAGGTTCGTCTTTTTGCGAAAAAAGAAGCGCCACGGTGTTGCGGCGGGATGAATTTCGGCGTTCTTCCGCTTCCTCTCTTTTTCCGCCCTCTTTGTGGACAAACGGCCCGATGGAATGAACCCGGCGACGTAATGAAAAGACGAGCGGGGATTTCGGCGGCTCCGCTTGAAACGTTTCGCTTTCTTTTGACTTTTCTTTGCTTTTCTTCTGCGATCATCACGCCGTTGTCGACGTCATTCGGGCCGCCGCTCTCGATTCGTTTTCAACAGCTGTTCGATCCGCCGCTCTCTTCCGCCTCCCGCCCGGCGGGCCTCCTTCCGCCTCCTTTTCGTTGAAGTTCACGCCATGCCGTGTGTCGCGATCACTTTTTATTTTTCGACGTTTGATCTCGGGCTGTGGTTTGGAGCACGAGCCCTTTTCTTCGATCAAAGCGCCCTTCTCTTCCCCGCAAATGTGGCTTCTGTTTTGCGGTCATGAAACTTTAACGAGCGTGAACTCCCGTCGGGTTGGCGGCGTGTGAACGGGCCGGCCGCCAAGTTTGCGGCTTCCGTTCTCTTTGCCGCGGATTCCGAAGCTTTTGATCGTCGTTTGCAGGCGGGCGATGGGCTTCTTTCGCGGCGGCCTGAAGACGCCGAAGAGCGCCGGCGAAATCCTCGTCGCGCTGGCCATCGTGCTCGTCGTCGTCTGCGTGCTGCTCGCCATCTTCCTTTGGTTTTTCCTCTTCCGCCGCGACAAGCGAGTGAGTTGGGTGGTCGACGGACGGACGGACGGGTGACGTTCGAAACAATTGGGGTCAATCGGCCGCCGGTCTTCGGTCCAACGACCGCATTTTCCGCTCGAACACCCGAG
This sequence comes from Aphelenchoides fujianensis, assembly GCA_024699865.1. Lineage (NCBI taxonomy): Eukaryota > Metazoa > Nematoda > Chromadorea > Rhabditida > Aphelenchoididae > Aphelenchoides > Aphelenchoides fujianensis. Next base: position 217,511 of record JAMPIO010000125.1, read on the forward strand.
TGCTCACTCGTCTGGTTGCAGAAAAAGAAGGCAGCGCGCGAGATGATCATCGAGAACGCGCGCATCGGCCAGAAGATGACCGACGAGCAGGCGCGCGCCCTCTACGAGCTGAACGACAGGCGAGTTCGCTTCTTGAAGCTCCTGACCTCTCGCTTGCAGCTGGACGAAGTTCGCCGCCTGCTCGGAGAAGCAGAAGGACTCGCGGCGGCTGTCGAAGCGCTCCGTCCAGTCCGTCGAGTACTTTCGGCTCCTCAAATGGGCCAAGCGATTGAGGGACGCCGAAGCTGCAGATGACGAGAAGCTCCTCCATCAGGTGGCCAAGCGAATGGCCTCCGAGATGGAGGGCCACGCCGAGATGTTCTGCGCGTTGAAGCCGGGAAGCAAGCGGCAACTAAAAGAGGCCGCCCAGCTCTCAGACCGCTCCGTTGCTTTCATCAACCCCAATCGGAGGGCGTCCAGTTTGGCCGTCGTTTGACCCGCCCATCCCTCGATTCCTCTGCCTTCTCTGGTCGCTCAAATCGAACTCCTCGCTCAACTCTCCGCACCGACTACTGCCTCTTCGTTCCTTTTTTTCCTCTTTCCCGCCCCTCCTTTGTTTGTTCAGCCGGCATGCTCGCTGGAAGGAAAGCCTCACATTTGATCTTTGTGAATTGCGACGGACTTTGTGCTCGCTGGAGAATAAACCGCTCACTGACTCGCGCGTTGGGCGGTCGAAATGCGCGAACGGAAGGCCAAACGGGCGGGCGGATGGACGGCGGCTTCGTTCATTCCTCTTCGCTTTCATTTCTCCTCTCCAACGGTCGCTCTCGGCAGACGGACGGGCGATTTCCTCCGCCTTTTCGACGTTGAGGTCAGTGGCTTTCGGTCCCGTTCGTTGGGTGATGATGCGAGTCACTCGGAACGGTCGTTTGGTGCGTCAATCGGGGCAAAACTCGCGCTATCTGCAAAAACTCGTGCTCGCTCCCGCTCGTTTTGTTTGTTTTCGGGGCGGTCGACTCGAACGAGTGGATGAGTCATCGGGCAGAGAGTGGCGTCAGCGGCGAGCGAACGATCCCGCACGTGCTCCCGTATTTATAGCCGCCCCGTTTCAGTGCACTCCACAGTCAGCAAGATGGCCCAATCGTACGACCTCAACGCGGCCGAGACGCCGGCCTACGCGCCCTTCTTCGGCTTCATGGGCTGTGCGGCGGCGCAGATCTTCACGGTGTTCGGAGCGGCCTACGGGACGGCCAAGTCGGCGGTCGGCATCTGCTCGATGGGCGTCATGCGCCCGGAGCTCATCATGAAGTGAGTTCTCTGAACAACACCCACCACTCACTCCCGCCGCTTGCAGGTCCGTCATCCCCGTGATCATGGCGGGAATCATCGGCATCTACGGACTGGTCGTGGCGATGGTCATGAAGAACAAAGTGAAGCCCGCCAGCCAAGGTCAGTGTCCTCTCCTCTCGCTCTATTCTTTCGACTTTTTCAGGCTACACGCTCTTCAATGGATTTGCGCACCTCGCCGCCGGCCTGGTGTGCGGCCTGTGCGGTCTGGGCGCGGGCTACGCGATCGGGATCGTCGGCGACGTAGGAGTGCGCGGAACGGCCCAGCAGCCGCGCCTCTTCGTCGGCATGATCCTCATCCTCATCTTCTCGGAGGTTCGTCCACTCTTTCCGCCTTCCTTTCGCTCATTCCTTGCCTTCGTTCAGGTCCTGGGACTCTACGGAATGATCGTGGCCTTGATCCTGAGCTCCAATAACTGAAGACGGTCGGCTCTCGCCCGTCTTGTGGGCGTCTCCAATCACTCCGCCGTCTTCCCTCTTGTTTCCTTCTAGTTGTGCCCCAGCGGGTTAAAGTTTCTTTTGTGAATAAAATTCTCCGCGCAAACAAATTTCTTCAACGGTTTGAGCGAATTTCCGCCCGTTTCGGGCGTCTCCGAGCGTTTGCGGGTGGTCAGACACAAAGTTCGTAGCGAACCGTCTGCTCCCGCCCGAAGTCGCGAGCGAGCGCCCGGCGAGGAGCGAGCAATCAGTCGGGCGCCGGACCGCAACCAGTGCGGGCGGCCTGTACGCCAGCGATTGGGGCGGTTGGGCGCGCCGCCATCCGCCGATCGCCCGCTTTGTGCCGTCGATTCGCTCCGATTTCGCGCGACGAACACGGCGATCGATTGAGCTTGTCGCACTTTCATCGATTTCTGCTTTGCTTGACCGTTCGGTCGACCGGTGGCGGAGCGAGAGATGGAGCTCACTGTCGGGCAAACCCATGAGTACATCGATGTTTCACTCGATTCTCCTATAATTGCGGCTTTGCGGCGAATAAAACAGCCAAGCGAAGTGTTTTCATCTTCAACACTTCGATTTTCCTTGTTTTCACACCTGCAGATCGTCGGTGAGCGAGAATTTCGCGAAGTGACCAAATTTCGTGCTCGAGTGTTGATGGAGCGGACGGAAACGACCGGCCGGTTGGGTGGCGAGATCTTTCGCCCGCTCATCGTGCAAAAGAAGTTCTTTTGTGCGGGTGTTGTGTTCCGCGCGTGCCGTTCGTTTCGAACGGCGTCCAGCGAGCCGCTCATTCGTTTCACCGCACGCTTTGCAGCTCGAAGATGCCGACGGCGTTCAGCAAGCTCACTCAATGGGCCCCCTCGCTGACCGAAGCGGCGCCCGCCCTCGTCGGCACGTCGGCCGTCCTCATCATCTGCCACCTGTACCGGCAGAAGCACTCACTGCGGTCAGTGTTCCCTTCCTTCTGTTCTTTGCATTCCTCTTATAGACGCATTCCAAGGGCCGTGACCACGTATCTGTCCAAGGAGAAGACCACAAAGAAGGACGAGAAGTCGCACGTGGACTTCCGCTTCCTGCTGAAGCTGTGGAGGATCGTGAAGATCCTCATTCCTCGGCTCGTGTCCTGGGAGGTCTTCTACATGGTCGTCATCGCGTGCACGCTCTTCGCCCGCACCTACGCCGACCTCTTCATGATCACCATCTCGACGCAAATTGAGGGCGCGATCATCGACCGCGACAAGCACGCCTTCTTCAAGCTGATGCTCCACTACATGATGTGAACAATCGTCAACGATCTAACCATTTACTTGTGTGCTTTCAGGTGCATGCCCGTCATTTCGGTGGTCAACAATCTGCTGAAGGTGAGCAGAAAGAACAATCTACCGCTCGCGCGCTTGTTTCTTTCGATTCACGACGTTTCTCAAAGTTTAAACTGCCAACTTTTGCCGTTAATCTCATTAGTCGCCGGGCGGAAAGACGGTAACGGCGGGAGTTTAGCGAAAGATTGCTGAAGAGCGGGCTGAACTCCTGCCCTCCCTCCGCTTCACGTGTTTTCTTTCAGTTCGGGCTGAGCGAATTGAAGCTGCGCTTCCGCGAACGGCTCACGCACCGCCTCTACGGCCACTACTTGAAGTAAGTAGGAGCATGGATGAATGAAACACACATTCGTTCAGTGGCTTCACGTTCTACAAGATGTCCAATCTGGACAACCGGATCGCCAACGCCGATCAACTGCTCACTCAGGACGTGGACCGCTTCTGCGAGGGCATCGTCGAGTTGTACTCCAACTTGTCGAAGGTACCTTGAAGGAAGGAAACACCGATCATCCGTCATTCTTCCAGCCACTCGTGGACGTCGCGCTGTACGTGAGCCGAATCGGCGGAGCGTTGGGATTCGCGGCGCCGGGCAAGCTGTTCGGTTACCTGCTGCTCTCCGGCTTCTTCCTCACGTACCTGCGCCGTCCGATCGGCCGCCTGACGGTCGTCGAGCAGCAGCTGGAGGGCGAGTTCCGTTTCGTGAACTCCCGTCTCATAATGAACAGCGAGGAGATCGCCTTCTACCAAGTGAGTCCGCTTCTTTCTGTTTTGATTCGTGTGCCGTTTTCAGGGCAACGAGCGCGAGAAGGTGTCCGTGATGAGCGCCTTCGAACGGATGGTCAACCACCTCCGCTCGCTCATCCTCTTCCGCTTCTCCATCGGCTTCGTCGACAACATTATCGCCAAATACTGCGCGACGGTCGTTGGCTGGTACACGATGAGCCGCCCGTTTTTCTCGCGCACGAACTCGTCGCTGCGGAACAAGAGCAAGAACGAGATCATGCAGCAGTATTACACGCGAGTTTCCTCTTAGTCAACTCTCACACTCGTTTGTGTTCGCTTTACAGCAGCGGCCGCATGATGTTCAAACTGGCCGAAGCACTCGGCCGATTGGCGCTGGCCGGTCGGGAGCTCACTCGCCTCTCCGGCTTCACCACGCGCGTCGACACACTCATCAACGTCCTTCAGGACTTGGAGGGCGGCAAATACCAACGGTAACCCCTTTGCACTGTTCTTTTTACTCGTGTGTTTGTAGAACGATGGTCGCTTCGAATGCTCTGGAAGCGATTGAAGACCAAGTGAGTTCATCGCTTCAAGCTCTCTAATCGAAAGTGCTCTGCAGAGCACCGCCCTCCTGACGGCCGCCCGTTTGGGGTTGACGCCCGGCGCGGGCGAGATCGTGATCGCGGACAACGTGATCCGTTTCGACGCCGTCCCGCTGGTCACGCCGAACGGGGACGTGCTCGTCGAGTCGCTCGACTTCGAGGTCCCGTCCGGGCGGAACGTTCTCGTGTGCGGGCCGAACGGCTGCGGAAAATCCTCCCTCTTCCGCGTGCTCGGCGAGTTGTGGCCGCTGTGGGGCGGTCGGCTGGTGAAGCCGCAGTGCGGGAAGCTCTTCTACGTACCCCAACGACCGTGAGTTCTCTCCCCGATTGAATGAAAGGAATGCTCGCTGGATCGCAGGTACATGACTCTTGGAACGTTGCGAGATCAGGTGATCTACCCGGACAAGCCGGCGGACATGCGGCGCAAGGGACTCCGCGACCAGGACCTGAACGGCTTCCTCGACGAGGTCCAGCTCTCCTACATTTTGAGTCGAGAGGGCGGCTGGGATGCCGTCTCCGACTGGATGGACGTCTTGAGCGGCGGCGAGAAGCAACGAATTGCGGTGAGTTCGAACGCTTGAAGCTTTCCATTGTTTATTCACTTGCACACTTCTGTACACTTGTTCAATTAATTTGAAAACTCCTCGCTCATTCCTCCCGCTCTTCCACATCGACGAGGGTGGAGAGGAGATGCTCCTTGATCCTCCAACTGTTGTGCTCGCGACGGCCGTTCGGGTTGCCGCAGCGGGACTTCTTGCACGCGCACGGGAACTCGTCGTCCTCGTTCTCGATCTGACACTCGATCCCGTTGGCAAAGCAGGAGCACGAATCCGCCTTGCAGTCGCCCACCGCGCACGAGCAGCCGCACGACTCGCGGCTCTCGGCGATCTTCTCGCACTCGGCCGTGATCTCCGGATCGCATTCGATTTCGTTCGTCTTCAGCAGCTCGGCGCGCGCTTCCTGCCCCAGCGGCTCCAAACTGGACGAGTCTTTCGGAAGGACGAACTTCGACACTCGCGTCCTCGTCCCGCTCGTTCCACTCGTCTGGGGGAGGGCGGCTGCTGCCTGAAATCCAAGAAGAAATCACCTCTTTCCCTCTGCTTTCACTCACATGTCCTAAGGATTGCACTCGCTCGTACTCTCGACACGTGAACTCCTCCTTCTCCTGGTGTTTGTCCTCCATTCCGATCGGGATCCCACCGCCGCTGGGCACGGTGTCCGTCCCTTGGGCGAACGGGAAGTAGAAAACTTCCACGTTGTCGAAGAGCACGCGCGTCCTCCGCAGTCGCTCCGATGCTTTCGCTCTAAAACAAAGCGGCATTCCCCCTTGCTTTCCACCACTCACCTCCGGCGATGGCCACTCGGCTGGGGGTCGGGCATCGTTCCTGTTGATTTGAGTTAACGATTGATCGAATGAGTTGGATCAAAGTAAACTGGTCGCTAACCACTGCGCTCAACAGACATCCAACCACTCAGTTCTACCGTTTATTCCGCACTAATGTATGCATTCGAATTGCAGATGGCGCGCCTTTTCTACCACCGCCCGCAGTTCGCCATCCTCGACGAGTGCACGTCGGCCGTCTCGGTGGACGTGGAGGGCGCGATGTACAAGCGGTGCCGCGAGCTGAACATCACGCTCTTCACCGTCAGCCACCGGAAGTCGCTGTGGAAGCACCACGAGTACTTCCTGCAGATGGACGGGCGCGGCGCCTACGAGTTCGCGGAGATCACCGACAACGTGGAGCAGTTCGGATCGTGAGGAGCAGGAAGAGAGGACAGAATTTATTTCCCACTTGTTTCGAATAAACTTCTTGCAACGAGAGGGATGAGACCTAAACCGGAGAGCTCACAAGTACGAGGGTGAGGATCAAAGAAGGACTACAAGCACACAAAACACGGCCGCGTTTCTATTGTGTTTTGAAGACCTCGTTCGCTACGCAGACAGCAGCGTATCGCTGCTCCACTTGGTGCTTGCCCTTCTCGTTCGTGGCCACCTGCAAGACACGACAACCGATTGATGGGAAATACAGCAAAAAAGATCTCTACCACTTTGTAGACGCCCTGGTCCGCTTGGGTGGGGTTCTTCAAGTCGAAAAAATAAGCAAAGTAGGTGGAAAGATCACGCACCTTCATAATGAGCGTACAAACATATTTTCCGACCTGTTTCTTAACCTTCTGCACGTAACGGTCGCCCTCCAGCTTCTTGTCCTTCAGGAACCACTCGACGGTCGGCTGGGGCGTTCCGTTGACCTGAACGAACACATTGATTGACCGCATGGAGAGGAACCCACCAAACACTCGAACAGAACCGACCCATCGGGCTTGTTGATGATCTGAATCAGCCTACCCCGTGACCTCAACGTCTACAAATCACTGACCGAGGGCGGGGCATCGAAGAAGGGAGCGATCGGCATCTCGGCGGAGTGGCTAAACGAAAGGAGGAGTCGAGTGTTGATCTTCCGGCAATAAACGCGATCGTCAACACAAAATCCCGTTTTATGACCCCAAAATGCGGGCAGATTTCGAAGCGGCGGGCGGCTTTCCAAACTCAACGATCAAAAGAAGAAAAACGGCGGGCGGGCGGAAGGTGGCGGAGAACCGTCATTCGGCCATCCGCCCGGCCGAGCGGCGGCGAGCGGGCGGCTTGAAACACGATCAATCGATTCGAAGTCGTTTGAGCGGGCGGGCGTGTGCGGCGGCCAACAAACGAGAGCCCGCACTCTCCATTCTTCTTTTTACCCGTGGATCACGGCCGAAAGGTCGGGCGGCTCACGTACCCGCCGGCTGCTCGCTCGTACGCAGACGCTCGAGTGCTCACTGGACAAACAAATTGGATAGAATCTTTATTCACAATCGATCTATCTGATGGCTAACACGAACGAGGTCAAAATGAATCTCTTGAGCACGGGGCGGCGACTAGGGGAACCGTTGGGCATTTCTTATGGCAACTGCGGTGTACACGTGAACGAACAGACGGACGGATCATCCCGCTCGGCGCTCCTCCTTGAAGCGTTTGCTGAGGAGAGCGCGGGCGGCACGCGACGAGTTCTGGCGGCCCATCTTGCTGCAGATCCACGCGCCGGTCGCCACCAAGCGGTCCAAGTCAACACCCTAAACAAGACTGTTTGGATGGAAGTGAGCAGGCAGAACTCACGCTCTCGAAGCCCAGGTCGTCCAGCAGGTAGACGAGATCTTCGGTCGCCAGATTGCCGGTCGCGCCTTTCGCGTACGGGCAGCCGCCCAACCCCGACACGCTGCTGTCCGCCACGCGAATGCCTCGCTGCAGCAAACAAGTGTAAGAAGAATACAATAAAGAAGTGATCACCTCGATCGACACCAACACATTGGCCAGCGCCTGCCCGTACGTGTCGTGGAAGTGGACGGCGAGCTTCTCCGCGGGCGCCACCTTCAGCACCTCGTCGAGCATTCGGTTCACCGAGCGCGCACTCCCGACGCCGATCGTGTCCCCCAGACTGACTGGAAAGCGGCGAGTGAGCGGAAGAACGAAGAACAGAGTGCTCACCCTCGTAGCAGCCGAAGCTCAGCAGTTTCTCGACCATCTGGGCGACCACCCGCGGGTCCGTCGGGCCCTCGTCCGGGTCGGCGATCACCATCGACAAGTAGGCGCGAACCCGGACGCCCCGTTCGATCGCGCCCTCGGCCACTTCCTTCAGCCGCTGCAGGCTCTCGGCGATCGAGCAGTTGGTGTTCTTCCTGCAAGCGAGGCATCCGACAAAGGAATGAAAGAAGGTGAGTACCGAGTGAAGGATTCGGTGGCCGCCGCAAAGATCGCGATCTCCTCCACATTCGGATTCTTCAGCTGCAATCGAGTGGGTGATTGAAGGACTGGAAGTGTGCGAGAACTCACCGCATTCTGAAGGCCCGCCTGGTTGGGCACAAGCACGGGGTAGTGGGTGCCCTCGCGCTTCGTGATCGCGTTCAGCACGTCGTTGTTGTCGGCCATCTGCGGGACCCACTTGGGCGAGACGAAGCTCGTCGCCTCGACCGTCTGCAGGCCGCACGCACTCAGCCGGTCGATCAGCTCAACTTTGATCGAGGTGGGGACCAATTGCTGCAACAGACGGTGGTGAGAAGAACGAGCGGGATGCCCACCTTCTCATTCTGGAGCCCGTCGCGCGGCCCGACCTCCACGATCCGGAATTTTCCCCGCTGAAAGTGCATCGGTGAGGAGTGTGCAGGAAGAAGGTGGGAGAGTGCAGAGTGGGCACCGTTTTGCGGCTTTACGACCCACCGCTCTGCAGACGAGACGACCGTAAATCCCGAAAGATTACCGAAGCGGCGGCCTGGGCGAACATCCGAACGGTCAGACGGAGCGGAGGACCGGCGACGGCGGAGACGAGCGGGCGGCGGAGCGGCGGGCGGAGGACGGTCGAGAGGAGGCCCGTGTGCATGTCGCCCTTTAAAGCGGCCGTGATCCCTCGATTAACATGCGAACACGCACGCCGCGGACTGATAGGCGGACGGGCGGACGGGACGATCAGGTGAGTGGCCGGTGGGGAAATCACGACGAACGCACGCGAGTCGAAAAGAACCTTTGATCACGATGCGGGAACGTGAATTGCGGCCCCGATAAGGCGGCCGGCCGCCCAACGACCCCCGAAATAATCCGATGTTCGAATTTATTCCCGAATGGACGAAAACACAAACAAAACCGAGGGCTTGATCGCCGCCGACGCCCGCCAAAGCGGCTGAACGGCGCGCCGGCCGGTGATTACCGTCTTTCGGGCAGAGCATGAGCGAAAGGAGTGGTTTGCGGTCTAGAGAGTGATCTATGAAAAGCAAAGGAGAATAAATAATCGATTGATGGATGGAAGAACGGATAGGGCGGGAATAAGTGGACGATTCTGCACCTGTACACAACGGAAAGAAGAAGCCGAAAGTCACCAGTGGGCGGAATGAAAGGAGGCCCTTTCGAAGGGCCGTTTTTATCGCAACCAGACGGCCGGCATTCACGAATTGGAGAAGACCAACCACGCGACGATGAAATAAAAGAGGAACATCGGGTACATGCTGAGGAATCTCCGGCCTTCCGGTTGGGCGGACGACAGGAAGGCCGTCGAGGCTACAAAACAGGAATGAGATGAATTAAGAAGGGAGTACTCACCGTACGTGGACCAGCCGAAGCCCAGCGCCGAGCACAGCAGCCGGAGGAACATGCTCAGCTTCTTGGCGGACTCCAGGTGGAAGAGGTGGCAAGCGATCGACGAGAAGACGGACGGCAGCAGGCAGTAGCCGATCACGCACAGCGATTGGAAGAACGAACTGAACTTAAGGCATAAGGCGAGAAGAGAAGGGAAGGACTTGCATCTTGCCGCCCAACAGTTTGATGTTCGCGGTCACGACGCACGCGCCGAAGAAGACGAGCGTGAAGGCCTCCGTGAAGCGAGGACCTTTCCCCGTGTACGTGTCTTGCAGCAACCTGCGGAAGATCGATCAAAGGAATTGTCCAGAACAAGTGCTCACAAGGAGAGGATCACGCAGACGAAGAGCGGTCCCCAGAGATCCCAGTCTTGAAGGCAGTTTTGGTTCTTCGGCGGCATCAACACTTGGACGAACTTCGCGCCGATCAGCCGGGCGTCTCGTTTCTGCAAACCAGCCGTTCAATCTCCCTTCTTCCCCGTGCACTCACAATCGTGATCATGACGGGCTCGTCAAGGGTGTCGAAGTCGGCGCCCGCGTCCACCGGGTCGGACGAGTGGGCCGTCCGCCGCGACGTGGCCGCGCCGCCGATCGAGCCGCTGAGGTCGTTGTAGGCGGTCGAGCGGTTCTGTTCCTTGGATTGGATCTCCTTCTCCAGCTGCAAACAACCGGAACAAATGGAAGAGACCGATGGGAGAGCGAACTCACCATCTCCAAGTCCAAAGCGACGTTGAGCGACGGCTCGTTGTTCATTTTGCGGCCGAATTTGGAGCTTCCGGTCGGAAAATTCGGAGAAAACGGAAGGACGAGAAACTCGGAAGAAAGCGCGGAATTCAGCCGCAAACGAAAAAAATTCGTGGATTTCCGCCGACTTCTCGCGAGTTCGCCGCTTCTCTCGTCCGAATGCTCGTCGATTGGGGGGGGAATCCAACCAGTCGGCCGGTTGCACGTCGATTCACCACGCAGACAGCCGACCTCCGAGCCGGCCGCTACCCATCGAGTGGAATGTTTCTTCGGAGCGCGTCAGTTGGCGAAGTGTTCGGAAGACGAAGGAGCGTGGAGTTGCCGTTTATTTCTTTCCTTCTGCATCTGGTGACGGTCAAATGCCGAATTTTATCGCAAAAACGCAGGAACACCGGAAGAATCAGTTCAATGAGTCGCCGACCATCAACTGTCGTAAGCAGTCCGGTTTGCCCGTTCTTTCGGCTTTTTGTTCGAGTGTGAGATTGGACATCGATTCGAAATGCTTGGAGCTTTCTGTTTGTTCAAAGGTCATGGCCGCAAGCTGACAGCGGGCGGTAAGAACAAAAAGAAAGCGGATTCGAATGGGATGCCCGATCGATCGAAGGCTTCATTTCTCACGTCCCGCCACGCGTCGAGTGGTCGTTTGCCTTCCGCTCACGCCGATCCTCGCCGCCCGAATGGTCTTCCGATTCGCGTCGCCGGCCGAGTGCTCGCTGTTCGGCGCGCAGCACGTGGAGCTCGTGGTGGTGGGCTCCGTTCTCGCGTTCTTCTCGCTGGTTGGCCTGCTGCTCTACGCACTGCTGGCGATGCTTGTGGTCGAGCTGCCGTTCCCGTTTCGGTCGCACATCTCCCGGCTCGAGCGGGCGTACCGCCGGCGACACGCGGAGCTCGTGGCCGGCAACGAGGCCCTTCTGGGCGGTGAGTTCCCTCTCTTCTGTTCGTTCATCTGTCTCGCTTCCAGTGAATCCAGACCTCGACCTGATCGCCGAGCACCTCCTGCAACGGAGACGGCAGGCGGCCGCCCTTGCCGAGAAGCGGGCGGCTGCAGCCGGACGGAAGGGACTCGCCGGCCGGCTGCTCGGCCGCTTCCGCCGTCGACCGGCCGTCGTCCCGCGCCCGCCGACCGCCAGCGGCCCCTCGCGCTCCACGCTGACCGTCCCGCCTTCTCAACCGACGCCCACGCAGCCGCCCCCCGTTCCGCCCGCCCCGACGGCTGCTCCACGCGCTCCGTAGCGGTCGGGTTGGACTCGAGGACCGCACGAAGTGATCGCCTCGCCCATTTCTTTTTGCTTTTGCGGAATAAACTTGTGATAAAACTTATTTGCTTCTTTTGACCGACAGTGCACACGCAGATGCCGGAGGGGACAAGTTAACAGCGGTGTTAAGAACGACGAAACGACTCTCATGGATCCTGGCAAACAAGAGACCGTCTTTATCGAGGGTTGCTTGGCGTTTTGCTGCACCCTTGTCGCTTGCTCGGAGCGTGCGCTCTCAACTCCATGAGCCATGAAGCTTCAGGGTTTAAAAGCGGTCTTCTCTGAGGTGATTTTAGCAATGCTCCCGCTGTCTCGCTCGAATTTCCGTTTGCCACTCGGTTTCGCCGTGCTTTTCACCGTGTTTGATGGAACTTCCACGTTTTTCTTGTTTTCATGAAGGTCCATGACTTCTGCCCCACCCAAACCCGACTTCAGAAGGTTGGTCGTGCGCCAATCGCCTCGCCTGCGGCCCAAAGGACGTCGATGCGTTCACTTCTTTCTGGCCGGAGAGCACGAGCGAGCGGTCCGAAGAGGCGAGCGGCCGGAGTCGCTCCGTCCGCTGGTCCGACTTCCGCTCATCAATCGGCCGTTCCTCGACTCCTTCTTCGATGCGGAGGACTTCGAAGCAGCGAAGATCACGGTCAGCGTCGAGGACTCCGTTGAATTGCGGAAATTTGGTCGGCCGACGATCGCGTTTGCGACGAGCGCCGAGAGCGTTGCGGCTATTCTCCGTTTGAGCCGCGAGTTGACCACGATTGAGATCGTTTGGGCGGTCTATTCGACGGTCCTCAATGTTCGCCTCATGACCGTGTGGAGGCGGGTCGCCAATGAGTTGCACGGTGAGCTCAGAATTTCGATCGTTTGTTACTTTTCGGTTGCTTGCAGACCGCCCTTCGCTCTCGTCGATCAAACTCGAATTTTGGGGCCGGACGTCTCCGTACACTCAATTCCTGATCGACTCGCTACCGGACAAACTGACGAGCGTCGAAGTTCACGGAGATCTCCGCATTGCCACTCTTCTCGTGAACCGAAAGTGGCCGTTGGAGTCGGTCGTGATCGGCAGCTACCCCGAGCAGAAGTGTGAGCGGAGAACAGGCAAAGGCAAGCATTGACATGCTGCTTTAGACTGCTCACACGTCTTCGGCCTAAACACCCGAGAGCTTTCGTTCGGGATGAACGGCGTGCAGTGGACGTACTACCTCCACGACCTGGCCGACCGCGGGCCGTTCCGTCCGAACGGGAACTTGAAGAGCCTCCGATTGACGGCGGACATCTTCGAGAACAACGAGACAGCTCTTCGGCACTTGCTGGGCATCAACGGACACTTCAAACTCACTCTCCACGCTCACCATTGGGTGGGGCTTCGCGTAAGGGCAATCTTTGGATTGATTGTGATCACCCGTTGCTTTAAACAGCGCGTCTACGCCCTCGAAGAAGTGGACGCCGTAAAGAAGGCCGCAATGAACTTGGCAGAAGAGATGCAAGAGGCGGGATTCGGGTCGAAGGACGCCGAAGAAGGAAGCGAGGCGACCAACGGCGCGGAGTTGTGGATCGCGATCACCGACAGAGTTCGTTCCTTTCCTCCTCTTTCATCCATTCCCCTCTTTTGTTCGTTCAGGCCGAGTGGAGCAACGCGTCGCGGGAGCACGTCTTCGATCGACTGGCGGGGAAACGCGAAGGCGATCTCTCGTGGACGGAGCCGATGGGGACGATCCCCACGTGTTCCCTCGTTCATTGCGGCGTTCGAATTCTGTTCGGTCTTCGCGGACAGAAAAGTTGAGCGGTGTTTCACTTGATTCACGTTTGACCCTCGATACGGATTGTTCTTGCAATAAAGAAGCTGCCTCTTTTTCTTGGTTTGCGTAACGATTGATTCACAAAGAGATTTTCCATGTGCAGCGAACAAGCACACTGGTTTAGCGTCCCTGAAAATCGATCAACAAACCAAAAATCACAAGGAAATTGATTGAACTACCCGCTATTCGTCCACTTTGTGGTCGTTAGATCGATGCAGGGCTTTTCCGAGTTGCGGGAACCATTCCTGCAGTTTTTACCGTAATTGAGCTCACTCCAAATTACGAGAATCGAGCTGATTTCTCGCAAATTGTCCAGAAGTTGCCGCTTGTCGAGCAGAAGTGCGGAAGTCATGACGCGACAAGCAAACGAAGGAAAGAGTTGACCGTCATGCTCGCTGCCTGCCTCGAGCCCACGCGGTCTCATGCTCGAGCATGTTGCACGAGAACGAACGGAAGCACAATGAGATCGAAAAGAACGATTTGTGTGTTTTGATCGCCGTTGTGGTGATCGAGAACGTTCGTCTTTATTGCTTCAAGAAGTCGATGGGTTTCGGCCGCCGCTTTCGATTTCCCGGATTTCAAGTTTTCAACGTGGCAAATCGGGCGTTTTTCAACATTTTCCTCTCGAAGCACGTGTGAAAAATTCGTTGATCGCTTTTACCGCTTTCTTTTGTGGATTTTGCCCGTGTTTACGTGCTCGAGGCGATTCGGAGCCAAAGGTCGCAGAATTCAATTGATTTCGCGTGTTTGCAGCAATTCTTCCCCTCTTCGTCCAGTTGGTCAACGCCACGATGCCGAAGCGGGAGAAGTTCGCGATCGCGCGGCCACGACGGCGGGCAAATCGCCTCCACAAGCCGTCGGACTCGTCGGACGGCGAGCAGCTGGGCGACGAGATCCGCGAGGTCTTCGACCAAATGGACTTCATTTACGGCGAGCTGGAGAGTGAGTGCTCCTTTTCAGTGTTCTTACTCGTTTTGTTCGTTTGCAGTCGTCAACGCACAAGACGCGTACGTCTACACGAATCAGGATCTCAACGACCTGGACTCGAGCCTCGACTTCGTCTACGAGCAGATCGGAAGTGAGTTCTCCTCGTTTCTTTCAGTTTGATTCATGCCCCTTCGTTCAGAGTGGCTGGTCGGCTACTGCGGCTGTTTGGTGCAGCGGGAACAAGGCGGCCGAATGGACGTCGAGACGCTGGAGAACCTGCTGGACAAGCTGCTCGGCATCTGCTACCAGATGGAGTGTACGTCCACTCTTTGCGCTTATTTTACTTCCTTTTCGTCCTTCAGCGTGGGCCGAGCTGGTCGACTCGGTGATCGAAGACCTCTCGTGTGTGTGCGACGAGCACGCGACCGACGTCTCCTCGCGCGACCTGCAGGAACTCGGCCGACGGCGGCAACGCGTGCAGGAAGTCCAGGACTACGTGGCGCGCATCAAGCAGCGGCACGGCGAGCACCTCGTGACCAACGACCGCCGGCCCTTCTCCCAGCTGACCGCTCAGGAGAAGGAGACGCTCGCCTTCCGCTACGGCCGCTTCATGCAGGCGAGCTTCCCCTCCACGACCGTCCAGCGGTTGCAGGAGATCATCGGGCGCGTCTCGATCGACAGGATCCCCCATCTGCTCGAGTCTTATGGCTAGTCCGTGTGTTCTTCCTTCTGTTCACAATTTCCAACGACTCTTGTGTTCTTCCCATTGATTGTTTCTTCTTCGTCCACCCTTCTCTGTAAACATACTTCTAAGTCGTCTTCCGCACACTCCCTTTCGTCTAATCGTTGTGAACGAACGTCCAATCGGGGATTCCAATACATACGAACCGCTTTATTGTCTCTCATTTCTTCCTCTCCGTCTTGTCCTATGATCTTCGAAACAAACCGCTTCGATAAATCGATGAGCACAAGAAGTCGTTGGCTGAAAGGTAGGAAGAAGTCGGCATGCTCAAGTCAACGGCTTTTTCGGGATTCGGTTTCCCGTCGAACGTGGGCGAATCCGTGCGACCGTTCCGTAAGATGAAGCAGAAAATAGCCGGCACGCATCGACGGAGTCATCGGCGGAGCGACTATTCGGGACCTTGCGCGATGAGCAGATTTGCATGGGAAGAATAGACAAAAAGAACCATCCGCCGAAAGGAATCCATTCACTGGGTCCTCCCGCTGCACCGGTCGGCCGCCTCCCGCACGAACGAACGAGCGAGCGAACTAATGGCGTGGACGGGAAAGACGGTGCTCGTGACGGGCTCCACGTCGGGCATCGGCCGCGCGACCTCGCTGCTCTTCGCGCGCGCGGGCGCCAACGTCGTGCTGCACGGGCTGTCGGAGAAGCGGCTGAACGTGAGTCCTCCCGCCTTCAAAGCACCCACTCTTGCCGCTTGCAGGAGACCCGTGAGCTGTTCAAGCAGCACAAGATCCCCGACGCCCGCCTGCACCACGTGCTCGGCCCCATCGAGCAGGTGGACTTCCAGAAGAGCCTCCTGCAGGAAGCCGTCCACAAGTTCGGCCGCCTGGACGTGTTCGTGAGCAACGCCGGCTGTGCAGGGGTGCGCGGCAAGAAGCCGGACAGCGTGGAGGCTTTCGACCGCGTCATGGAGGTCAACGTGCGCAGGTTTGTTCAGGAGGGCACCCCTCACCCACCTTCTGGATTGCAGCAACTACACACTGATCCCGCGCGTGATCCCGCTGCTGGAGCAGACCAAGGGCAACATCGTGATCGTGGGCTCGATGGCTGCCCGCATCTGCGAGCCCCAAATGAACCCCTACCAGATGTCCAAGGCGGCCATCGATCAGGTGCGTCCTCCCGCCTTCTTCTCGTCCACCTCGCTGCTTTCAGTTCACGCGGAACATCGCCCTCAAGTACGCGGACAAGGGAATTCGGGTGAACGCCGTCGCGTGAGTTCTCGGCAGTCATCCTTCCGCTCACTCGCCGCTTGCAGGCCCGGACTGATCGAGACGAACCTCGGCAAGAACTTCGGCGTGCCGCGCGAGAGCATGCAGAAGGTCTACCGCAAGTACGTGGGCGAACGGATCCCGCTCGGCCGCATGGGGCAGCCGGAGGAGGTCGCCGCGTTGATCGAGTTCCTCGCTTCGGACGCCGCCTCGTTCGTCACGGGCGCCGTGTGGCCGATCGACGGCGGCCAGTTCGTGAACCGCCACGTGATCGCCGGCGCCATTCCCAAGTGATCCCTGCGGAATAAACTTCCTCCATTCGGTCAGCTGCTCGTGTCGTTTGATTGCGAGCATGCGGGCGGGTCAAAAGTCCAATTTCCTCCTGCCCGTCCGCTCGCTTGTTCTTTTGCGCCCGAACGGCCGGCGGGCGGGAGGCGGGGGTCCGAAAGAGCAGACGAATTGAACTTGTGGACCCGCTCGCCCTCTCACTCGTTCGTCCTCTCGCCTGCTGGTGCGGGAAGTGTTCCCGAAACGACGAGTTTACTTCGCAGAGAGTGGCAAGAGTTTATTTTCAGTTAAGATGTGACCTTGTTCTCGTTGTGATCAAAGCAGAGGATTCTTTTCAAGCTGTCTGGTCGGTCGTGGAAACGCGACCGGCCGAACGGCACGAATTCCCGCAGGAAGTGAACGGCGGGCGAGAGGCGAGCCGAAACGACGAGTCCCGCCTTCGTCACGTACAGAAAGTCGAGGATGTCCCGCTTCAAGGGGGCGTCTTTCGTAAATCCGAACAACTCGCTCAACGAGTCGGGCAGTTCCGCTTCTTTCGCGGTCTGAACAAGAAACCGATCGTTCGTTCACACAAGTGTGTTCCTCTCACCTGCTGGTCGAAGCAGAAGACGGCGCTGAAGTGGAGCCGCCGGAGCGGAAGGCGGCGGGCGGCGAAGAGTGCGGCCAGCTGCTCCAAGTGATCCCGCAGTCTCCGCACTTCCGCCCGCAACTCGTCTGCCGTCTTCAAGCAAGAAGTCATCAAGGAAATCGTGGACGAATCTCACCTCCTTCTCCGGCCGGTAGATGTACCCGCCTTCCAGTTCAAGCGAACACAAGTGAGGGGTCGCCTCCAGCAGTCGATCGACGGCCTTCGAGTAAAACGAGGAGTCGGTTGAGTGGACGAACGAAATGCCCAAGCGGAGCGAAGAGACTTCTGACTGGGTGGTCCGGAAACCGGGCACTCGATTCAAGAGGCCGAAGTCCTCCAAGTAGATTTCGTCTACGAGATCCAAACGACCACCGTCCGCCAACCCGTCCATTCGGAGAGAAGACGAAATGTTCGCCGGAAAGAACGAGGGAAGTTGTCCGTTCGCTCTTTCCGCCCGCCCGCCCGCTCTCGTCTGCAGGGCGGGGCAAAAAGCGAGCAAGCGACCGCCCCGCCCAAGAGAACACTGCTCGCTGGTTATTTCCATTCGCAATCAGTTCGCTCATCTTTCCTCCTTCCAATTCTCTAGCCAGCGGAAAGACAGGTGCGTTTATTGGGCACGAATGAACTAAAGCGACAAACAACGAAGAAATCAGCGAGTCAAACGACTCCGAACATGCGCAGAATCTCCACCGGCGTCGAGCGGCGCAGGTCGACGCGCCCGCAGCGGGGATCGGCGGGCGTCCGGAGCGGCGGCGTGTTCTCGTTCCAGCGACGGGCGATTTCGGGCGGCAGGCGGGAGGGCGGCGGTGCCGCCGGTTGGGCGGCGGCCGCAGGGGGGCGACGGGCGGCGGCAGGCGGCTGAACGGCGGCGATTCGGAGCGCGGCGACGAGCTCCGGTGGCCGAACGCGAGCGGGGCGCTGCGGCCGAGCGGCAGCGAGTTGGCGCCCGTCGACGAGCTGCGCGGCGGCGGGCAGAAAGGCGGGAGCGGCGGTGGCGGGCGCGTCAGGTCGGGCACGAACGACGGCCGGCTGAACGGGCGGGCGGGCAGCGGAGGCGGCGGCAGGTGGAACGGCGGTAGCGGGAACGACGGCATCCGGACGGGAGGCGGCACGGAGAAGTGGGTTGTCTAAAAAACTCGTCGATCACCTCCAACAACCATCTCCGCGCTCACCCCTCCCTCCAGCCGGTCGTCGCAGAGCACGAGGCCGCTCGGCAGGCCCGAGCGGAAGCGGAGGACGTCGAGGTTGAGCGGCGCGGTCACCTCGGCGATCACGCGGTCGATCGCGTCCAGCAGGTGCGTCTGCCGCTCGCGCGACCACGAGGAGCGGCGGCGGTTGGCGGCGCGCGGCCACTCGGGCGCGTCGGGCGCGACGAACAGCCGGCCGGCCGTCCGCGCGACGTCGGCCGCCTCGTGGGGCCCGAGGACGAGTTCGGGCACGCAGCGGAAGAACACGTCGTCGTCCACGTGCACGAGCGCCTCGCCGAACGGGTGGAAGCGCACGCCCAGCGAGCGGCGGCGGAGGAGCTCGCGGAACTGCGCGTGGCGCGGGTCGTCGCGCACGTCCTCGAAGAAGTCGCCCGAGAGGACCGCGCCGCCGTGCCGCTCGGCCAGCTCCAGCACGTACAGCTCGTCGTAGTTCATCTGCGCGCGGCGACGCGTCGGGACGGCCGTCCGCGACGCCGTGAAGCCCAGCAGGCCCATCGTCTGCAGTTTCTGAACGGAAGAGGAGTGAGCGGTGGGCAGAGGGCGGACTCACGAGCAGGATGGACGAGAAGGCGACGTTCTGATTGAGGTCGTTGTTGTACACACCCGGAATGAACACAACCACGTCGAAGTTGCGCGCGATCAGCAGCCGCACGACGCACAGGAGCCCCAGGCAGTTCACCTTCCTGCAACCAACGAACAAGTGGAGAGGAGGGGAAGGGGGAGGGGGAACTCACTCTCTGCCCAGTCCACAGGCCGCCCGCCCGACGCTGCAGCCGTCCACAACGAGCAGCCGGCGGGTGGCGCGGGGCGGCGGCACGAAGAGGGCGGCCGGCGTGCGGCGCGCCCACTCGACCACCCGCCGCTCGATCAGCTTCGCCTCGTCCCCGTCCACCGCTCCGTCGGCCTCCTCGACCGCCGATCGGTGCGCGCGGATCACGTCGAGCGGCACCTCGAGGCCCAGCGCCGCGAGCAGCGCGCGTTGGTCGACCGGAGCGACCATCCGACTGCTCCAAGCGGGTGCGAAAAACAAAATGAGGGCCCGGTCGCCGGAATCCAGGAAGTCGACCGGAAACGAGAAGACGGGCGAAATTTCTCGAGTATCGATTTTCGCAGACGCTCTCGAATCTTCGGCAAACACCCCGAACGACTCTTCCGAGTGTCGACGAGAATCCACCGCATTCACTTGCGCACTACCGTTTATTCCTCCGTTCACAAACAATCGGAAGTCAAGGGGAGATCGGTTGGATGTCGTCGAGGAGGGAGAGTTGGCGGCACTTCGGACACGTGGGTTCGATTTTGATCCATTGGGCGACGCACTTGGAGCCGAACTCGTGGCCGCACTTCAGATGGGAGCGCGAGTGGTCGTCGGCGAACTCCTCCATGCAGATGCAGCACTCGTTGGTCTCCTCCTCGTCGGAAAGCGATCGATCGGCGACGAGCATCGTGAACAAACCGGGGGAACTCAAGAGATCGAATGGTTACTCGATTGAGCGAAGGCGTTCGTTGTGCGGGGAGGACGCCAACCGCCCGCTCTTCGATGACCGCGGGCGAGCGAGGAGGGAACAAAGAGCGCTGAGCTCACAAACAGCCCGCCGCCTTCGCTCCCTAATTGCGCACCGTTGGTTCGCGTTCTGCCAGCCAGCTTGGTTGTTTTCGAACGCGAGTCATGACGACCGACGGACGTGACTCTGTTGAAGCGAGGTGGCTTCGGACAAAAGAAAGAAGAAATGAAGTGCAAAAAGTCCACACTTTGTCGACATCCCAGCAAAGACCATGAGAATCCGGGACCACCCGACTTGGCGTTCAACAGCAACCGAACGAAAGATCATTCATTCGGTTCACTCATCCCCCACTCGTTCGAGCACCCATCCACAGATTGCAAAAGCCAGTCGGGATGGACGGTCGGTTGTTCTTCTTGGTCTTGGCGGTAGGCCCGTTCGTCTGCGAAGGTTCCTTGTGCTCCGAGAGCAAGGACAAGTGAGTAAACACGGTCGACTGCCCGCAACTCCTTCTTTTCGGCAACTGGCGTACTGCGCCAAGGAGTTCACGGGCGGACTGGACGTGCTGAGCGGGACGCCGGAGGCGTGGAACAACACCCCTTTCTGGGCCATGAGCTGGCCAACGGCCTTGGAGCCAAGAAGTGCCCCCGTTTTCGTGAGTTCCTCTCCCCTCCGGCTCCTTCTAGTGACCTCCTCCCGTTCCAGTGAAAATGCTCGTTTGTGGGCGGACGGCGGAGAACTGCATCATCGACAAGCTGACGGCGAGCGACCAGACCCACCCCGCACTGTTCGCCTTCCGGAAGGCCTTCTTTCGCGCCCTGATCGAGTGCTTGAGCCCGCTGATCGCCAAGAACTACTACGGGGACGATTTTCCTACGGTTCGTCCTCCAGCCCTTTCCTTTAATCCGCGCGTTCAGACCTTGCCACGACCTACGCGTGCGCCCTCGCGACCATGGATCCAAAATGCTCAACTAGTGCCGAAATTTTACACGGAATTCAATGCAAACCGTAAGACTCGTAGCGAAATGAGCGAGTGATCCCTTCTGGTGCAGCGGCGACTACTACAAGTGCCTTCGGAAGACGCTGCAGGACGAGCCCGCGTGCAAGAAGGCGACCGTGAACGAGTGGGTGCTCGTCTGCGAGGCGCACACGTTCCTCCGCCCGGTCGAGTGCATCCAGCCGGTGAGTCTGTCCCCCTCGCCCTCCTCAATCCTCCGTTCAGCTGCGCTGCACACCCGCCTTCCTCCAGGTCGTCGACGCGGGCTCCACGGCCGCCCTCTTCTGGCCGCTTCTTCTTGTTTCTGTTCTGTTTTGATCGTGAGTGAATGAACCGAGCGAGTGTTGGGCGGGCGGCTTCACGTTCAATACTCCAGAAATCAAAAACCGTAAACAATCACGAGAAAGCAATAGGAAAGTGGGCAAACTGGAAACAAACGGTCAGCACTGGTGGCAAATGGGAGTGTGCGGAGAGTTGGAGGCGAAATTCACGACGTTCATCGGTTGGACGGGCGTTTTGGGGGCGCGCGGACTCGCGATCTTCTTGTAGCCGACGAGCAGCGGGACGCCCGCGTACTTCCGCTCGATCTCCGGCGGGATGTCGGCCGAGATCGGCGGCTTCTTCTCGTTGGCCGGCTGCTCGCCGGACGGTTGGTTCGGGCGGCGGAAGGAACTGCGGAGGCGGGAGAGCGGCGAGTCGCCGGCGTTCGGCTTCGCGCGGGCCAGCCGTTCGGTACTCGCCGCACGCGCCAACAGGCGGACGGGCGACACGTAGCGGCCGAGTTTGCGCCTGCAAGCGGAAGAGATGAGTCGGGCGGGAAGAGAGAGAACGAACGTGAAGCTGGCGCCTTTCTGCAGCGTCCGGTCGAACGAGGACGAGCGTTGAGGCGGTGCGGCGGGCTTCGCGTTTGGAAAGTACTTTCGGATGGCTTCTTCCACAAATCTGAAGGCGCGAATGCAGGATGAAGGCGAACGAAACAAGAACTCACGAGTAGAAGGCCTTCGGATCGTCCACGAAAGTCGTCTTCGAGCCGGCGGGGACGGCCGGTTGGAGGAGCCCGCATTCGAGCATTTTGCCCGCGAATTTGACCGCATTCTCGCTGCAAACAGCCGCTTTTTGCGGGATGGACGAGTAAGACGAACCGTTGGATCGCGCGGTCAAGCGGCAGGCGCGTGAGGACGGCGAGCACGCTGTCGACGAGCGTCTTCCCGCTGAAGATCTCGGCGTTCGGCGCGCCCACCAGCCGCTTCAACCCGCTCGCCTGAGTGCGCGGCGTCTCCACGTACACGAGGCGGATGTACTGGGTCCACTGAAAGACGATTGGGATGGACGAAAGGAAGGAAAGAACCCACTCGTCGCGATGCTTCGAACTGCCCGTTGTTGAACGAGCGGCTTCGACGCGGAGCGGGAATTCGGGCGGCCATCGGAGCGGAGAGCGGCGAAAGCGATCGAAAACAACCGGCAGACGGGGCGGCGGCGACTTGCGAAGCGGCCGGCCGACCGCCCGCCCGCTGCAACGCCATCGATTTCGCCGCCCTTTGCCCAATTTACCCGCGGCCTTCTTTTGTTCGCTGGATTGCGCAAACAGAAGCCTTCGAGTTGGATGACGAAAGAGCGCTCACGGCAACGATTGCTTGATCGATCCCGAATCTGCATGATCAACAAGATCGACCGTTTCTGCCCGCTTCTTGCCGTCCAGTGCGCATTTTGAAGTCCATTCGGGCGAGACGAGCAGTCCGGTCGGAATGTCCGCTCTCTTCGTCTTCCTTCTGTTCGCCGGGCTCTCGGTCCACCTGACGGCCGCCGAGAACCCCGCCCCGCTGTCCATCGACTTCGGGATCACCGAGAAGCCCGCCGAGCCCCGCATCTTGAAGCACTTCACGTTTGTCCTCGATCCTGCTCCTTCCCCTTCACTCCTCCCGCTTCTTGCAGGTTGTTCTGGCTGTGCGTGATCGCGACGGTGGTCCTGCTGATCCTGGGCGCGTGCGCGGTCGCCTGCTTCTTCGACCTGAAGAACCGCAGCCACAAGCTGCCGACCGAGGGCGAGCGGTCGCGGCGGCGTGGGCGTCGGACGAAACAGAAGGTGGGTCCTCTCACTCGACAAAGGATGGCCTGTTGCAGTCGCCGTATGAACCCGAAAAGAAGCCGTCCGCGGCCACGTCGACGGCCCTCATCACGCAGTCGGCCACCGCCCTGCCCGCCAAGTCCTCGCAGATCAAATCCAAGCGGCCCACGATGGTCGAGAAGCGGCGGCGCGTGGAGCAGGCGGCCATTGCGTACAGCGAGGCCTCCAGCGCGTCCCGCGAGCAGGAGGACGCCACGCAGCAGGAGACGCCGAAGCCGCCGTCCCAAGAAGCCGTCCGTCGGCCCTCTCTCCCTTTCATCTCTTCTCTGCTTGCAGGTGGTCGTGGCCGCGAAAGCGGGCGGCAGCAAGGACCCTCCCACGCCCGTCGACGCCACTCAACCGTCGCTGAACAAGGTGCCTCTCTTCTTTCCCCATCATTCCCTTTCCGTTCGTTCAGAGCTCGAAGATGAAGTCGGCGGACACCGCGAAGACGCCGCTCGTCGTGAACGCGACCCAAGCGGAGACGCCGGCCGCTGCGGGCACTTCGAGCACGACCTCCACCTCGTGCTCCTGCTCGCACCCGTCGGACAGCGCGCGCCAT
Source organism: Aphelenchoides fujianensis (assembly GCA_024699865.1). Taxonomy (NCBI): domain Eukaryota; kingdom Metazoa; phylum Nematoda; class Chromadorea; order Rhabditida; family Aphelenchoididae; genus Aphelenchoides; species Aphelenchoides fujianensis. Next base: position 241,038 of record JAMPIO010000125.1, read on the forward strand.
CGTGCGAAGAAGACGCACAAGAGCCACGCGACGTCCCAAGCGCAGCAAGGAGACAAGTGATCGTCGTTCTTTTGGTCGTTGCAGTGGAGGGATAAACCGGAAAGCGTTGTGTTTCGTGTGTTGAAAGCTCATTGGTCGTAATGAACGTGTGTTTAGTGGTTAATCAAACAGAAGGAAAGTACCCGCATTTCTCGCAACCAACTGCCGTTTCGAGCGAAAATCAAGGGGACCACTCGATTCGGAGCGTCTCGTTGATGCGATCGTTTCTCACCACCTCGACGATCGACTCGAACTCGCGCGTGTAGTGGAAGACGTCGCCCGGCTTTGGGTGAGCGCTGAAAGCCGTCCAGCCCGTTCGGTTGAAGTTCCCCAGCTGCAGGTTGACCCCGATGGAGATCAAGTTGGCCGCCACCTGGTCGAAGCGGTGGCAGCGGACGTAGTGGTAGTAGACGTCGTGCCATTGGAGGGCGGACACGCGGCAGTCGTCGTTCCAGGACGGGCTGCCCACGCAGCCGGGCGTCAGCAGGCAGAGCGCGTGCCTGAGCAGAGGAATAAAGGAGAGAGCAGCTAATGAAAGACCCACCACTTGAACACTCGCCGCGTGTACTCGGAGTCGCTCACAAAAAGATTCGTCGCCGCGAACTCCTCGTACGCGCTGGCTATCAGGCGGGCGGTCGGCAGGTAGTGGTACGTCTCTACAACGTAAGGATGAAAGGGTGCCTGCGGAAAAGGAGTGTCACTCCAGAAAGTGGTCGCAAAGATAGAGTGGCGGGAGCCGTTAAAGCTCAAAAACGGCGGCATCCTTCCTTCTTTCACGGCGTCGACCATTCGGTGGAGGACGGGCTTTCGAATGCGCACACTCGAGTCGACGTAGAAAAATGACTTCCACTCTTGGATCGCCTCCTGAACGAACTAATGGAAAGAAGAGGACGGGCACTCACAATCATCACAATTTTGAACGCATAGTTCTTCAACGAAGCCACGTGCGGTGGGTAGGCGCTGAAGTTCAGCAATCGGTACTCTACCCCGCACCAGCTGCGCACTTCTTCGGCCTGCAAGTAGGTAGAGCGGAGGTGAACGAAAGAATGAAAGACTCGCCTGCTCGCCCGTCAATCCAACGTCGTAATAGACGATTCTCGCGTTCTTGTACGTTTCCCGAATCGATTTGATCATCCCGCGCGATTCGTTGAAGTGATTGTTTGAGGAGGGCGTGACGAAGACGGGCGTCCAGTCGCGGTCCAGCCGCTCGTAGTCGGCCGGGCGTCCAACGGCGTCCCGGTCCAATAGTTCGTGTTGCTCGAGGTAGGAGTAGAGGGAGCAGTCGAACGGAACTCCCATTTTGGGCCGCCCGTGCTGGTCGGTGCCCGGGAAGCAGAACTGGAGAAGAATAGGTAAGTTTGGGGCAAGGACGAACGAACATTCTCTCCGTTGCAATTGCAGTCGCCCGAATTCCTCCAATAGAAGAAGTTGACAAAGGCGGTGCCCAAAAGCAAGAACAACAGCTGCAGTCGACGCTTCATGACCACCAAACGAAAGGAGACACTGGACGAATTCCAGTTGCTCTGCTCGAAAAAGAACGCCTTCATTGCGTAATTCTTGAGAAACAAGAAACAAAACGAACAGAAGCGTCATCGATCGGCGCGAAAAAAGACTATCAACGGCGAAATCTCGACGAGAAAATAATTCGAAGAAATCGCGCGAATGTTCCTTCCGCCACCCCCAGCCGTCCGCCGAGATCCACGCACTCCGATAAGCCGCCCGCGTGACCGCACGTGTACGCCGCCCCCGCAAACGAGTTGAAATTCGCTGCGTATATTCGGGCGAATAAATACCTTGAACTCCCGCTCCGCGAGGGCGTGTTCAGCGCATAAAGAGGAGTTTAGTGACGGGTGTTCACTCACAACCCCGACCAGGTCCGTCCGATCCACACGTAGGATTTGAATTCGCAATGGAACGGAACGGTCCGTTCGGATAGACCGGTTCTTCGTTTGCCGCTCGTTTGTCGCCGTTTTGTGTCGATTTTATACATTGGGAACACGAATGTGAGCAGAAGATCAAAGAAAACAAGCGGCAACAACGACCATCTAGTTTATTCTCGACCGCCTCCTCAATCAACGGTCTGTTCGATGCGAACGGCGGGCGGATCGCTGCTGAACGAGGGGGCGGCGCTCGGGCTCACGTTCAGCGGACGGCACGGGACGACGACGGCCATCGACTTCGTCCGCGTTCGGTTCGTCTTGATCGTCCACGTGTAGACGGCGAGCGAAACGAAACCGTCCACTGCAGCCAAAGTCATCACGTGCGGTCCGATCTTCGAGGCCACGTTCGTTCCGCTGATCTGCAGCGAAGAGAAGTGAACGCGGAAAGGATGGGGCAAAACTCACGACGAAGCCCGCAGTGATGGTCAGCGGAATCACTTCAATTATCACTTGATTGATGATTACGGCGATGATCAGCGAATTAGAGCGATCTCCAAGGGCGCTATTGGGCAGCTTGGAGTTCCGCTTGAAGCGGCGGAAGTCCACGAGGAAGACGATCATGATCAGGCTGTCGGCCAGTCCGAGGACGACCATCAGACTCAAGCGGTGGGCGGCCGCCGAGAACGTGAGCAAACAGCCGAACGAGCGGCAGTCCGTGGGCGCGTCGTTCCACAGGAGATCGGCGTACAACTCGGTCTGCAGGAGCACACTCACGAGCAACACGACCGAGACGAGCAACAGCGAGAGGCGGAACGAGTGCTGTTGGATTCTTTGGAGTTGGAACGGCCGGCGGAGGATCCAAAAGCGTTCGAACACGACCGAAAAGACGGTCGTCTTCTTCGTGGCGGTCGCCAGTTGCGGAAAGGACGTGCACCAGAAGACCGTCGATTTCATCATTGGGGCTGCAAACCAAAAGGAATAAGAGAATAAAGTGGGCAGTACACTCACCGTCGAAATTCAGCAAACAATAAACGCTACCAGCCAGCACGAAGGCGAAGAAGATTGCCCAATTCCACAGATCAACCATCAGGCACTTCGAAATCATCGAGATCCGTCCCCGATGGGCCAAGTACAACAGACGACCGCACAGTGGGAGGGTCGAAAGCGAAAGCAGCAGGAGGAGCACGTACTGCACGTGAGATGATTGAATGCTGAACGGGTGGATCTCCATCAGGAAGATTGAAGTGAAGTGGAGTGACGGTCAACGGGTACGTGTTGAATTGCACGACGGAACATTCTGGAAGCCTAAACTACACTGCGGCCCGACTGATTCGATTGCCGCAGGAAGGCGGACGGCAAATCCAATCGGCGTGATTGTCGTCGGCGAGCGGTCAGACCAAAAATTTCCGGCGGTTGACCTTTCGGACGGCCGCCGTCTTCCGCACTTCCCGCTTGCTCACCGAAAGGAAGCAGGTGGACAAGTGCATTGCGTAATTCGGACGAAAACATCGGCGCTGTCTGAACCCTCCGAACGAGTTCGACCGAAGAAAGACGGCGAAAGAGTTCACGGAGTGTGACGGAAGGCGAGTAATCGGCCGGCTACACCTCTCCAGGTCGTTCTTAAGAAAGCGGACGATGAACGTCGTCCCTTTGGTTCGCAGAAGACCCTCGACCGTCGTCCGTCGAGCCAGTGTGATGAGCAAATTTGCGTAACCGAGTGGACAACAAAGAGGCCGGAATTTGCATTCGACCGCAAGCAAACGACCATGCAGATTTTCGGTCGAGTTCGGGGCGGAGAACCGAGCGGACGGGCACTCCAGCCGCCAAGCGGTCTCGCGAATCGGCTGCCTCCTTCTCTCCACTCCGAACGACGAGCGGGCACAATGGGCGAACACGACGAACTGCTGAAGCGTCTGCGAAGTGAGTTCCGTCCCCCTCCCGCCCACTAACCACCCGCCTGCCCGCTTGCAGAAGAGGAGGCGAATCGCAAAGGCGGCAAACCGGAGGTCGCTGTGAGTTCCCGGCCGCGTGGATTCCCTCATTCACCTCCCGTTCCAGTTGGCGGCCAACCAGAAGAAGGGCGGAGAGGCGAAGCTGATCGGCGCGGCGCCCAAGAAGGGACAGAAGGCGGGCACTCCCTTCCCGATCGGCAACGGGGCGGAGATCGTCTGCAAATCGGGCGACAAGTGAGTGCTCCCTCCCACCTCCTTTCATTCTCGCCTGCAGATACAAGTTCGAGGCCCCGATCACCGACCGCGTCTACGTCGTGCGCTCTGTTCGTCTATTTGAGCGAGAATCCGCTCACTCACGGCCGTCGTTGCAGATCAAAACGGAGAAGCTGTACGCGTGCAAGATTGAGTGGCTGTCGAAGGAAAAAGATTCGAAGCAAATGCTTGTAAGTGAACAAACTGAAGCTTTCGAATTCCCGCTAACCTCCCGTCGTTGCAGCGCGAGGTGCACCTGCTCACGGACGCCGCGAAGCACGAGCCCCGCTTCTCGCGCCACTTCCCGCGGATGCTGAACAAAGGCCGCGTGAACAAGCAATTCAACTTCCTGGTCATGAGCCTCGCCAATCTCAACCTCAACGACATGCGGACGATCGTGCTCAAAGGCTGCGACTTCCCGTGAGTTCACCCACTGCCCACCTTCCGCTCACTCCGCCCGTTTGCAGCAAAGCGGACGCCGCCCGCCTCGCGATGCAAACGTTCCAAGCGGTGCACGACCTGCACTCGCTCGGCTACTTGCACCGCAACATCAACCCCACGAAGTTCGTGTTCGGCATTGAGAACCCGCAGGTCGTCCTCCTGGTAGGGCTTCGTTCAACTCGGCACTCACTAATCTCCTCGAGCTTGCAGATCGGTTATTCGCGGGCGAACCACTTCCAGCGCCACTATGACATCAAGCCGCGCGGATCGCCCCGCAAGCTGCCCAAGATGAAGAACCGCTCGTTCCGTAAGTACCTCCCGCTCCTTCTTTCATTTATGCCTCTACAGTGTCTAGAAACTACCACAAACACAAGGCAGTGTCTTTCCTCTCCCTTCGTCCACCCCACCCTTTCGTTTTCAGGACATGCAGCGGAAGGACGACCTGGAGTCGTGGGTGGGTTCGATGGACCGAAGAGCACTCCAATCATCTTCTTCGTTTCGATATATCTCACGTTCAATCTCTTCGGGCGCGGGTTGCTGCCGTGGAACGAGTCCGTGCCCGACACGCCGATGCTCGTCCTCAAGGAGCGGCTCTTCTGCGACGGCTGTGAGTTCGGAAGAGTGCTGGAACGATCTGATCGCCTGATCTTAGTCGAACAGGTGTGGCAGTTTGTCCCGCGTCAGGTCTTGACGATCATGTTTGGGAAGCCTCTCGAACCCAATGACCTCCTTTCGTTCAGGCACAACCTGGACAAGCACGCGGACGACCAGCGCCCCGACTACACGTACGTGGGCAAGTTCACCCTTTTCAGCACGTCTAATTGCCGCGGTTTCAGGCATGACGCTCGTCAGCATGAAGGAGCAGCTCAAGTGAGTTCCCTTCACTTGCTGTCTACTTGAGCGTTTGCAGGTTCCATCTCACTGGTCAGTGGGAGTTCATGATGGTACGGTGACTCGAATTATCGACCTCTAACACACCTCTCGTTTCAGAAGCCGGGCAAGAAGCCCAAGTCCCCGGCGCCGGAGAAGGTCGAGCCGGCGGCCGTGGCGGTGATCGAGGCCAAGGACGAGACGGTCAAGACGCCCGCGACGCCCGAGAACGACAAGAAGAAGCGCGGAGTGAGTGCTTTCCGAAGGCCTGCTCAATCGGCTGGTCGTTGCAGGGCTTCAAGGACGACGAGGAGCCCGACTCCTCGGACAAGTCCTCCAAGAAGGGGTCGAAGAAGGGCTCGAAGAAGGAGAAGGCCTCCAAGAAGGAGAAGGCGTCCACCCGCGTCAAGGCCATCTCCCCGCACACTCCCAAGTCGTCCGCCGCCCCGCCCTCGTCCAAGGAGCGCCTGAACCGCGAGAAGGCCGAGTTGCTCCGTCAGCTGGCCGAGGCGAAGGCCGAGAAGGCGAAGGAGGCCAAGCTGAAGGAGGAGCAGGAGCGCGACGAGTTGGCCAAACAGGTGGACGCCGCCAAGGCCAAGCAGGCGGCGGACGAACTCGAGAAGGCGCGCCTGGAGAAGGTGGGCTGCCACTTCCATCTTCCTCCGACTAATCCCTGTTACAGCTGGAGCTCGCCCGCAAGCTGGCCGAAGTGAACAACAACGCCGACCCGGAGGCCGCCAAGATCGAGGCCGAGAAGGCGGCGATGAAGGCGAAAATCGCGGCGGCGCAGGAGGCGGCGGACAAGGCCAAGGCAAGTGGGCAGCGAGCGGTTTGACTTGTCCGTCTAATCGATCTCTCAACTTGGATAGCGGCTAACCTCCACCTGCTTTCAGATCGAGCGCGAGAAGAAGGAGAAAGCGGAGCTGATGGACAAGATCGCCGCCGCGAAGGAGGCCCAGAAGAAGGCGGCGTTGGCCAAAGAGAAGCGGGAGGTCGAGGAGCTCGAGGGTAATAACTCCTCTAGAACCCACTCCACCTCTCGTTTGTAGCCCAACTGAAGGAGTTGGAGGAGCAGCGCAAACGGGACGAGGAGGCCGAGAAGGAGCGGCAGGCCAAGAAGGAGCGCGAGGCCGCCGAGAAGGCGAGTACCCCCGATCCCCGCTCTTCACTCACCCGTTTGCTTTCAGGAGGCCGCCAACCGCCCGAAGCCCGCCTCGCCCGCCCCCTCGCAGTACCTCAACCAAAGCGGCGGCCAGAAGTCGTGCTACCTGGGCGTCCCCTGATCAACATTCCCGCTATCCCTATCCTTTCTTTCGCCTCTCGTCGTGCATAAACCGGAAACGTCCATCGAGCGGGTGTCTTCGAAACAAGGTCAAAAAGCCGCAAAGACTGCACGAACAGCCGCCTATGGCCGCCTGACGAGAAGTTGGACGACAAGTCCGATAGCAAGATGTTTATTGCATTCGACGACCGACAGGTGAGGTTTCCGTACAGCAACAAGGTCATCAATTGCGATCAGAAGTGACGAACAAGGTAGCTGCAAGAAAACGATCACGAGAGTCCTTGTTCTCCTTCGCCCTCACCTGAAGAACGGAGAGCCGACCAGCAAACGCTTCGGATCGTCCTTGCCGTGCGGAAGAAGGGGCATCGAAGAAAGACGGTAGTCCTTTCGAGTGGAGGGTCCAGCCGGAGTGAGGGTCGTGGAGAACAGAGTGGTGGAGAGCTGACGGCGAGTGGTGCTCGAAGCCGCGGTCGTCACCGTGCTGCTGCTCGTCGACGTCGCCACTTCCCAGTCGTCTTCGATCAACGGCTCTTCCTCACATTCGAGCGGCTGAAAAAGAAGTCAACGGCACGCTTCATTCCCGCTTACTTTGAGCTTGAATCCGGGCGGAAGCTCGTAGCCGCGCACTTCGTAGTCGACCGGCCCCTCGGGCGTCTCGCACGAGAACGTCCACGAGTGTTTGTGGTAGTCCTCGAAAGTGACGGACTCCCGATCGATTTCGCCGCTCATTTCTTGCTCGGCGTAGATTTCCGCTTTGTCGCGTGCTGGAAGGAGAGAGCGATCAGAAAGAGCAATCACGAAAAGAAGAACACTCACGTTCCATTTCCGTGAAGATCTGCAGCCACAGCACCTCGGGGTCGCCATTGTTGCACTGGCGAGAGAACTCAAAGATGAAGCGGCACTCGCCGAAGCGGACCCAGAGCCTAAACACGAAAAAGGTGGGCGAATGGACGGCAGAACGCACGTGCTCGGGGTCCTCGCCTCGCCCACGTGGATTTTGAAGCGAAACGGCGGTTCGATGTCGAAACGACCGGCAAGGAGCAGCGGGCGGTTTTCGAAACGCTTGACATCCAACGCGCTGAAATCCCTTCTGTAGACGATCGACCTCAACATGAGATCTCACCGCTTGGAAGCAACGGTAGCGCCCGCGAGAAGCATGGCGAGAACGATGAAACGGGCCTTCATCGCGGAGGAATGCGCGACGAAATGAAAGCCTAGCGAATGCTCTCGGCAGACTGACGGCAAAAAGCGAGTGGAATGCGGACGAGCGCGACGGCCGATCGTTAATGGGCTCTCCGTCCCGCGCATCTACGCTTTCGCCGTGATGACGCGAATAAACAACTCGCCAGTAGCGAGTCGGGGACAAGAGAAAACGTGTATCAAACGGGACATTTGATCCTCGCCGAATAAACGCTCGTGACACGTCTTTATTTTGACTCGTGAGAACGAGAGAAGAGACACGCTCTTAGTGTCCTTCCCCCTTCTTCAAGCTCTGGCTATCGAAACAACTAGGTCAAAGGAGTTTATTCGTGTCTACACCGTTCGGAACGTAGAATCGGAGAAACAACTGGGAAGAGCAGAAATACATGCGAGAAACGGAGATTGCGGGGGGTTTACTTGGTCGAGAGCACTTTCTGCATGAGACGCTGGATGAACGGCGGGTGCTGGGCGGCGAACTGCTCCCACTCGGCGCGGTCGTGGAGCTGCGGGTAGTGGCGGGCGGCGAAGTCCAGCGTTCCCTCGCGGAGCTTCTCGAGCGTCGGATGCTCGAACGAAAAGGCCATGCTCTCGACGAGGTTGTCGATCGTCAGTCCGTTGCACATGTGCTGGATGGTCACGTCCTGCAACAGAAGAAGAATGGAAGGATTGCAGCTCTAGACGACTCACCCGGAGCAACTCCACGTCGTACCTGTCGGCGGCGAAGAACAGATCGCGCACGTTCTCGCCCATCTCCACGCGGCCCGTGCAGATGAAGCGGAGCATCGCCTCGACGACCTCCGGCGCGATGCCCTCAATGGGGATCGTGTTCGACTCCCGCTCCCGCCATTCGTGTTCGAACATCACGCGGAAAACCTCAGAGTGCTCGAACAAACGCTCTTTGTACACCTGAACCCGGAGGGGATTGAAGGAGTGCTGCCGGAGAACTCACGTGGAAGACGCGGCCACCGACCAGAACGCGGATGTTCGCGTGGTTGGGGTCGTTGAATCGCCGCTCCAGGAGGTCGCCGTACGGGCCGTCGTTCAGGTGAACGGCGGGCGGCTTCCGCTCCAGCCGGTAGCCGCGGATGGCGACGTTCAGCGTCCCGCACTCCCAACCGGCGTACTCGTCCGGGTTGAAGCTGACGGTCGCTTCTTTGCGGTGGGAGGTGAACAGGGCGATTTCGCCTGCAAGTAGACGAAAGAGCTCGCAGGGGACTGCCGACCGCTCACCTTTGACGGGCGTGCGAATCTGCCGGTCGACCGGATCGTACTCGGAGTCCCGATCGACGATCCACATCTCGAACTGGACGACCATCTCGTCGACGCCGGTCGGCAGCTTGGGGAGGATCAGCTTGCCGACGAGCGGATTCCTGTCCCCCGGCACATCGGACTCGTCCTCGTCGTTCGCTCGGGCGTTCTCCTCCGCCTCCTTCTCCAGCTCCACAAGGAACATGCCCAGCTTCTGGACCTCGACGTCTTCGAGCCAACCGAAGAGCTTGCCGAACGCCTCCTCGCCGGGCAGGTCGTAGACGCGCTCTTGTGTGAAGAAGAGGAGGGGCTGCAGGGGGACGGGGAAGACCACCACGGAAGCGTTGAATCGAATGCAGATGACGAGCGCCTCGCCCGGCTCGAAGTCCGCGAGCTCCTTTTGCGAGAGGAAGTCGCAGAGAACGGAGGAGTCGTACCTGCCCGGACGGCGGATCACTGCAACATCCATCATGAAAAAAAAAAGCAGAAAGAGGACGGAACTCACTGATCTCCTCGGTTTTCGTCCCGTCGTCGCGCAGAGCCCAGAGCGGGTGGTCGGCAAACGAGACGGGCCACTCGCCGCCTCGGTCCAGCCGGCGGATGGTGAGTTCCGACGGTTCCTTAGACCCCTCCTCCTTCTTCGAGCGGAACTGGAGGTAGAAGCGGAACTCTCGGCCGTCCTCTCCCTTCAGCGCGTACAGGCCGCTCGTGAACATTTCCGTCTCGGGGCCCAGCCGGAGCTTCTCGGCGATGTCCTCCAGCTCCCACTCGAGGACCGCTCCGCCGTCCACTTCCATCGGCTCCTCGTAGTCGGACATGAGCAACCGTGCCTGCAATCAAGGAGAGAAGCGTGGAGAGTGGACGAAACAACTCACTTTCGAAAAGCGGATTTCGCCAACCTCTCGACCGACGAACGGATGGCGGCGGCGGAAGGCCGGCGGAAAGCGGGCGGGCGGAAAGCCACAAAACGATCCGCTCGAACGGCGGCGGAGTGTCGTCGCCACCCGCTCACCCCCTTCTTTCCTTCTTTTCTCGCTTCCACCAACCACAGAGCTTCGTGTTTATTCCGGGCGTTCAGTGGGACAAAAGCGGGGATCACTCGCCCTTCTGGTTGTACGACTCGAAGTCTCCGAGCGGCGGCTTCTCGTTCGGCGCCACCAGTTTGAAGAGGACCTCGAAGTCGGGCCGCTCGTCCGGATTCTGAACGGAGAGAAGAATGAGTGGAGGGAAGAGAGGAGGGCGGGCTTGCCTGCGTGAAGCACAGGTCCATGACACTCGCGATGATCGTCGGCGTCTCTTCGGGCGCGCGCATCGGAGGCTCGCCGGAGAGGATCTGCAGCGGGGAGTGAAGTGATTAAAGGAGAGGGGAATGCAGAACTCGCCTTCTGCCGGGCCTGCTGGTTGCTCTCGCCGGGGAAGGGGTCGGACTTGCAGCGCGTGAAGATCTCCCAGATGAGCACGCCAAAAGCCCACACGTCCGACTTCTTGGAGAAGACGCCCAGCTTCAGCGTCTCCGGCGCCAGCCACTTGACCGGCATCGACTTGAGCTTGTCCAGCTTGACGACGTTCTTGTCGGCGATCGAGAGCCCGAAGTCGGAGATCTTCAGCTCGCCGTGCGCGCCCATCAGGCAGTTGCGGGCGGCGATGTCGCGGTGGATCACGTGCCGCAACGACAGGTAGCACATGCCGCGGGCCGCGTCGCGGGTGTAGCGGACGAGCGTGTCCGTGGGCAGGGCGGGGTTCTTCTTCAGGTGCTGCAGGAGCGAGCCGCCGGGCGCCAGCTCCAGGACGATCATCACGGGCTCCTCCTGCGGCGCCACGCCGTAGACCTTGACGATGTTCGGGTGGTCGAAGCGGCGCATGAGTTTGGCCTCCTTGACGAACTCGGCGCGCTGCTTCTTGTGCATCATGCCCTTGAGGCGCTTGACCGCCACCTCGACCGTCGTGTCGTCCTTGTTCTTCAGGTTGGCCGCGTACACGTCGCCGAACGCGCCGCCGCCCAGCCGCTGCTTCAGTTCGATGTGCTCGTGCAGGATGTAGAAGACGGGGCGCGGCACGGCGTTGACTGCAGCCGGGGGATGAGCGGGCTGTTGGGGGCACTCACCGAGCAGCGTCCCGTCCGACATCACGGGCACCTTCTCCTTCACGTGCGTGTTGATCAGCTCCGTCACCGTCGCCTTCTTCAGCTGCAAGCAGACGAGTTGAAGGGAGGGGCAGAGAGTTCATTTCACTCACGTTCCGCAAGGACCACTGGTCGTCCTTGAAGTTGAAGAGGATGTGCCGGATGCGATTCCGGTTCATCACGGTGACCGCGTAGCGCACGTGTTTGGCGACCTCCGTCTTGCGCACGAGGAAGTCGCCGTCGGCCGTCAGGAGGTCCTCGATCTCGTCGCGAGGCATCAGCCCGTGATACTGCAAGGGGATTGATGGGAGGGGACGGGAGGACAGACCCAGGGGTTGTGCGTGAGGGCCTTGCTCATCCGCTGCAACCGGCCGGTGGGTGAGTGAGTGGGTGGACACGGCCGGCGGACTCACGTTCAGAAGCTCCTCGTTGTAGTCGTCGTCTGCGCCCTTGTCCTTGACCGATTTGCTCGACTTGTGCGAGAGGGCCGCGTTCTTGGGCGGCCCGCGCGACTGCGGCTTCTTCTTGGCCAGCGAGGACTTCTGCGTGCCGGGCGTGGGCGCCTCGCGGCTGTTGGTGGAGCGGCCGGAGTCCTTCGAGCGCGGGTCGCCGCTCACCGGCGGCTTGGCGGAACGCAGCGCGCCCACGTTCCTGGTCACTTCTTCCTTCGAGTTGCCCGCCTTCGGTTTGCTGCAAGCGGCGGGTGGGCGGCAAGCGAGCGGCGAACTCACCCCATCCTTCGGCGCGGCGGTGAAGAGAGCTGCGATGAACAAAGTGGGCGCTCCGGCCGCCTTTTATACGCCCCGCTTTCGCCAGTTCGCATGCAAATTCGACTGTTCTCGACTGAACAAGCGGTCTTGCAAATATTGCCGACGACGACGATCAGGCAGGACTTTCGGCAGGTGGACGACACGAATCTTCGCGGTTCACAGACGCACCTTGAAGCAGCGGTTTGTCGTTGTAACTGACGGATCGATGGAAAGAATGCGATCTCATCCTCCCCTCAGGTGTAAAGCTCGCAGTGATCAATCGATCGCTTTACTCCAACAACCGACAATCAACAGAAGCAAGCAACAATGGAAGACGTGGAGCGTTCACTCGGGATCGGGGGGCGGCTTCTCGCTTTCGATCGGCGACCCCCGCTCGTCGCGGGGATCGACCGGCAGCTTCACTGGCTGGTCGTCCACTCCTTCCGCCGCTCGGTCCGTCATATCTGAACGTGAGAAGTAAAGGATGACGGGGAAGAAGAACTCACTTTTGTCTTGCGCTTTCTCTTCCCGCTCCTCTCCTACTTGCTCGGGGTTCTTCGTTTCTTCTGAAAGACGGCTGATCGATCACTCGCTTGTTGTCGGCGGGAACTCACCACCCTCCTCTTGTGCGGGAATGTCGCCCGAACGCTCGTCCGGCTCGTTTCGTCTCGCTTTCGACGGGCGACTCGCTTCCGCCGCCAACGCCCCTGGCGGGTCGGCCGGCCGCGGGCGCTTGCGCGGCGTCCACTTCGTGCGGGCCATTCGGGAGTACGGGAGTTCAGGCGGTTGTTGGAGGGCTAAAAGCGGACGGTGAAAATAGTGAGCGAATGGAGCCAAACGGGCGAACGCGAGCGGCCTGTCGGCGGACTCCAAACGGGCGGCGGTCCCACAAACACGCGCCCCCGATCGGCGGCCATTCCGCTCCCCCGCCCGCAATCTCCGAATCGAACGGAGCGAGTCGAAAGGGCGCCCGCATTTTAATGAGCAGACGGCGGCGGCCCCGCGTGCACGTGTTCCAAACGACCGAATTGCGCGCGAGTCGAAGCGCGCCGTCCAGCGAGCGAAAAGACGGCGAGTCGCCGGGCCCCCGATTGCCCGCCGACGAGCGGAGAGTCGATTGCGAAACGGGCGAGCGGATTGCCGTCGTTTATGAGCGGAAAGATGCGAAAGGAGAGGAATGGAAGAACAACAAAGAAAGCGAGGTACACAACACGTGAGCAAAAGAGATCCGATTAGTTCGAGCCGTCCGGCGGCATCAACGGGCGTTCGATTTGTTCGCGAGTTTCGGGCGACGTCCGGGCGGTGGCTTGAACAGCGGCGAGTGGGTGGAAGCGGCTGCAAGAAGAAGTGGAAGGGAAGAAGGCGGAAGAACTCACCGAACGATCCCTCCGCCTTCTTCTTCTCGTGCCCGCTCTCCTCCTTGTTCTCGTCGTTCGAATCGAACAGGCGGGACGGGCAGAAGGCGAAGGAAGCGGTCAAAGAGGCGACTCGTCCGCTCGAGCGGCCGAAAGCGGCGAGCTCTTCCGCCTCCTCGTCGTTCTTCAGCTGCAAACCAGAAAGAGGATTGAGTGAGTGCGGGCGAGAACGAACCTCCGCCACGAGCTGCTCGACGATCTTTGGGGCGGCGAGCGGGAGTCCGTGGGCGTCGCTGACAAGGGGAGGCCTTGAGTGAATAGTGGCCGTTTGGGACGAGACCGGGCTCATCTTGTAGGTCTCGGCGAGAGAAACAAAAGTCATTACTACCATTGTTGCCCAATCGGCCGTTCCAAGGAGATACTGCCGCCAAAACGTCGTTGTTTGGAATGACCAAAGGGGGACCCTGCGGTCGAACAAAATTTCTTCTGCATTTCTGGCAAAACGATGTGATATTTCGTGCGCGATGCTCGTTTTGATCGATTCTACCGCAAAAACACATGAAAATCGCCGATCCTGATTCCGTCTTGGCGGTCGCTGCTCACGGCCCAGATGGAGGTGTCACCGCTTTCGGAGCCCCATGCCATCGTTTTGTTGAGGGATGTCTTTTGCAAATACCGTATTCGCTCTATTAAACGCCCCCTCTCCAATAGACGCCCCCTCTCCAATAAACGCCCCCCTCAGAAAAATGTCCCAAATGGAAGCTTTGAGCCCCTTGCTTTGTGCCAAAGGCGTTGGCGATGCTTTTGCGGGCATTTGCTCGTTATTTCCAGTAGTTTTCGTTGTTTAATCAGGTAGTCTACCATGATTTCCGAATTATTTTGGCTTTCCCCGTGTTCCTTCAGGCATGAGCGACCAAATGGAGTCGCAGAGTGAGGAGGATCACGCCGAGGGACCGTCTACTTCGTCGAAGCAGAAGCGCGCGTATTCCAATGCGAAGAAGCTCGAAGTCGTCAACTACTCCAAGTCCAATTCGATCCACGCCACGGCCAAACATTTCCAAATCGACCGGAAGCGAATCCGCGAGTGGAAGTCGAAGGAAGATGAGCTCAAGAAGCAGTACGTTCCTTTGCCACTTTCTTTTTATTTCGTTGTGTTCAGGTCCAAGGATCCGCACGGCGGAAAGAAGCAGCGACTCCAGGGCGGCGGCCGGAAGCTCACGTTCGCCGACCTGGACGCCGAGTTGGCTTTTTGGGTCAAAGAGAAGCGCTCAAACTCGATCCGAGTGTCGCGCAAGATGATCCAGGAGCGTGCAAAGAAGATGTTCGTCTTCAACGACAACGACGACGAGGAGGACGAGATCGTCGAGAACGACTCCGAGTGATCAAGCATCCATCCGCTTCTACTTTGTGATTCTTTTGTTGCACGTGCCTGTTTCGCTTTTATTTTACGGTTAGAACACAATTCCTTTCATTCTCGCCCATAATCCAGTTGTTTCCCTTCAAAATCATTCATTTCTTGCGGTTTCCTCTTTTGTTTTGTGATTTGAGCGCTCGTTTTTCAATAAACTTCGACGCTCATCGCGACTGTGAAAAACAAACGCCCCCTCTCTAATAGACGCCCCCTCTCCATTAGACGCCCCCCCTCGGAGCCATCCGAAAAATAAACGCCCCGGGGCGTTTAATAGAGCGAATACGGTAGGTTCACTTGATCGCGTAGAAGCCACAAGCCATGACTCCTGTGGTTTGGTACACATTTTCCGGTACAAACGAGCGGTTCAATTGACCAAAATCAGCGACCAAAGGGGGTTGCTCGTCGACTTTGGTCGAAAATTTCATCCTTGAGATTTTAGCACCAATCGAGTCGTCTCCTCAAACTACATTGTTTGCAAGCAAAAACAATGATCAGAAAGCAGAATTTGGCGAAAAACACGCGTTCGAAAACGCAAAAAATCGAACCAGCGTGCAAGTCAACCGCCTTCGCCACTCGGCCACGGCGACACTACAGCGACGTCGAGAAAACAACGACCACAAGCCGGAAGTCGGTTTGCCCAGAGAAAAACACGGACCACAGGGGGGACCAAGCGGTCAAAAACAGCGATCTTTGGCGGCAGTATCTTCTTGGAACGGCCGATTGGGCAAAAATGGTAATAATGACTTTTGTTTCTCTCGCCGAGACCTACAAGATGAGCCCGGTCTCGTCCCAAACGGCCACTATTCACTCAAGGCCTCCCCTTGTCAGCTCTTCGATCAGCCCGCAGATTCCGGCGAGTTCCCGCTCATTCTCTGCGATTCCCGAGGCCGTTTCGGTCGAGCGGCGGCGTTTCGCTTTC
This sequence comes from Aphelenchoides fujianensis, assembly GCA_024699865.1. NCBI lineage: Eukaryota > Metazoa > Nematoda > Chromadorea > Rhabditida > Aphelenchoididae > Aphelenchoides > Aphelenchoides fujianensis. Next base: position 256,758 of record JAMPIO010000125.1, read on the forward strand.
GGCCGGCCGCCCGCCGTTTGGTCGGCCGCAGAGAGACGAGCGACACGCTCGCGCTCCACGGCACCTGACCAAAGAAAGAAATCGATGCCGAAGAGAAAGGAAACGAACCTCCGGTCACGCGGTCCAGCCACTCGAAATCCAGGTACACGTCCGCGAGAACGGCGAAGGTTTGGTCGTCGAGCGTCCGGCCGAGCCAAAGCGTCGGCTGAAAGGGGGAAGTGGCCGGAAAGACGGGTGACTCACCTCGATTTGCTCCCAATCGGCCCGCACGGCCGCCTTCTTCGCCCGCTTTTTGGTCGTCGAACGGGCGGCTTTGTTCTCGACGCTCCGCAGCGGGAACTGACTCGTAAACTTGAGGTCCATCGTAATGGACCGAGAGGACGTGGAGCGATGAAACCGAAGAGAAAAGTGAGGGCAGGAAGGCGGCGATCTCGCGCTTTCGTCCCGCCAGTCCGTTCTGCCGCCCGCCCGTTCGGTGCGAAAGCGGGAAGCCGTCGAAAGCGAGCGAGCGGCAGGGCGAAAGCCGCCGCCCGCCTTCCGTCGGCGTCCCCTGCTCATCCCCGTTCTTTCGGCCTGCTGATCCGCAATCCTTTGTGCTGCCGGTCCGAGCTTCTTTCAGACACTCGACTGGTGTTTGAGAGAAAGCTTCCACCTTCTGCTTAACCGCCTCTCGCCATCCTCTCGCTTGCAGCATCCCCCACTTCTCTTCGGCCCTTCGACCCCACTCGAACCACGAACCGAAGCCGACTTCCCAACTGCATTTATTGTACTCAACGAACAAAACACACAAACGAACAAACGAGACGACACTGAAGAAATCGGAGCAGTGGGAAAATGGCCAGAAGGAAGGAAAAAGAAGCAAGTGGAATTCCTATGGGGTTGCGCGAAAGGAGGAAAAGTAAGGAGAGAATTGAGAATCATCGAAGGGAGAGAAAACAATTGCGAGAGCAAGAAGAGAGAGAGGAGACTATTGGTGGATTGGGTGGTTGAATTGACTGAAGCGAACTTGGGGAGTTGAGACGACCGATCACGAGTTGAATCGCACGTTCCGGATGGGACGGGCGGCGTAGTCCAGGGCGGCGGTCAGCTGCTGGAAGTCCGACGAGGCGTCGAGGGCGTCGTGACGGGAGCTGAACGGGGGAGTGAGGGGAGCAGAAAGAAGGAAGCACTCACATGGCGACGTTGTAGACGTTCCGGCCTCGCTTGGCCATCTCCGAGGCGACGAAGATGGGCGTGGGCAGGGACGTGGGCTGGGAGACGATTTGGTGCCCGAAGCAGAGGTGGAAGGTGATGCGCTGGAGGTCCTCCATGTCGATCTTGGGCTCGTTGAGGAGCACGTCGTAGCGCGGGACCTTGGCCGTTCCCTGCAACGAGCGAGTGGGTGAGTGGACGGAGGAGTGGGCGGGCGACTCACCAGACGGCCCACGTGTCCGAGCAAAAAGAACTCCGGGATGTACGGGTTCGTGATTCTCGTGTCGACGCACGTGCCCGCGCGCAGGTTCCGCTCGGAGTTCTTCGCGTTCGGGCCGACGGGCGGCTGGGCGGGCGTCAGGCGGATGTTGTGGAGGCGGGTGGCCACGACGAACACGAGCTGGGCGCCCGTCCCCTTGAGCATTTTGCGCACGAGCGGGATCTCGTAGCGCATGACCTGCAAGCGGCGAGTGAGTGGGCGGAGGAGGACGAGCGGGGACTCACGAAGTCGAACGAGCCCTCTGAGGAGGAGTTGCGGAAGACGAAGACGCGCTTCGGGAACGCGCCACGGTTCTCCTTGAAGCGGGCGACGGCGGTCTCGACGATCTTCATGATGACCTTCACTTTCTCGTCGCGCAGCGGCTCTTGGTAGTAGTAGTTCCCGGAGTACTCGATGGAGTGTTTCAGGTCGTTCGCCGCGTACTGAAAGCAGCGGGGAGGAGTGTGCGGGACGAGCGGGCGGCCACTCACGCCCACGACCGTCGGGTGCTTCACGCCGCCCTGGAAGCCGCCGCCGCTCACGTTCGACGAGATGCCGATGAACAGGTCGTGCTCGGCGAGGTCCTTCCTGCAACGAGGGGATGAGAGGGAGTGATTGGGGTAGGGCGGGACTCACCGGGCGTCCTCCATCGAGACGGTGTAGTTGATGCCGCCCACCTTCATGTTGGTTTTGTTCACCACGTTCTCGAAGGTCTGCCGCATCGCGCGCTCGCCGATGCCGGCGCACTGGCGGGCGATGGAGGCGGTCACGTTCTGAAAGGACCCGCCGCTCACTCCCGCCCTCCACTCGGCCACTTACCTGCGTGATGATGCCCGTCTGCTGCTCAAAGTACTTGAGCGTGTGGTGGATCCTGAAGAAGAGGAGCGATCATTTACGGTCTGCTCAGTGGAACTCACGAGATGTCGGCCTTGCCCGTGACGTAGAGGACGAACTGGCAGCCGCCGGCCGCCGCGTTCTCCATGAGCGTCTTGATCTGCTCGTGCTCCTGCTCCCTGGCGTCGGGGATCTCGAGGTCCTTGGCGTCGTTGGCCCGGCCGATGCGCATCCCCTTCTGCTGGCAAAAGTGAATGAAGGCGTCGTGGAAGGTGCTGCAAGGAGAAGAGGGGAGGAGTGGGCGTGCTTCGGGCAGAACTCACCGCAAGTCCGGCATGGTCATGTTGTTGCCGCCGCGGTCTCCCGCCCGCCGGAAGTTGTAGATCCCCCACTTGGTGATGGAGGCCGCGCGGAAGTACTTGCCCGATCCCCAGTTGCCCTTCACGAAGTCCAGCACGCTCTTGCTGTTCGCGTACTGGACGGCGGGCGCGTCGAACTGGTGGCCGGTCACCTCCATCGGCTGCTCGGCGATCTCGATGTGGGCCTGCGAGAGGGCGTCGGAGTTCGTCATGCCGAGCGCCCGCAGGTTCGACATCACGTCACGCTCGAGGTCGGCGGGCGCGCGGGTCGAGGCCTGCAGAGAGGAGTGGATTGGAGGAGCGGGGGAGGGGAGGGGACTCACGGTTAACAGCTGCTGCTGGATGATCATGTCGACGAGGTGGCGCGCGAGGCGCTGGTTGTCGCAGACCTCGCACAGCTCCATGGGGAAGTGCAACTCTTTCCCGCCCTGCTTGATGACGACGAGCGGCAGGTGGGGGTGGCTGAAAGGCGGGGGTAGAGGGCGGGGAGGAGGACGGGGGACTCACCTCAGTTCGCGCCCGTACCGCTCGCGGAAGTAGGCGGCGACCGTGATCTCCTGCTCGCCCCGCAAGAAGTTCGTGGTCTCCGCATTGGTGGCCGCGATGTGGTGCAGGAGCAGCGGGCGGGTGTTCTGCGGGCGGTGGAGCGGCAGAAACCACAACTGCTTGAGGAACTCGTTGATCTGCTTGACGAGCGCCTGGTCCGCGTTCGCGGCGCCCGGGAACTTGTTCAGCACCTTGTCGCTGAAGGTCTGCGCAACGTGGTGGAAGGGCACAACTTTGGCTGAAATCGGCGGGTGTTTGCGGCCTCTGGACGGGACTCACGGTCGATCACCACTCCGAACTGGACGTTCTTCTCGTTGCCCATCGCCCGCACCGTCTTCTTGCAGCCGGGCGCGATGTACCCCCCGACGTGCAGCTCGCCGTGGTTGCGCGGCGGGAAGCCGAAGGCCTCCGGCCGCTTCAGCACGCAGAGGCCGCCTCGGAGCATCAGCTCGTCGCTGCAAGGAAAAGGGGAGATGAAGAGGAGGAGGGGGCATGCGGAGGACTCACTCGGTGTTGAGCGCGCTCTCGGTGGTCGCGATCTCCATGAACTGGATCAGCGGCCGGAGGTTCTGGTTCTCGACGATGTCCGGGACCGCGGCCCGCAGGACGTCGCCGAGGACGGTTGTGCGCTCGGTCCGCACGAAGTCGAAGATGACGTCCTTGAGGTTGTCCTGCAGCTCCGCGATGTGGCGCCGGCAGAACTCGCCCGTCAGCGTCACCTGCAGGTCCTGAAAGAAGCGGGATGAGTGATCGTTCTCGTCCGCCTCCGCCCACTCACCAGCGCGCCGTTGTTGAGCGGGTCGAGCGAGAACAGCTCAGCGATGCCGTCGTAGAAGAGACGCCCCACTTGGGGTATGAGCGTGGGCTGGGACTGCTGGGCGAGGGTGAAGAGGAACCGCGCCCAGTGCCGGAAGCGGACGTATTGGACGCTGCAATGAGTGGGGGATGAGGGGGGAGGTCTGCCGGGTTGGGGGACTCACTCTGAGCGCTCCGGCGCCGTGATCTCGAGCGACGAGTGGGTGCCGTCTCGGCGCGCGTAGCGCAGGCTGCATCGCACGGTGTAGTGGATGAAGGCGACGGTCTTGTTCAGGAACATCCTGAAGACGTTCGTTCGGATCGGGACGGTCTCGAGCCCGGCGACCGGCCGCATGCTCGGTAGCTCCGTGCTCCCGATGGTGACCTGCAAGCAGCGAGCGGAGGTGAGTGATTGATCGAGTGGAAGGGAGGACACTTACGTTGAGCTGCTCCAGGATCGTGTTCGCCTCTTCCTCGAGTTTCTTGCGGACTCCCGCCTGATCGAGGCGTTCTTCGGGGTTCTTGGACATCTGAAAGGGCGGAGGGGATGGACGGCGGATGGAAGGGGAGAACTGACCTTCGCTTGCCTTGAGTTCACTTCTGGTCGGTTTCAACTGCAAACAAGCGGTGAGGAGGGAAGGGCAGTACGCGTGGATCGGAGGCGCGCGGAGCGGGAGTAAGAAGCGATCGATGAACGCGAAAAACGGCTGTTTTCCGGCTTGTTGGTGAAACGCCCGCTTTTGTTCTGGGGATCGAAGGAGCGGGTGTTCGCCTCCAGTTGACGTCATTTCGGGCGTTCTCCCCTGCGATGTGTCGAAACAGCGGGCGTGTTGAAATCCTCTCAATGGAGTGATCGGAGCTACCAGAATTCGAGATCCCGCTCTCGTCCCCTCATTGCGGAAATGCGCTCGCATGGAGCGGAGAGGAAGCGAGTAGAGTGGATTCGAATCAACGCGCGCGCCCGGCCGACTTTCGAAATCGGGCGGAAGGGCGGTCGGCTGACGGCCGTTCGAATCGGCGGGAAGCGGGAGGATGGCGGGGAGCGGGCACAAGAGGGAGACCGTGAGCGCGTTTATGGTGAGACGAGAGCGGAGGGGGGATGACGAAACGAGAAGAGCGCTCGGGATGATCGGGATTTCTGCTTGGCTTCGCGCACAACGAGTGGATGAGGGAAAGAGGGAACATTGGGACGACGAGGAGTACCCCACTTGTCCGCACTGGGGGAGAAAGAAGCCGCCAGCCGAATGGAGGACAGCCGACGAGCAGAAACCGGCTGGCCGCCTCTGTGGTTTGCGGCGGACGCCCGAATGAACGGGCGGCTGGGAGGGAGCGAAGATGTCGGCAGCCCGACGGAAGACGCCGCCGCCCCGTTCGGTCCGCGCCCCTCGTGCGCCCGCCCGACTGCGCGTAAACAAGACGGCGGGCAACGGCGAAGAGCGGAGGGACGGACCGAAAGAGGGCGCGTTGCGGGCGGTCGGCGGGAAGACGCGCCCCGACCGCCCCGCGCCGTCCCGCGTGATCGACGCTCGGCGATCGGGCAGACGGGCGCCTTCCTCCCACTCGACTCGCGTTTCGCAAGCGGCCGGCGATCGCGGGGCCCCGACTGCCCGCCGCCCCGCCCTCTCCTTCTCTGCCGCCTCTCTCCCCCTCCTTCCAGCGGACTTCGACGCCCGACTGCTTCGTGAGGAACGGTGGGAAGAACCCGTAAACAGCCCAAACACGTCAATCGACAAGCAGCGACAAACAAACGAGAGAAAAATGGATCGTACTCTCGAAAGCAGGCGAGAGCGGGCCGTTGGCAAGTGTGCGGCCATTGGCTCCCGCCCGCCTGCTCGTCGAGAGCGAAGAGAAGCGAGCGTCGTCTCGACGAGAGGGGACGCAGCGGGAGAAGAGCGGGCAGGCGGGCTTGCGAGCGACAGCAGCGTTCTCCCGAACCCCGCCTTTCGTCATCCGTTGAACAGCGTGGACGAAGGGCGCTTGTTTTCCGCGGTGACTCGTGCTCCTTCCATCCGCATATGACCCGCTTCCTTTCGGCCACTCACTTGTCAACGAAGAACCAACCGAAAGCAGATGGAGTTTATTTGAAGGCGAGAGAAATCCAAACGGAACAGAAAGCAGGGCGTAGACACAGCAATTGGAATCTCCAGAATGTCTGCTTGTTCACTCGCAGCGGCCGGCCGCCTTCTCCAGGAGGGCGCGCATGTTCTGGGCGAACTCGGCGGCCAGGTGGGGGTGACGGGCGAGCAGCAACCTGAAAGCGAAGGAATTGAATGGAGGAGACAATGAGAAGAACAAACCGCTGGATTTTTTCGACTCGTCCGCTCATCCGGTCGGGAGGCGGCGGCCGTTCGACGGGCGGGAGCGGAGCGGCCGCTTCCTCCTCCTTGACCTCCGCACTCGCCTCTTCGAGCTGCTCGGGCGACGGGAACTCGAGAGCCGGACGAACGCCCGCAGCAAAGTCCTCGGCGTCCTCGAGCTCGAATTGGCGGCCGTAAACATCATCGAAGTATTCGGCGGCGAACGGGTTGGGCTCGTCGTCCGCCGGGTGCTCCTCGTCGACCGGCTGCTCGACGGTCGGGACTCCCGCCCGCGGGCCACTCGCTTCGTCCACGTCGCCGTCGAACTCGTCCCCGCTCGCCCAGGAGTTCGAATCGTCGCTCATCGGATCTAAACGGAAAGGATGAGCGGACTCTCGTCTTCCGCCGCCCAGCCAAGAAAAAGCAAGCGGAAGGGAAAGGGCGGCCGCGATCTGCTCGGCAGCGGGCCGAAAACGCGGGAAGACGCGACGGCAGACTGATGACTCATCGCCGTTCGCCTCGAAAACCGCAGCAAAAGCTTCCAGCCGACAGAAACCAGATTCTTGACGTCTCTTCCGTTTGCCGTCCAGAGATCCCTGAGACGTTTAGGGAATAGAAAGGAAACTATTGTCCGTCATTCGTTTGAGCGCTGGTTGCTTCGAGTTCTCTCCCGGTAGAAAGTGCAGACCTCCGACGATGCGAGTGGCAGGTGAATCGAGTTCACGAGGGAGGGAAAGAACCGAGCAGAGCAGGTGGGCAATCCGTTCGTGTGCACTTTGAAGACCTTCCGAATCGAACGAACCCCCCAATTGTGGTGGGTGGTCCCGCTTCTTGCTTGTCGAAATTGGTGCACTTTGCAAGAGCTCCACTAATCGGCGGCTACTTCCACACACGCCGAGTTCAACCTGCTGTAGCCGCAGGGTGAAGATTGAAACCTATAGCTGTTTTCTGTTCTCATGGGCTGCTTCCCGATCGACTCAATGAGACGAGAGGTGATCGCCTTTAACGGGAGTTCACTTAAGGAGAACAGCCAGGAGTGGCTTTTCGGTAAGTTCTCCGTTCTTCTTTCTCACTTGCTTCCTTCAGTTACCCATCGCATCGGAATTACTGCCATTTCGCTGCTTGCTCTCTTTTTCACGATGCGGAAGAAGGAGCGGACGAGCCTCACAACGACCCAACGGGCAATGGAACGACGGATCCTCGGTGTGAGCCTGCGCGAACACGTGCCAAGTGTGGACATCCGAGCGCGGACTCAATTCAAGGACGCAGTCAAGGACGCACTGGACCGTAAGTTTGCGTGGGCCGGGCACGTGGCCAGACGCACGGACAATCGGTGGGCTACACGGACGACCTTCTGGTGGCCATACAACCTCACCCGCACACTTGGACGACCTCCGGACCGATGGCGCAAGGACATGGACAAGGCACTTAGACGCGGATGGCAACAACTGGCGCAGGACCGGACCGAATGGAAGGACCTGTCGAAGTATTCGCATCAAGTCATTAGATAATCTCGCTGTTGTCTTATGATTTGATTGAACCGAATAAATTCGTATTCGTATTCGTATTCGTACTCTCTTTTTCAACCTTCTGCTCGCCCGTTTGACTGCGACGATCGGCGCGGAGCTGCGGGAGATGCGGCCGATCGTGTGGCTGGGCTGCGCGGTGGACACGCTGATGGCGGTCGTCCACTTAGTGCAGTGCCCGGTGAGGATCTTCCAATCCCTTCGCCCACACATCTCTTTCCTGCAGTTCATGATCGCGGGATTCGGGCGGCTGACCTCGCTCACGAACAACGGGCTTCGAGTGGGCAGTCGGCAGCTGAACGGCGCGCTCATGGGCGTCGTCGGAACGCTCACGATCTTCGCGTGGGGCGTGATCCCGCTCCAGTTCGGCTACCGCTTCTGCCTTTTGAAATGGAGAAGGCGGCCATTCGGTTGGCATCTCCACGTGCTCTTCTTGATCGCCGGACTGCTCCTTGCGGCTTGCGGCTATGCCTCCTTCACGTTCTACCTCTTTGTTGACGACCGGTACGCAGAAGACTTCCTGAAGATCTTGAAGGCGGGCGGCTACTCGAACGGGGGGACGAACCACGTGCACGGGAGGACACTCGTGAGTCCTCTCCACTCTCCTTCCACTCACACTCGTGCAGGAAAGTCGGGAGATGTTCGTCTATCGGACGGTCTTCACGTCCACGATGCTCTTCACCGTCGTGTCCGTCCTCGGCTTTTCGTTTGGAATCCGCCGGCAACTGCGAGCTGCGGCTTTCAGTCTTCAAGCTAACCGGCTGAACGCTCAAATCAACCGCGTTCTTCTTGCTCTGGTTCGTCTCGCCTCTCCCTTGCGCTCACTCGCGTTCAGGCCGTGACGCCGCTGCTGACCGACGTCCTGCCGAACGCGTACGTAAACTACGCGGTCGTTCGCTGCGAGGTGTCCTTCTTTGGCGACCTTTTAAACTCCTTCCTGCTGGCCGCCGCCCCGCTCCTCAACCCACTCGCCGCCCTCCTGATCATTCGGCAGTTCCGGCAGAAAATGCGCTCTTTCTTCTTCTGTCTTCCAACCAAAGAAGCGGACGCAACAAGCGGGCAGCAACGAGTGGCCGGCTGACCGCAATAAAGAATTCATTGATGAAGCGGACATTTTTATTCTCCAGCCAAAGGAATCACTTTTTGGGCTCCGGCTCGGCCTCGTCCTCCTTCTTGGCGGCGGCGGGCATCTCGGTCTTGTGCACCTCTTCCACCTCCTTGACGGTCTTGTCCTTGGCCGGCGTCTTCGGGACGGACTCGGGCGGGGCGGAGGCGACTTTGGCGGGCCCGGACGTCGCCTGCTTCTTCTTCTCCTCCTCGCGCTTCTTCTCCTCTTCGGCCCAGCGCTCCCAGTCGTACGGAAACTCCTGCAAGCCGTCTGTTCACTCCTCCATTGAAGCCACCCACCTGTGCCTTCAGGTTCTTCATCGCCTGCCGGAGCAGCGAGTAGACGCGGCGGTAGTCGGGCTCCTCGAAGAAGTTGCCCTTGTCGATGGTGCGCATGATGTCGATGTACTCGCGCGGGCAGCCGCCGAACAGCTGCTTCATCGGGATGTCGAAGCGGCAGCTCTTCTTCATGCGCCCGATCTCGTTCATGTCCTTCAGATTGCGCCACGGCAGCGAGCCCTTGGTCAGCTCGACGATCATGTACCTGCAATTCGAAGGTTAGCGACAACTCAACGAGTCGAATGCGTACAGCCACGTCTCCATGTCGTCGAGGCGGCAGAGTTCGCGCTGGGCGTGGCAGGCGACGGGCGCGTACCTGGAAGCGGAGTGGTGAGAGGCGGGCGGGCGGCGGGCTCACTTGACGGTGCCGCGGAAGCCGGCCATCGCGCGCGGCTGCTTGATCGTCCCGTCCTCGTGCACGAACTTGCGCGCCATCCCGAAGTCCAGCACGTACACCTGCAGCGAGCTGAGTGGTGAACAGACCACAGAGATCACCCGCCTTCCGCAGCTCGTTGACCTCCGGCCGCCCGATCGTGTAGTTGCCGGGTTTGACGTCGCGGTGGAGATACCCGATGCCGTGCAGGTCCTCGAGCGCCTCCAGACACTGCTGGGCGACGCTCAGGGCGGTGCCCATCGAGAACTTCTTTCCGGGGGCCACGGCGCGGAGGTCCTGCAAGCGCGAGTGAGTGGAGGGAAGAATGGGGAGGACTCACGGCTAGGCTCTTGCCGACGAAGGTCATCACCACGTAGTTGAAGCTGTTCACGCGGCCCTTGTCTTCGATCTTGCAGAAGTGGCGTCCGCCGGCTTTGCCCAGCTCGTTGAGCACGTAGACCTCCATTTTGAGCAGCTGGATGGGCTCGTTCACGCCCTCCACCTTCAGCGCGTAGGTGCCCGTCTTGTCCGACACCTTGTACACGGCACCTGCACGGAGGGGAGCGATGAGCGGGCAGGGCGGCACTCACCAAAAGCCCCCTCGCCCAGCTTCTTCTCGACGGTCCAGCGTTCGCACTTCTCGCCCGGCTTCAGCTGCACCAGTTCGCCCATTTGGTCGGAGTCGGAGGAGAGCGGAAGAAAGAAGGGAGCAGACCGCAGACGACGGAGGACGTCGAGAAACTGGACGGGCGGGCGGCCGAACGAACGAGGCGGGTGGCCTGCTCATGCAAATCTGACGGGTGAGCCGACTCATGCAAATGAAGGGTGCACATTGTTTTCTCAGCTTCCAACCGCCCCCCCTTCACTCGACTCCAACTCCCACTGACGGCCGGTCGATCAAAAGCGGACTGATGGTGAGTGCGGGCGGAGGAACACCAGTGACCGGCCAGCTGCAGGCGAACCTGAAGCAAATCGACGAGCTGCACGCGAAGGCCGACTGGAAGGGCGCCTACGAGCTGGCCAAGCGGACGCACGAGGAGGAGCCGAAGAACGTGGAGGTCGCGTGGCGGTTCGCGCGCGCCGCCTACTCGTGGGCGGACGTGTGCGAGCGGAAGAACGGCCGGCGGAAGGCGTTGATCGCCGAGGGCTATCGGGCGGCCGTCGACGCGCACACCGCCGCCCCCACCGATTCCAACTGCTGCAAGTGGGCGGCCATGTGCACGGGCCTGTTCGCCGACAACAATGCGGGCTCCAAGGAGAAGATCGGGGTCGGCTTTGAGTTCAAGGCGCGCTCCTTCCTCTTTTCCCTCCACTCACTCCTTGCTGCTTGCAGAAGTACTTGGACCAGGCACTCGCCCTCAACCCGAAGGACCACCTGCTGCTGCACGCCCGTGGCCAGTGAGCGCCGAGAGAAAAAGACTTCTCACCGCTCCTCGTGCTTGCAGCTTCTCCTACTCGGTAGCCAACCTCACGTGGTTCGAGCGGAAGGCGGCGGCCACGTTCTTCACCGCGCCGCCCACCGCCACCGTCGACGAGGCCCTGCAGGTGGGTCGCCCGTTTCTGCCGACTTCCCCGCCCGCTGCAGGACTTCCTCGAGGTGGAGAAGCTGCGGCCCGAGTGGATCGACAACCTCCTGCACATCGCCCGCTGCTTCGTGGCCAAACAGGACAAACAGAAGGCCGCTCACTACCTCCAGCTGGCCGTCAAAGTCGACCCCCACGGGCACGTGCTGGAGGAGGAGGCGCTCGACGAGGCCAAGAAGCTGCTCAAAAGCCTCTCCAAATAAACACGTCTTCTTTCGCCACTCGGCTTGCTGTTTGAACGAGGGGATCGTTGGGTGGAAGGGGTAGAGAAAGTGTTGAGTTAGCAGGCGAAAACAACGGCTCATTGCCAGTTCGGAATTTTCGGTTCGAGGCGGTCGGTCGTCGACGAAATCTGCTGCGAGAATGCGCGTCGTGTGTCTGCTGCTCGTCGGCCTGCTCGTGTGTTCGGCGGTGGTGAGTTCTGCTCCCCGTTTCTCGCACTTCCTCTTGCAGGCGACTCGAGCGGTGAAGAAAGAGGGCGTGGGCAACGAGCCGATCGTCCGCGTGTTCGACGAGGCGGCCGAACAGGCGAGTTCCCCGTTCTTTTCCCCTTTACCTCCCCTGCCTTCAGGATGACCGGACGGAGCAGACGGTAGAGTTGGAGAGCGGCGGCTTGGCGTCGTTGCTGCTGGCTTCCGTGAGTTCCTTCCGCCTTTTTCCTCCTTCCCATCTTCTTGATTGCAGTTCGATCCGCGCGAGGCCGCCGCGAACGCGCCGCCCATTCGCCGTGTCGACGAGGACGTCGTTTGATCTCCAGTTAGATTGTTTTTTGGTTAGTCGAAGAATAAACGAAGACGAGTGGATGGAAGAGTTTATTGCCGGGGTCAGTGAGGAGGAAAGACGTGGCTACTTGCCGCCGTTCGCTATCTTCTCCAGTTGTTCGGCCGTCATTTCGGGACAGGCCTGAACGAAGAGGGACGGTACAGGGATCTCTCGGCAGCCGCTCACCTCGTAGCCGTCGCCGCCCTCCTCCTCGCCGCCGCCTCCGTTCTTGACGCTCTTCTGTTGCTTCTCGGACTTCGCTTTCTCCTCCTTGGGGGCGGCCGGCGGGGCGACGGTCGACTTCGGCGGGGCGTCCGGCTTGGGTGGCGCGGCGGCGGACTTCGGGGCCGCCTGCAAGGAGCGGGGATCAACGGAAGAAACGGCGGAACGAACCTCTCCGCCGACTCCGACGGGCGCCTTCGCGGGGGCGGCGGCGTCCGGCGGCCCGCCCGCTTTCTTTTTCGTTGCGCAGCCCACGAGCGCGCCGCCCGCCGCGAGGCCGCCGGCGGCGAGGAACACGAGCGGCAGGCAGACGGCGAACATTCCGACGAGGGCGTGAAGCAGCCGATGCGGCGAGTGGAAGCACTCGAATGAACGATCGGAATGAACGATCGAAATGAACGGATGGAACGAATGGCTTCCTTTCGTTTGTCTGTTTGTTCACAAGAAATTTGCATGGAAGATGCGGGTTGCCTTTGTGAACATTGCAAGGAACAACTGCGGGGCCGCGCAACAATCCGAACGGAAGAAATAAAGTCGTTGTGGATGTGCTCTGAAGAAGCCGCTCGTTTGATTGTGAGCTCTCGAAGGATTGTTTGTTGTCAAAGGCATTTCCTTCGACTCGCCGTTTCTTTTTGCGGCCTCGATCCTTTTGCTCTCGCTTCCCGCGGCCTTCGTCCAACCGCCGCCCGCCGCCCGCCGCCGCCGTCTCGCCGATCGACGCCGAACGCGGGAAAGCGAGCGCCGTGCGGGACGTCTGCTTTTTCTTGGCGGCCGTCTGCGGGGTTTTTGCAGACGCTTTGCTTCCGACTAATTTCGTCTGTTCTCAACTCACGCTTGCCGTGTGTCGCCGCGAAAATTGCGCAATTGGAACACGCAATTGACGTCGCTTTTGAAACCAAACGAGTGCGTGTTGCGAGCGTTGTGGGTGGTCTGCGGCCGCGGACTTTGCTCGTTTGGCCCTCGAGTGATGTTTCTGTCGTGATCGGGAAACGCGGCCTTTTTATTCTCGTCGGTTCTCGATGCTGATTCCAATCTCGAATTTTTCTCATGCGCTTTCCGTTGGAAAAATTATACGATCCGCGGGGCCACGGGACAGGCGCCGGCGAACGTTTCACGGTTTTTTTGTTTTACAACGCTGCCCGCCGTCTCGCTTATCGAAAAAGCGATTGGAAAACGGCGGCAACGCGAAGTGGACGTTCAAAGCGGCCCGCTTTTCGCGCCCTTTTTGCTTCCGTGACGCCCCGCCTGTCTTTCGATCTTTCAAGGACGCCGAACGTTTCTTTCTGACGGGCGACGGGACGGCGGGCGCGCGAATGCGTCGTGATTCGAACGGAAAGGCGGGCGGGCGGGACGGGGAAGGTCGCCGTTCAAAAAGAACGTCCGCCCGTACCACCGAGTGGCCCCCTCCGAGTCCGCCTCTCCGCGCGTTCGCGGTCATCATTCACGGCGAGGGGAGGCGCGAGCGAACGTCGCCGGCCGTCGCGTTCCCCGTCTCACGCACACGCTTCTCGCGAGCGGCCGGCCGGCGAGCGGTTCGGATTTTTCGCCTTTTGATCTTCGAGACTTGCGCACAAAAGAACGCGGAAATGGTGGGCTCGCGCGAGTTGCAATCGCCGCATCTTTTCAATTAGGGGACAAGCTCGAAAGTTCAATTGGACGGACTCTTTTGTTCTTGCGGTTTGTGTAGAAATTTCTCGTAATCCTTGCGCGATTGTCGGCCGTTTGACCGTTCCGTCTGTTCATTGCGTACCGAAAATCTCCGACTTCCATCGATCAAACGGGGCGGCTGGCGGCGTCCTCCGAGTTGGCGCCCAAATCTGCGCGCCTTTTTCGAATCGACGCGCCGGCCGGCTGCCTTCCAGCCATTCGGGCGGGCGATTGGGGGACGGCGCGCGTGCTGCGGGGCATTCGGGGCCGCGCAATCTGCCGAATAGCCGTGAGGGCGTTGGGAAAGCGGCGGGGCATTCGGCCGATCGCCGGCCGCTTTGTTGCGCGGAACGCCGCGGGGCGTTCGGGGGGAGGGCCGCCGTCGGGGGCCGCGGCCATTGGTCCTTCGGGGTCGGAGGTCGGGGCGCGGCCGGCCTTAAAAAGGGCTCGTCGATCACCGGCCGTTCAGTCGGGGGCTCGTCCTCCTGCTGCTCCCCTTCTCCCTTCTCCCTCCACATCTCCGGTGGACCTTCTCGTCTGCTTCTCTCTGGTTACTCTCGAGTTCCAGCACTAACCGGGAAAGCATTCGAGGTCGGTCCTTCGGTCGATGATCCCCTCTTCCTCCTCCGCCTATTCATTCCTCTACTGCATTCCCCCGTCCATTCGTCTACTGTCTACGCGAAGTGGAGGATTCGCGCTCGTCGGGAATTTTCCGCGGTCATCGTTCTCGGCGACGATCACCGGGTAAATTTTCGAGGAGTGCGGAGTCCCGCGTCACTTCCAGCTTCCATTCATTCCATTCTTCTATGTTCTACGGCCCCTCTTTTCCCCGAGCAGCCCCAGGCCACGGCCAATGCACTCCACGGTCGATTCCGTCTTCCGAGATCACCGGGATTGCATTGGAGTTGGACTGCGGGCGGCGTCTTCCGTCCTCGAAGAGAGAAGAGCAGAACACAAACAAGCGATCAAAAAGCACCCGGAAAACAAGCCACTTGACGAAATCCCGATCGTAAGAGGGCACCCGATCCAATTAGACGCCGCCCAGAGGGAAGTGTTTCTAATTCGATCGGTCGGACGGTCGGCGGCTCATCGAAAACTGAAGATTTACGGCCGGCGGGCCCAATCGAGCGGCCGATCGAAGAGCGAGAGGCGACGAGGGGCCACGAGGCCGTTCGTTTGTCCCTCGAGAGCCCAATTGTCGCCGCTGCCGCCGCCGATCGCTCGAGCGGCCGGGGTCATGATCTCCGGCGGCAGGTCGGCCGATCACTCCGGCACTTCGATCGTCACCCGCTTTGACGCGCCGGCCGCCGCACATCACGGGTTTCTTGGGGCCGACCGGCCGAATTGTTTATTCAAACCGAACACTCGCTCGCTCGCCCTAATTGCGGACCGCCGTAAAGTGCCCGTTCGGGAGCGTGTTGTCGCCGATTGGCGGCACCGAAAGGAATCCATCGGGCGGCCGGGGGAACGCGGAAGTCGTTCGGGAGAAAAATCGCCCAATTTCGCCCGCCGCCCGTCCCGCTCGCTCGACCGTGTTGTTCGAGGCCCGGCCGGCGGCAGTTGGGGCGGCCGATCACTCAAAAGCCGCCGGAATTCCGAGATCCGCCGCCCGGCCGGCGTTCCATTCGCGGGGATTCGGGTCGAGTGAACTCCCGGCTTCGTTCCGCTCTTGTTTTCGGTTTGTTTTCCGCTCTCGAATGACGTCCTCTTTTGACATCCGCCCGTTTCGTCCCCAAACGCGTCAATCAGCGAACGTTTCGAACCGCCGGCTCCCGTTTCATCCTTTCGGTTCGTTCCAGTGCGAATGGACGAGTGGGACGAGGACACGTACGTGGAGGCCGAGCGGCTCCCGCACACCCGGCTCGTGTGCTCCTCGCGCCACTGCACCGAGACGCGGCCGGGCATCGACGGGCGCGGCAAGATCGTCTACAAATCCACCTGCCTCGAGCCGTACGTGTTTCCGGACGGCGTTCGGCAGTATTTCGGGAATCCGGCCTTCGAGACGGCCGCCTGCATGAACAAGCGGGGCAAGTGCAGGGTGGGTGGACGGGAGCGAGAGCATTCGATCAACATCTTTGTTTAGAAGTGCAAGTGCCCGTTCAAGATGCACATGGCCGTCGAGCACCAGATGGTGGTCAAAAAGCGGGAGCCCAAGGCGGAAGAGCCGGCAGACTCGAAGGAGGAGGCCGAAGACCCAACGACCAGCACAAAGACGATCGAGGAGCCGAAAGAAGAGGCGTTGATGCCAAAGAAGTCGCTGGACATTCCGGTCGCCCTCCTGCCGCCCATCCCGCAGCCCGAGGAGAGCGAGCTGGCCGAGCGCTCGCTGATCTACGCGGCGGCCGTCCGGCGGGGCTCGAAGCCCAAACTGCCGCGTTTCTCCGACGTCCTCGAAGTGATCCCGCCGGCCGAGAGCTCAAAAAACTTCGAGCGGGAGGAGAAGACGGTTGTTGACGCGAAGGAGGACGACGTCGAGAGCGTCTACTCCAACGTCCAGCCCTCGAAGCCTCCCGCCGCCGCCCGCCCGAAGAAGGCCGCCGATCAGGAGTTCGAACAACTCGCCTGTTTGATCGACTCGCTCATGGACCAGAGCAACGAAAAGTGTCGTCGATGGCTGCTGAACAACCCGGTGGTCGTGCCCAAAGAGGAGGAGGCCGACCGCCCGTTCGGCCGCGTCGCCCGACTGCTCGCCGGCGTCGTCCTTCGGATCAAGCGGCAGTTCGGCCAAACGCACGGGCACCGCTTGAAGTGATCGCCCCTTCGCTCCCTTTCGTTGTTATTCTTCCTGCTTGCCATCTTCCGTGTTTTCGCTCCCTTTCGTGTGCTTTCAACTCGCAATAAACACGAAGAAGCGAGCGGTCGGGGACCTCATTGCGCACATCTGTTCCGTCGACTTCCTCCCGCACGTATGCAACAGCGAGCAAGAAGGAAGGATGCAGGTGACTCACGAGCCGTAAGCCAAAGTCGCGCAATTCGGCAATCGGAACGAAGCGGCCCTCCGTTTCGTTCGTCGGCCAGCCGGGCGGTGGGCCGAAAGGCGGCGGATTCCCGTTCGCTCGTTGAATGGCCGTCAAAGCCGAATTGTTTTGACTTTCCGCCGCCGCTTCGCAAATTCGCGTTGTACAGCGCGGCCGCCGCCGCAGTGGGAAAGCGGCCAGCCGATTGCGATCGAGCGGCAGCGGCGGCAGCCAAAGCGGCGGCCGGGCGGGCGCACAGTCGGCGGAAAGGCGGCCGGCGGACGGTCGGCCGTTGGGATGGCCGGGCGGATGGGCTGGCCGCTTTCCGTCCGCCGCCATTTCGATCGGGATCGTCGAGGCCGCCGGTCGCCCGATTTGCGCTCCGCCGACCAGCGGGCGGCTAAAACAAGATCATTCGCTCGTCGATTCGCGTGTTTGTCGCATCCGCTCATTCCGCTCGTTCATTTCAGGACGATGAGCACCCCCTCGCAGATCCCGAAACGCCAACGTCTGCCGTCTGTCTCGCACCCGATCGCCGTCGAGACGTTGGCGACGCTGGACGAGCAGGACGAGACGAAGAGCCGCTCGATGGACGAGCTGAACGCGGACGCCGCCAACTCGCCCGGCGGCTTCGACTCAAAGCTGCCCGTGAAGATGGACGGCCTGGAGGACTTGAGCCTGCCGCCCGTGCACCTCGAGGAGAACGGCGGGTGAGTGCGCTCTCCCACCCTCCCATTCAACCCCCTCCTTTCAGCTCTCGCCTCTCGATCGTGGAGGCCAGCGTGATCATCGCGAACCCGTCGGGCGGCGCGCTCTCTTCGGACGACGAGCAGCCGGAGGTGGTGGTCTACGAGGACCGGATCGTCGCGCTGAACGACGTGGTCACCAGCGAGACGACGACCGTCGTCTTCCGCGTGGATCAGAACGCGAACAAGCCGCCCGCCGAGTTCGTCCTCGCGCCCGACCCCGAGCTGCCGCCCGCTCCGTTCGTCTGGGAGAACGCGCCGCCGCCGACGGCCGAGAAGAAGAGCGGCGGCCTGCTGCGTCGCGTGCGTCGCGGCTTCCGTCGGCTCGCGAATTTCGGCCGTCGGATCGTGAGCCGCAAGAAGCGCTCCTCGTACGACGTGATCACGCCGCCCCAGCGGCCGGAGATCTCCGTCCCGATGCCCGTGGACGTGGAGCCGTGCGCGCCCTCCACCTCGGGCCTTCCGCTCACGTACACCGTGAAGCTGACGCGCAAGATCCAGCCGCCGTCCTCGCCGCCGCCCGCCCCGCCCGTCCAGCTCGAGGAGGCCGCCCGCGAGGAGGAAGCGACCACTAACTGAACCAGCGAAAGCCTTTCGCTTTTTCGTTGTAATTGAAATCCCTTTCACTCCTTATTTGTTCTCTAACCGAGCCGAGTGTCCTGCTTTCGTCGTCTTCCGGCCATGTTCCAAATAGTCGTTATTCGCACGTCCCCCGCCCGCTGCACCCACAGGGCCGAAAGACCACAAAAACTCCACTCGCCACTCTCCTGCCTGCCCGCCCTCCTCCCGTCCTTCACTCTTCTTTGTGCTCACTTGCCGAGTGCCCGGAAAGAATTCCCAGTTTACTCTCACCGCTTAATTAACCCCACGTTCACTAACCTTTTGTAATCGGATAGCATGGTCTTCTTTAATAAACGTCTTTTGTAACCACTTGCAAGAGGAGCGAAGGGATGTGTCAAACGAACGTCGCGAAACAAAAGGCGGCCGCTCTTTGGTCCGCAGGCGGGGCGGCCGGCTGAATGACGGCGGGTTGCGGCGAACAATCGGCGGGCGGCCGCGGGGACAAACAAGACGGTCGCCGGAAGGAGTAAAAGGAGTGATCGGAGGTTCCGGAAGACCCGACGGTCACTCCAACCGCTCACCCACTCGTTTCGATCGTCTTCGGCCTGATGTCTCGTCTCGGAATCGGCGTTCTCGTCTTCTTGGGCGTCGGATTCGTTTCCTGCCAGGCTTCCGGTGCGGAATACACTTCTGTGAGTTGTGTTTGAAAGAAGCGAGAGCGAATTCTTCTGCTCAGGTTGCCGTCCACGGAACTCTTCGATGTCGCGGACGTAAGTCGATCGTTCACCTTCTTTCATCGCATTCCTTTGCAGAACCGGCCGGCGGGGAGCTCTTGATCATCATCGATGAAACGAAGAACATCCAGAGGCCGCTGGAGCACGCGGTCGGGCGGGGAGTCTCGCTCTCAGACGGCTCATTTCTCATTTCTGCTCGGTACAAAGGTGAGCCCGTTCTTCTGTTCGTTCGAGACTCATGGAAGTCGTTCAGGATCGCTCGATCCCGTGATCAAAGCTTACCACCATTGTGGAGGGAGTGAGATGAAGTGCTGCTTCATCAAGGTGAGCATTCTTGTTCACAACCGTCCAACCCTCGCCCAATTCACTTGCAGATCTCCGACGGGAACGTGTTCGAAGGGAAGACGCCCAGGAAAGTGCTGGACATGTCGACGATCGACTTGGACACGTTCTTCAGCACGGCCTGCTGATCGCTGGTTGTCGGCTAATTTATTCTCCTCCGCATAAACAAAGTGATGTGTTCGGGGATCCGTTTGTTCCGTTGGCTTCCGCTCGCTTTCGCAAAGCAAGTGCGGGGATTTGCATCCATTGACTCGTGATTCCTCGCTCTCATTTTCGGTGGAGCGCGTTCGGGAGTTGAGGACGAGTGCTCTCTTCTCTGTTCCGCTTTCTGCTGTTCATGTTGCCGTGATCGAACAACAGAGATGGTAAGACAGCCAATTATTCTTCTGCAATCTTCTTTCCGGCAGCTGTCGAACTACGCGACCAATTGGGAGTTTTTCCTGTTCGGTGTGGGCCTCTTCTTGTGCACCATGAACGGCGCCGTCGGGGCGGCGTGTGGCTCGATTTTCGGCCGCCTCTTCCAAGTGATCAAACACGCGGAGGCCGCGTACACGAACGGCACGCTGGATCACGAGTGGTTGCGAGCGGAGATGCTCGGATTTGCTTTCACTTTCCTCCTGGTCGGCATCTTCTTGATGATCTCCAGTGGGACGGCGGTTAGTTGTTCGGGAGAGAACATTCCGTAGATTCTTCTGCAGGTCTCCTGTTTTCACATTGCTTCGATTCGAACGATCGCGATGATCAGACGGCGCTTGCTGTTCGCCGAGCTGAACAAGCGGCCACATTGGGACCCCGACTTCTACCAAAAGTACACGATGTGAGTGCTCTAAATCTATCGGATCTTATCCATTTTCAAGCGTGCTGGACACACTCCAACGAGGAACGGGCATCAAGTTCGTGTTCGTCACGCAAGCCTTCACCACCGCCTTCTTCGGCGTGGTCATCGGATTGGCGTTCAAGTTAGAAGGAAAGAGCTGAATGAGGGGTGATCGAGTGGATTGCAGTTGGAAGTTGACCCTGTTCCTCGTCTTCATGTTCCCGTTCGTCGTGCCGCTCGACTGGCTGCCGGACATCGTAGGAACGACGAGAAGAAGAGTGATCTCAATCGATTGTTCTGCAGGTCACGAGTCGCCTGAAATCGAAGGAAGCGGCCGCCTACGAGGTCTCCAATTCGATTGCCATCCACTCGGCCTTGGATTCGGGCATTCCGCTCCTTCCGCCGACCACTTCGCTCGAAGAGCAGTTCGCGAAGAACGCGGAGGAGGGGCTGCGATTCGCGACTCAAAAGGCGGTCTTTTCCACTGCTTTCGGCGGCGTCTACTACACGCTCATGCTCGCCTACATGTCGGTTGGGGCGTGGTAGGAACGAAAGATCGAAATGGAGTGATGGATTGCCCTTTAGGTTTGGGATCAACTTGATTTGGAACAGCCGGGACACGCACACGACCGGCGAGGTGCTCACCGTCTTCTGGCTGGTGTTCGTAGGCGCCGTTCGTGTGGGCCAGGCGGCGCCGCAAATCGGGGCCATTTGGGCGGCGATGAGTGCGGGGAGCTCGCTGCTCAAGGAGTTGGAACCCGTGAGTTCTCGCTCGTTGTTCGTCTACTCGATCGCTCACAGACGGCCTCACTGAACGACACGCTCGTGCCCGACTGCCGAATGAAACGAGCGTCAATCTGCAGTCAGCCGGACGGAATTCGGGCGCCCTTCCGCGTTCAAGTGACTCCGCTGATGCCCGCTCAACTCCAAGCACTGCCCGTAGTCAACGGACACGTACCGGGTACGAACACGGTCCAATGGATTTTAATCAGTTTTCAGAAGCCCCAACACTCGTGATCACGCCGCCCCGCCATCCGCTCGTGCGGGCGGCCCTCAAGCTGGGCGGCAAGGAGATGAACCTCCTGCTCGTCTGCACCTTCCTCACGGTCCTCCGCGCGTGCGTGTGGCCGCTCTTCACGTGGACCCTGAGCATCTTCTTCGACGTGCTCAACGACCACTCGCTGGAGAGCCCGAACGGCTTCCTCTTCTTCTCCGTCCTGCTGGGCGTCCTCGCGCTGCTCGGCGGCCTCCTGAACTTCAGCGCTTCCGCCGTGGTCACGATCCTTGGCGAGCGAATCGCCCGGAGGTGCCGCTCTTTAGCTTTCGAGGTTCCCTCATCGATTAGACGATCGATTCAGCAGAGAGCTTGCAGCAACGCGCCTTCAACCAAACGGTCGGCCGCAAACTCAAGAACCTCCTTTGCGCCCCACCGCAAATCCAAATCGCCGTCGACACGCGCACTTCGGACATCCTTCAAGCCTCTCTCGCCCTGGTGCTCACCCTCTACGTCTGCTTCTTTCAATGCTGGCAGATGGCCGTCGTGGAGGTGGTCGTGATCCTCCTCTTTGAGTTCGCCCAGTTCCGAATCGTCGCCCACTTGTTCCCGCGTGTTTGCGAGATGTTCGAAACGGAAGAACAGATCCTGGACGTGAGTTCCTCGAGAAGAGTGCGAGAATTCGTCTAGTTGCAGCTGGTGACCGACGGCTTCCACTCGCCGTCCACTCCGATCAAGATCCTTCGCGAGGAGTTTAACCAGCTGGCCGACAAGGCGGACGGGATCCTCAAACGAGTGGGTTTCTTCGAGGCGTTTGCCTTCTCCATCGGGATGTGTCTGGAGGGAGTGAACTTCGCTCTCGTCTACGCCCTTGGGATCTTCTTCTATCAGGACCTCGGCTTCAGTCCGATGAGCTTCTTCCAGTAAGCCGACCAATCGTGCACTCTTCATTCAATGCTTTTCTTCGTTCAGAGTCGCCCAGTTGATCAGCGGCGGAATGTTGATTTCGATCATCCCGACCGCCTCGTACGTGCCCGAACTCGTGCGCGGACTGGCCGCCACCTCGCGCCTCTTCCGCTCGCTGGCGAACCTCGAGCAGGCGGTCGAGGAGGCCGACGACCTCGTCCAGGCGGTCGCCGCTTGAACGCGAGCGGAATGCCAGACGGCTTGATTGTTTTTGGCGGCGAGGAGCGAATCTCCACTCTCTTTTGGATTTCAATAAAAGCTTTGCTTGTGCTTTGTTGAAACTGCTGTAATCTCTTTCGATTTGTGATCATAAACCTCCTTTCATTAATCGACAGGTTAAGACGCATCTTTTGCTCGTTTTCCAGATGAAAGAATTCAATTGTCGTGCACTTGAATTTGAAGCGAGAGTTCGTGGATTTCCGAGCGTTGTATGCTTCCATTCTTGTTTTGTTCGTTTAGATCTCGCTCCGCATGTCGACCGCCCAGCCGACGGCGACGATCAAGAAGCCGCTGGGCAAGAGCGTGCGGCCGGCCGAGTCGCTCCACGTGCTGCCCGCCCGCCTCGAGTACACGGGCCCGGCCGAGGTCCGGCGGTTCTTCTCGAACGCGGACAACGAGTGGGGTTCCTTCCGCGGACAGGCGATCAAGCGGGCGAGGATCCAAACGCCCGACGGCTTCGCGATCTTCGTGGCCGCGAAGAGCGGGCGGAAATCCGGTCGGTTTCTTCCCACCTTCTTCTTTCACTTGTTCGCTTTAGACACGACGAAGCGGTTCGTCCTCGAGTCGAAGACCGACCACCTGATGTCGTGGGAGCGGGATCGGCCGTCGAACTTCACCGCCCAACTGCGGAAGGCGGTCGACTTCCTCGCCGTCGCCCAGGCGGCCGCCGAGGATTGAGGCCGACGGGCGAGCGGCTGGAACACGAAGCTGGACATCGATCTTCTCCCATTTCTTCTCACTTCTTCAACGTTCTAACCTTTCTTTGATGCTGGTTGTCAGGATTTCGACCAATCGCTACGAGTAAACCCTTTTGTTCCATTCGGTAAGCGGCGTGGTCGAGAAACACGTGGTTGTCGAGCTTTTCGACCGGCAACCAGTCCACGACCACCCTCACGTAGACTTTGTTGACCACAACCACCACAAACAAGTGCAATTACAAGCGGAAAGGAGGAAGTGACCACCACGCTGACCCCCGCCCTGACCGCCGCCTTCACGCGGCGGCCCGCTGGGCGCACTTCGCGGCGGGACGACGGGCAACGGCAACGAGTGGAATTTGCGGCCGCTCGACGTGGTTCTTGTTTCCTTTCTTATCCCCGTTCTTTCTCCTCAACTAGTTGGCCAGAAATGCTGGAGTACATGCTGCTGTTCTCGCGGCAGGGCAAACTGCGCCTCCAGAAGTGGTATTTGGCCCGTTCGGACAAGGTGCTTCCTTTCCATTCGTTTATTCGTTCATTGGTTGATCTCCGTGTTTGCAGCAAAAAAAGAAGATCACCCGCGACCTGATCACGACCATTCTGGCCCGCAAGCCGAAGATGTGCGCTTTTCTCGAGTACGGCGAGAAGAAGATCGTCTACAAGCGGTAATTCCGCGGATTTCTTCGATTTTTCTTGATTTTCGTCCTTCAGCTACGCATCTCTGTACTTCTGCTGCGCAATTGAACAGACGGACAACGAACTCCTTTGTTTGGAAGTCATCCACCGTTACGTGGAGCTTCTGGATCGCTACTTCGGCAGTGTGCGTTTGTTTCATCCCCTTCCGTTTATTCTCGTGTGCTGCAGGTGTGCGAGCTGGACATCATCTTCAACTTCGAGAAGGCCTACTTCATTTTGGACGAGTTCTTGCTAGCCGGAGAGGTGCAGGAGACAAGCAAAAAGCAGGTGTTGAAGGCGATCAGCGCGCAGGATCTCCTCCAGGATGTTCGTTCCACTCATTTGACCGCTGAACTCGCTGTTGATTGCAGGACGAGACGCAGCAGGGCTTCTTCGAGGACAACGGCCTCGGATAAACGCGCAGGAGGCCGCGATTCGTTTGCTTCTTTCCGATTCCCCGATTTCTGGCATCTTTTTCGCTTATTTTCGCTCCGCAATTCCACTTTCAATTCTTCCAGTCTTCTCTGTGTGTTCGCAACGGTTTTCTAGCTCGAATAAAGAATCTTTTCGCAAGGAACGACAAGCGATCGCTGTTTGGAGTTCGGTTGTGAACCGAAAGTACTTGCAGTGGATTGCTGAAAGCATCTCTTCCACTCGCTCGTGTTCAGATGTGATTACCTGCCCGCACTTGCAACACAACGCACTCATGGGAACCGATGAGACGGCCGGCCGGTCGGCCATCTCGGCGCTCATGCGCGAGACGGAGGAGGACGTGCAGGAGGTCTTCCTGCTGATGCACGGCGACGTGCGGGTGTCGCGGACGATCCGCGCCAAGTGGTTCTTCGACCACGTCGGGAAGGCGGTGAAGCTGAGCGAGAACTTCGACGTGAGTCTTCCGCCGTCTTTCCTCCGCACTGCCCTTTTGTTCAGAGCAACGACGGGATCACGATCGTCGGCATGAGCGCGAAGAAGGAGGACGGCCATCCCACCTCCTCTCTGCGGGTGTCCAAGAGCACGACGCTGTCCTTCTTCTCGAATCGCTACCGCTTTGTCTTCGTTCTCGATCTCAGTCCGTCGGTCTTCGCGGCCGTAAGCACAAAGCATCAGTCATGATTCACTCATCTTTGCTACAGGACGAGGAAGGAGAGATCTGCTACGTGCGCATCTTCGAGAGTTTGACCACGACTTTGCGGAATCTCGTCAAGAGCGTAAGAATTCACTTGTTTCGTTTGACTTGCCGTTCGTTTCAGTTCGCATTTCCGGGCGGCCTCGTGATCTTCCGACCGCAGATCTACGCCACCTTCTGCGCCTTCAGCCCTTACCTGGGCTTCACGGACGACAGCGTGAGTGCCCTCGCTGATTGTTCGGTTTACGGGTGGATTGAAGGTCCTGCTGCAAGGAATCCACGTGACCGAGGAGAACATCCGCGTGGTGCTCACGAACCTGAAGCGGAAGTTCAACCAGTTCATCAACAACCTCTGCTCCTTCTTCCAACCGTTCATTCGGGATTGGGCCGCACAACGGCGGAAGTTCCGCTCGTTCGCCAGGCAGATCGAAGACGTTCTCTACGCCGCCGATCCCGAGCTGGACGCCGACGAGCCGCCGCCCCGCGTGGACGACGTGGACAAATTCATCACGGACTTCCAGCTGCAGCTGACCGACACGCGCTGCTCGGGTTTCGTGCAACCGGACTGGGCGTTGATCGCAATGCTGCGGATGGGCCTGTTGGGCGTTCAGATGATGCCCGACAACGCCCACTCGCACGTGGTGATCGCGACGGACGGCTGTTGCGCGATCCCCAACGAGGACGCCCTCGAGCAGATGATCTCCCAGTTGCGGTGAGCGACGGGAAGAGATCTCATAGCCGCCATCCTTTTGTTTTCAGCTCGTACACGGTCAGCTGCTCGTTCATCCAAACGAACTCGAGCGATCGCGGGGCGGCCCTCGGGCACGTGAGTTTCCCCGAGTTCTTCAACTTCCTCTCGACGGCCACCTTCGGAACCTTCCTTTACGCGAGCCAGCTGGAGGAGGCCGAGGCGGGAGTGATGAACACGTACCATCGGTCCTTCCTCTCCTGGACGTTCCAACGGTCGTGCACGCCCGAGATCGAACCTTTGATTCCGGACGTCTTTCGGCCAAACTCCACGCGGTTCGTTCTTCCCGCAGCTTCTAATCCACCCGCTCGTGTTCAGGACGGTGAAGACCCGCCAGCACCACCAGTACTACAAGACGAGTGTGTTCAAACTGTTGTACATCCGCTTACGCGAGGGCTACACGATCAAGTCCATCGACCACTTCGTGCACGACAACAAGGACATGGTGAAGCTGTTCCTGACGCTCCACTGGAAGCAGGACACTCTCGTCGAATATGTGATCTCCGCCCCGTGGAGGAAGAACTTGCAGAAAGTGTACGTCTTCACTTCCCTTCACATTCGCTCCTTTCGACTTGCAGGAGCAGGATTTTCGTCGAAATCTACGTGGAAACGCTGAACATCCCGTACCGCTTCTCGCAGTTCGCGGCGGAGGACGGCGGCGAGTCCCCGATGCAGGCGGCCATCGAGAAGTGAACTTCCTCAAGTTTCCTTGCCTTCTCTATTCCCGCTTGCAGCCTGATCGGCGTGGACAAGCTGCTCGTCCAAATGCACGCCTTCAACCTGAACCCGGCCGTCTACAAGCTGCCGCGCGAGTTGGGCCAAAAGGTTCCGTTCTTCGAGCAGCGCGGCGGGAAGCTCCTCGTCAACGCCCTCTTCAACAAACCGAAGTACCAGCAGTTTGCTAAGTTCTGGCTGCCCGTCTGCATCATCAACGAGAGCATGTGGTAGGTTCGTCCACTCGCTGCTCACTCCTTTGCTCGGTTTTCAGGGGCAAGTGGGTACACCTGAACACGCTGCGGGTCCTCCTCACCGAGGACGACCCCCTGCCCAAGGGGATCTTCACGAAGAGCCTGAAGAACTCGTTCGATCAGATCCAGTGCAGGAATTCCGGCCGTCTGCTGCTGGAGTTGTTGACCAAACGGGCGACCTTTGTGCTCGTCCGCGATCAATGCTTCGTGAACATCCTCTTCACGTAAGGCCCTGGAGAATCAAATGCTCTCTACTTCTTCGTTCAGGCAAGGCCAATCGACCCCCCAGTACTTCTATGTGGTTCAAGTGATCTACGACTCGCCGTGCATGCTCCTAAAGCTCGCATTCCTAGGCGGGATGAGTGCGAACAAACGAAATCAAGTGCGTCCTCATCATTCTTTTGTTTTGGATCTCCGTTTGTGTACAGATCCTGCACTCGCTGAAGGATGAGATTGTTGGTCTGAACATGGTCCGCTCGACGAGCTCGTTCGTGAACTCGGCCCAGGAGTCCCGCGACAAGGGGCGGCGGAAGAAACTCAAAACCCAGGCCTCCATCGAGAAGAGGACAGACGAGCAGCTCGTGGAGGTCGGCCGCCTGTTCCAGCGGCCGATGGAGCGCATTCTCGTGCGCTACACGCGCGTTCCGCTGGACATCGCGCGGATCGTGCGGCTGGAGAAGACGGAGAACGAGAGCGAAATCCGCGAGATGATCATGCACAACGCCGTGGCGAAGTACTTGAGTTGTCGGTTCGTTCTTCACGACCATCTGCTTTGTTTATCCTTCGTCCCTGTTCAGGCGGATGGTGTGGGAGTTGAAACCGACGTTCCCCCGGCTGCACGCCACTCCGACCGCAACGATGGAGTTCATGCTGCAGCTGATCATCAAGCGACACCTCCACCAGGGCTTCTCGATTGCGTACGGCGAGAACGGGATCGTGAACCTCATCCGCCAAGTGAACACCCACGGCCGGGCGGGCGCCGCCACTCGCGTGGAGCAGTGCGTGATCTTCGGGCCCGTGATGACCGACACGGACCTCCCGCCGCCCGCCAACCAGTGAGTTCTCTCCCCAACGGAGTGATCGAACGGCTTCAGGTACGAGACCACCGACCAGCTGACCACCTACTTCGACGCCCTCCGCCGGGAAGCGGACCTCCGCAGCCGGCCGAAGTCGTGGCCCCGGCTGGCGGTGGAGGTGTGGCTGGAGCCGCAGAGCGAAGTGAGCGCCGACCTCATGAGCGACGACGAGTCCACCAGCGAGCGAATGCCGCACGTGGACGGGGAGGAGAGCAAGCGGGAACGAGTGAGAGCTTTCGATCGGCGAAGAGCTGCAGCAAGCGGGCGATTCGTACAGTCGGCCGGGCAGTCAGTTGAAATTCAATCGAGTCGTTTCTTTTTATTGGACCCTCTTTCGTCGTCGTGTTTCCATTTGAAGCGATCAGCCGCCCGCCCGTCCCGCTCGTTGGAATTTCAAATCGGAGAAGGCGGGCGGGCGACCCCCGCATCCCCTCGCTTCGTGCAGATGAGCAAACAGCCCGCCGATTCGGGGGATTCGAGTCGGGCGGGCGGCTCATCCGAAAACATGCAAGCAGATCGCCGTTGCAAAAACAAGCGGCAATTTCCGTCTATTCTACTGCCCGGCCGACTGGTGCGCGAAGAAAGCGGAAAGAAGGGTAAAAGTGGAGGTGTGGATCTCGCTGCTCGAAAAGAAACGAGTGAGATTCTCTTCTCTGCTTCTACCCGCCTTCCACTCGTTTGCTGCAGCTCGAAACACCCGCACACTCACTCAAACAATCGATTGCTTGCAGCTGCTGAAAGAAGCGGACACGATCATCCGCTCAATCTTCACGTTCGACCAGCTGATGCGGGCGGCCGAGTCGGGGATGCACGCCGAGGAGGCGTTCGTTCTGAACAAGGTCTCGAGTGTGATGACCCGCGAAGCGCTTTCGGGGGCCGTGGACTCGTTCAAGGACATATTCGACCCGAAAGCCCTGATGGACAACGCGGACACTCGGCAGTTCATGCTGCTGCCCGCCCTCGGCTACTGTGAGTCCTCCGAGCAACGAACACAGAAGGAAGGCGGGTGTTTGCAGCAAAAGACGAGCCCTCAACGACGGTCGACGCCCGGTTGGAGAGTTTGCTGAAGTTCGTCGAGGCGGAGCTCGTCAGGTACTGCGACTGCTGTGTGGACGCGTTGGACGACGCTTTCCTGGTTCGTTCCACAACCTCCATTCTTTATCCATTTGATTCTTTCAGTGGGACATCGTGGAGACGTGCGAAGACCACTTCAAAATCAACCGCTTCTTCTCGCCCGACCACGTGGACGTGGACGAGACGACCGCCGACTCGCGCTCCAACTTGGCGTCCAACAGGCTGCAGCAGGACGCGCCGCAGCGGAGCACTCGGCGGGATTCCGAGTTCTCGTGCGGTTCGTCCGCCGACTCCACCGGCTCGTCCGTTAGCGTGAGTGCACGAAAAGAAGGATCCCTGCATTCCATTGGTTTGTTCAGTACTCGACCAAGAACGGAATGTCCGGCGCGAACACGCCCGTCTCGGAGTCCGTGTTCGACGAGGACTCGCAGCTGATGATCGGCTCGAAGCCGTTCGACTCGCCGTTGAGCCGCTCGCTGACCGCCTTCGGCGCGGAGAGCGATCCCTACTCGTTTGCGGACGACGCGGCGGTGGCGGCGTTGAGCGGCCTGCAGGCCGAGCTGGACCGTCGGACGATCCCCGGCGGCGGCGCGTCGGACACCGAGGACAACACGACGACCGACGAGCTCCCGCTGCCCGCCCACCCGCCGACCTTCTCGGCCGCGCCGCTCGGCAGCGCCCCCACCGGCGGCTCCACGTCGACGGACGCCGCCTCCTTCATCACAGAAGATCTACTCAGCGTTTACGACCACGCGATCGCCTTCAACACGAAGAAGCTGCACGATCTGCCCAGCAAGGCGGCCTCCTCGCCGACCAACGAGCCCAAGAGGGAGAAGCGGATGACGGTGCCCGAAGAAGCGGCCAGTCTGCTCGAGAAGCAGAAGAGGATGGCGGGCGAGCGGTCGCGGAATGCCAGCGGGATCGACCGGCCGACGGTCGACAAGAAGCACTCGAGGGAGGAAGAGCGGAAGCGGCACGACAGCGACTCCCCGGGACCCGTTTCGTGAGTGGACTGCTGGATTGAATGAGTGATGGAGAGCAAGCGGATTGCAGGGACGCCTTCACGTTCGATCGCCCTCCCCGCCCGCACGTCGATTGGCACGCGAAGGAGGAGAAGAAGGCGGAAGACCTCAAGAAGTTCCCGCAGATTCCACTCGGCGGCTTCGGCGTCTACGTTCGCCGGCTGAACGCCCATCGATTGATCCTCTTCTTCGTGCCCAAGAACGCGAAGACCGTCCGGCTGCTCATGCCGCACGTCACGAACGCCTTCCCGGTCTTCAGCTACTTCGTGGACAAGCTGCAGATGTCGCAGAACTTCGTGGAGTTCGGCGGGGCGACCGGCGAGCCGCACCCCCGCATCCGCACAATCGTGGAGGACTTCACGAACAAGGCGCACATCTCGACGATCGCCCACTTGAGCCAACACGTGCACGACCGGCTGGCCAAGGACTGCGTGCTGGAGGACGACGGCGAGGTGGAGGAGGTGCCCCTGGACGAGTTTTTCCTCCGCGCCCTCGACTCCTCGCTGCGAGCCCCGCTCGAGCCGCCGAGCTTCCAGCTGACGCCGTTCGACTTGCGCGCGTACTCCGAGCGGGTGTTCGAGGAGTACGTCTTCACGAAGGCCTTCATCGCTGCCTCCTTTTCCTCCAGTGAGTGTTCGGTTGATTTCGTCTGCAAACTGGCGTTCTTTCAGTCGGCCAGTCGGTGGACGTTCCCTCGGCCGTCCTGCAGGAGGCGGTGGAAATGCGCTGCGATCACACGTCCCTCGAGCTGGGCTCCATCCACTCGATCATGCAGTCTTGCTGCCTGCACCTGCAGGCCTACGAGAACCTGCCCAACCGCCTGACGTCCTCGACCTCCGACTTCGATCCGCTGGCCCTCGAGCCGCCGCCCCGCCCGGTGGACGTCCGACCGTTCGCCCCGCGGCGATTCTTCCGCTTCGCAAACGGCTGCCTCTCGTCCTTTGACGGCTGGGCGACGTCCTTCCGCAAGCTGCTCGAACTGCACTCGTTCAAGCCGGTGCCCGGCCTGCCCAATTACTACTTCTTTTGGCCCTACCGGAAGGCGGTGCTGAGGTTCGCGAACATCGACGACGTCTCCCTGGGCTTCGCGGACGTCTTCCGCGCGATCGGCGAGCATCCGACCGCCGCCATCTACGAGAACGAGGAGGAGGCGAGGCGGAGGAGCGAGTCGGGCAACCGGATCCTCGCCGAAGCGGGCAACGCGACCCAGCTCTCGCCCGCCGACATGTGGCCGCTCTTCATACAGCTGAACGTGGCGGTCATGAGTCCGGACGGCGAGATGAGCACCAACGCCGTGCCCACGATCCCCAACTGTCTGCGGCAACTGGCCGAGCGCTGTTCCACGAGTGTGCTCCAGTTGGACACCGAAGGACTCACCGGCCAGTCGCTCCGAGTGGCCGTCGACTTGTACGTCCTCACGTGGCCGCTGCCCCGCGAGTGTCCCTTCCGGCTGATCGACCCGCACCTCGTCTACGCCCGCTATCAGCAGACCCAAAGCGAACTGGCGGCGTTGAACCGGGCGAACGACCGGCAGCACGCGGAGGACGGCCGCCGGAACAAGCGGAGCGGCCGGCGGGTGCGATTCGAACGGCAGCCCTCCGAGTCGCCCACCTCGTCCACGTCCTCCCGCTCGGATCCTCTCAACGACCCGCAGATGGACGACGATTTCGCGCCTCACGCGGCCGCCCATTCGGAGACCGAGAGCGACGAGGACGCCGTCCATCCGAACGCCTCCACTCGCCTCAAGCACTTCGAGCGGGCCGAGCGGGAGCGGCGGGTGATCGACGAGATCCGACGGAGCGAACACTCGAAGCGCACCTACGAGTTTCTCGCCCAACTGCCGCGCGTGGAGCAGTACGCCGTCAAGCGACTCCAGATGGCCATCAAGCGGTTCATCTCGTCGGAGCTGCTCTTCGATTGGGCGCGCGAGTGCGAACAGCCGCTTCCCGAGCCGCAGCCCTCGCGGCGCGTCTTCCAAACGATCACGCACTTCATCTCGCGAGTGGCCCCGCCGCAGGAAAACGTTCGTCCTTCTCCTTCTTTTTTTCATTCGAGTGTTCTTTCAGCAGTTTTCCTCGTCGGTGTGCACGGAGGCCGTCTTTAACACGTGCAAGCGGACGATCGTGCTGGCGGGCGACGCGCGCGACGGCTTCCGGCGGCTGTGCGAGCGGCTGGAGGGGACGCGGATCGACTACGTGCGCCTCCGCCGCTTCGATCCGCGCGCCCAGTGTGTGGACGACACGGCGGTCGAGGAGGAGCTGCGGTTTGTGGACGACCGCTCCGAAGTGGACGAAGAGGAGGGCTCGACCGATCGGGGGAGAAGTCGGTGGGCGAGCGACCGGCGCTCCAATTCGCCCACTTTCTTCTACGCGTGCGGAGTGGACGACTTGCCGGAGTTCGACGAAATCTTCATCTCCACCCAACTACACGCCAAGGGGCCGCACGAGGCCTTCCGCGAGCCGCCGGTCACGCCGCCCGCCTTCCGACCGCGCCGCTCGGCCCCGCGCCACCTCCACCACGTCCCGACCATGCCGCTCATGCCCGCGCCGCTCTCGCCGTCGCCCCGCAAGCCGTCCGTCACGTCGGTGGGCCACCCGTCCGCCGCGATGAGCACCGCCGTCTCGATCGTGGACGCGCCGTTCAGCGAGCGTCGTCGCCGCCGCGCTTCCAGCTGCGGGCTGGACGTCGAGAAGATCATCGCCCAATCGGACTCGTCGAGCGAGCTGTCCGAGGGCGAACTCACGTACGACACGGTGTTCACGCTGAACGACCACTGCGAGTCGGTGGGCCCGCCGCTGCCCGCGGAC
Source organism: Aphelenchoides fujianensis (assembly GCA_024699865.1). Lineage (NCBI taxonomy): Eukaryota > Metazoa > Nematoda > Chromadorea > Rhabditida > Aphelenchoididae > Aphelenchoides > Aphelenchoides fujianensis. The sequence continues at coordinate 289,125 of JAMPIO010000125.1, forward strand.
GGCGGCGGCAGTCGCCGCGTCTTGCCGCTCGAACGGCGCGCCCCGCTGAAGCGGCAAGTGAGCACCCACTCGTCCAGCGACTCGCTGCCCGGCGAGCAGTCGGATGACACGGAGCCCTCGACCGGCCGCCCCACTCCCGCCCATCCGCGCACCCCCGAGGTCCCCTCGACGGTCGGCAGCAGCGGCACGTGGGTGGCCGCCGAGCAGCCGGCCGGCGGGCAGAACGCACCCCACCGCCCGTCCGAACGCGCTCGAAACAAAACGGAGGGATCAACGCCGACGGACGAAACGCGCGACGGATTTCCGCTCGATTGGCTCGTGGAGTGCGGCGTCTATTCCGGTGATTCCCCGTTCTTTCCATCGTGTTCAACGGTCGTCGTTTGCAGGAAAGGAAAACGCGTACGAGCAGAAGCGAGAGCCCCACCTGCACGACTTCTGGCTCATCCTCAAGGTCGTGAACTCGGCCTCCGAGTCGAGTGTGACCGTCTTTTTCATCCGCCGCGCCGAATCCCCGCACAAGATGCTCGCCCGGAACGCGCTGCGGGTGCTGGACGAGCAGATTCGGATCGTGAACCAACAGCTGCTGCTGGACTCGATGCAGCGGACGGAGGAGTGCGACGACCTGCTGTTGGACTCGCCGGACGCTCCCGTGCGCCGCAAGCCGATCCATCGGCACATCACGCTGCGGCAGAAGGACAAACACGGCCGCCTAAAAACGATCCACATTCCGTGCGTGGACGAGTCCGAGCGCCACAACAGCGGTTCCAACGGTGGGTGAAAAGGAGAGCTCATTAGTGATCACCGGCCTTTGTTCAGCCTTCCCCGAGGAGGAACGACCGCTCGCCGACGCGGCGCTGCTGAAAGACGCCCGTTTCTGCTTCAAGTCGGGGCACTTCGCCTGCGACGCCGTCTGGTTCCACTGGTTCGAGATCCACCCGCGCCTGCAGCCGCACTCGCGCCATCCGAGCGGCTCGGCCGACTGGGGACTGCGGACGCTGCAGTTGGGGCTGGAGCGGTTCGCCGTCAAGAACCGCCCCAATTTGTACGTCTTCCGCGAGCAGAAGGCGGACAACGTTGTCTATTTGCGGTGAGTACTTCTTTCTATTGGTTTCCTCCCTCCGAATAAGCCGACAGACATTCAACTGATGGGTTTATTGACCCGGACCGAGAGAACAAGAGAAGGGGGAGGGAAGGAACGTTCGTGAGACCTCGCCATCGTGCTCACTTCTTGCCGCCCGCGTAGGTCTGCAAGGAGGGGAGAGATGAGTGGAGGATGGCGAAAAGGGGACTCACTTTTTGGTAAGTGGACGGCTTGGTGTATTGGAACGTCTTCTTGGCCGGAGGGGCCGGAGCGGGCGCGGGCTTCGGCGGGGGCGGCGGCGGGGCGGCCACGGGCGCGGGCGGCGGCGGCGGAGGGGCGGCTGCAAGTGGGCGAGCGGGTGAGTGGGCGGAGAGGGCGGTGGACTCACATTTGCTGGCGCCACCGCCGAAGTAGTCCGCATCGTCAATGTCTATGTCGAGCTCCGCGGGCTTCTTGGTCCCGCTGGCGTTTCCGGTCGCTTCCACGGGCACGTAACTGCAAGGAGGGCGGTTGGTGAGGAAGAGGAGAGGGCGGGACGGGGGACTCACGCGCTTTTGTCGGCCATTGTCGAGGCACTCCTTGAAGCGGTCGAGAGCGAGAAGATCCGAGCGGGTCTGACGCGATCGACTGGTGCCGCCGGCGAGTGCGAGCGGTTTTTATACCGCCCGGCCGCCCGCTTTCCTCATGCAAATTCCCCCAGCCACTGTTCATGCAAACGAGCGAGACCGTTGTTTTCAGGCTGTACCCAAACGATCCCGAAGCCCTGCGCGACTTCGAGCAGCCGCCGTACACGCGCCGCCCCACGCCGCCGGCCGGCTCCCGCCTCCACTCGCACGTGCTGCTGGCGGTGCACGGCGTCGAGAAACCGAGCGACGAGATCACCGAATTGCTGCGTAAGATGCTGGAGAAGCGGCTCGACGCGCGCACTCTGTCGGAGATCCAAGACGTCCTACTGAAGAACGTGCAGAGTCGGCTGGACGCTGCGGACGTTCAATTCATCCAACGGGACGCCCAACAGCCGCATGCGAGCTTCTTCTACAGCGGTCAGTGGTATCCTTTCTCTTTGTTTTGTGGATTGTTCGAATTTCAGTGGCGATGCCGCCGAACGTGGGCGGACTACTCCGACCACTCGCCTACTACATCGAGCAGCAGGCGCTCGTGTTCTGCTCGCTCGCCCACATCCGCGAGCAGAGCGGCCGGCACGGGAGTTCGACCCCGCGCTCGCCGCACGCCAACACCCTCGGCCAAGCGCCCGGCCACTTCCCGCACGTGTCTACGGCCTTCGTCTCGCACACGCCCAAGGACCTGCCGCCGAATCCCCCCGACTACCAGCCGCTCTTCTTTTTGGTCAACAGGCCGTCGGTGGAGGGCCGCAGGGACATCGGACTGGCGTGCATCGAGGTGAGCACTTGCATTTGAACATCTTGCCGTTCATTTGTTTCTTTGCAGGTCAAACTGCTGGACTCGAACCTCCAAGCGGTCTCCAAAACGACCCCGACGGGCGGCAGCCTTGCGCAGTCCACTCGGCAGGTCCTCCTCTACCCCTCGAGGCCGAAGATGAACGCGAAGGAGCGGCTGGAGAAGCTGCAAGGGCAGACGGCCGTTCGCCGAATCAAATCCCTCGTTGCCCCCAATCAAGGCAAGTCCCAACTGCCTTCTTTTCATGGGACGAGTGGATTGCAGAAGGAACAACCGGGAATTGCGCCTTCCTGCAAGTGAGCGTGTGGGAGAACGGCAAAGTGGACATGAGCGAACTGGGCGACCGCTTCGGCTTGTGTCTGCAGCAGGCCATCTGCGACGTGTACACGGAATTCGGCCTCCTTTCGCTGCCGATCCTCGAGAGTGCGCCCATCCCCCAACTGACGCCTTCCGCCGGCCTGCCGCCCGTGGCCTCCGCTCCGGCCGTCGCCCAAGCGGTGGGGGCGAAGAGCCCGTCCAAGGCGACGACGAACGCGCTCCCGGTCGCCTTGCCGCCGGCCGCCCAGTCGCAGTCGACTTCCGAGCTGCACGCGGCGGCCGCGTGGAGCAACCCGCCGATCACGCTGGACGACGCCTTCTTGAGTCGCGCGGCCGCGGCGGTGATCGGCGACGGCAGCGGCCCGATGATCACGACGACCTCCTCGACCGGGGATCTGGACACGTACACGCAGTCCAGCTCGCAGGCCGTCTTCCCCTCGCATCAGCACGAGGATCGCCTGCCGACGGCCAAGTCGGGGCGGCAGACGAGCGGCAGCGTTTCGCACCGCCCGCCGCCGCGTCCCGCCGACGAGTTCCGCGCCGGTCGGCTCGCTTCCGTGGGCGCCCAGCCGTCGGCTTCGATCTTCTCGGCGGCCGCAGCGGCGGCGAGCGCGATTTCCGGCCGGGCGACGGGCCTCAAGCGGGGGCCCTCACAGCCGCCGATCACTCCGACGAAGACCATCTCGCCGCCCTTCACGTCGGCGAACAACAGCCGCACGTCGCTGACCTCCATCTCGTCGATCGGTCGCCTCTCGTCCACCGTCCAGCCGCCGCCGTCGCCCACCCCCTCGCTCAAAGTGGCCGAGTGGCTGCGGCCCGACTTTGCGCGGACGGCCGCCGACTGGTTCGATTTCGTCGCGTCGACCGCCCGCCCGCCGACGACCGCCGACTCGCCGCCGAACGCGCAGGCAGTCCTCCGACGGCACGTGTTCCCGGTGGAGTGCGAGACCACGATCAAGCGAGTGCTCCACATCGTCCACGATCAGCTGAAGGAGTTGTGCCCCACCGAGCGGGTTCTCCTGTGCCGGGGCTCCACACCGACGCCCGGCGGCCAAACCTCCGAGTTTTCTTTCGGCGGCCAAGCGAACGGCCGGCGGCTTCAGGCGCTCCACTCGGCCGCTTCCTTCCTGGAGCCCTTCGAGCGGGACCTCGGCCGCGTGGTCGGCGACCGCGAGCTCACCACCGAGGCCTCGACGGAAGCCGAATGGAACGCCGTCGCTCTGGAGGCACTCGGCGAGGACGAGGAGGCGGCGGAGGTCGAGTTGGCGTTGCTGGTGTTCAACGAGCGGGAGTACGGCGACTCCATCGCCCACCTGTCGGCTCAACAGCAGCAGCGGAGCCGCGGGAACGTGCCGCTGCCCGAACGCCTCGCCAACTTGTGCACGCCGACGTCTCGCGAAGCCCAGCTCCAGTTCTTCGCTCCATTCAAAGGTTCGTGTTGAGGGGAGTGCATTGAATTGATTCATGTGATCAGATCCGTACATCCCGCGCCAACGGCTGCTGTTTCTCGTGGCTCGCGGACGGGACCCCACACTCACGTTGTTCCTCTACAACTTCTCGTCGGCCACCTGCGAGACGGCGCGCTCGCTCGTCAACCGCACGGTCCTCTGGCAGAACGCCCGCACCGCCCTGCTGCGGGACATCGGCCTGCAGAAGCTGGGCATCACGCACATGACCGTGGACAAGACGAACGAGGATGTCGTGAACCCGTACCTGCCGTTGATCTTCAAGGAGCCCGAGTTGCTCATTCGCTACGAGTTCCCGCCCGAGGACCTGGAGATCCCCGACTACTCGAAGGTGCCCCGGGAGTACGTGCAGCGTCTCTTCAAGCTCTACCGCTTTGCGGGTGGGTCCACGGAGAATGCGGGCATTTCATTATCCTTCTGTTCGTTTAGAATCCGCTTTTGTCGCGAAGAACTTTTCGGCGGACCCGTTCGAAGACCAGACGCTCCAAATGTTGACGCTGCGGAAGGACGTCCAGCAGTCGCTGAACGAGAACCGCCTCTTCCGCGAGATCCACGTGAGTTCCAACGAGAGAAAAGGGGAGGACGGCCGGTGGTTGCAGGAACGACTGCTGAAAGGCGGGACGAGTCTAGAGGAGGAGGAGATGAAGGCGATCACGAGCCGTTCGCATCACGCCCACTTCGTCCAGTCGCCGCTCCTCCTGTTCACCTCGTGGCGCTGCAGGATCGGGGCCATTCGGCAGAACCTGGCCGTCCTCATCGACGCGGGCGGGCAGCCGGCGGACGGTTCCAATCGTCTCTCCGTCGACCCGAAACAAGCGAGCGAGACGGGCGGTCCGCCGTCTCCCGTCCGGCCGACCGGCGGCCTCCGCCCTTCCCCGCAAAAGCCGGCCGCTCGCACCGCCCCGATCGCCGCCATCCTTCCGATCCCCACCCAAGGGAAGGGTCGATCCAAAACGTTGAAGTTGGCTTTCTCAATTCTGCTCTTCTATTTGTTCTTTTGTTTAGCGTTGCCCCGGCCGTGCCCGCCCTGAAGCAGTACCTGAAGCGCTCGAAAGCGGACGTTCTGACCGAAGCGCCGGCTTCGGCGAGTGCCTCCGAAGGCCGCCAACAGACGGGCCTCGGCTTCCGCGTGGTGGAGCACGAGCTGTGTCTGCTGAAAGTGCAGTACATGCTGGTGGAGGAGTACGTGGACTACTTGCAACGGATCGGCCTCCGGCTGCTGAAAATCGTCACACCGAAGGGCGCTCCGTCGACCCACTACAACCTCCAGTACACGCCCGACTGTTCGGAGTCTCCGCAGGCACGCCTTTCTCACCTGAACTGCTCACTCGTTTTTGCGTTCAGATTTGGCTGTACGCCGCGCGTGCCGGCGGGATCATCTTCGCCCATCTGACGTTCGTGGAGCCCTACTTCTCGCTGCGTTTCCTGTTCTTCAACGCCTCTCAACTGAACACGAACATGATGGTTCGTTTGCCACCTGCCGGCTTCTCTCATTCGTTGTGTTCAGAAGTCGACCCTTGCGGAGGAGGTGGAGGCGATGCGGGAGGTCGAGTTGCTGAAGAACGACCTCATCCAGCACTGCCACATGCACTCGTTCACCTACGACTTCCACCTGCGGATGGTCTCCACGTACCTGACGGGCGGCAGTCAAGTGTTGTTCAATCCCGGCTACAACACGCACGCTTTCCTCATCGACTTCCTCCGCTACTACAACCAACGGCCGCCCTTCGCGCGGAACTGCATCTACGAGGAGCGCGCGATGTTCCAGCCGCTGCGCGTGAGCGGCGCCACCGTTTGGGACCACTTCCTGAGCAACGAGCAGCACTTCGGCTGGAACGTCGTGAGGATCAAGAACCAGAGCACGGAGCCGGACGAGTTCATGCTCATCGCCAAGGAGACGCGCGAGATCTCCGGCCAGTCGTACCACCTGATCTCCATCGTGCTCAACGACATGAAGCCGGCCAGCGCGAAGGAGGAGAAGATCGACCTGAAGCTGTTCATCCTGATGGTCTGCGACGACGTTAAGCACCCCTTCCCCGACAACACGAACCTCACGATGACGGACGTGCGGCCGCGCCTGGAGAGCGGCAAGTTCCACCGCCACCACCCGCCCGCCGACCGGACGCCCGTCTTTGCGGCAATTCCCGACGACGTGCCGCTCTCGATCGTGGCCTCGCCGAAGAAGTCGCTCGACTCGTCCAATTCGAGGTTTGTTCGACCACTTCCTCTTCTTATCGCTTGTGTTCAGTGGTGGAAGCGACTTTATTCGCTTGGAGCCGCCCGTCTCGCCGCAAGGCCGTCAGGCGCCCGACACGAAGCTCGTGGAGGTGCCCGGCGGCCGCATTTTGCGCCTCCCGCCGCCCGGCCAGGCGCCCGGTGACGAGGAGTTCCATGACGAGCTGGACCAGCTGATCGCGAAGACCACAGACGAGTGAGCGCTTTCAATCCATTGCATCGATCACTTCTCCGTTTAGTTTGATGTACGACGTGGGGCTGAATCCGTCCTCCTCGTCCACGTGCAGCCCGCCGGCCAGCAAGCGCTCGGTGGACGAGACGACCTCGAAGAACCGCCAACTGCAGAAGAGCGAGCCGAACGATGTCCGGCGGCGCTGGACAAGCGGCGAGCAGAGCGGGCAGCACGGGAAGCTCACTTTTGTCAGGGCTAAAGACCCGCTCCAGCCGGCGGCCATCGAACCGCTGATTTCCCCGCAGAAAGAGCGAACGGCGGTCGGGAGCTCCTCGGCGAACCTCCGCTCCACGTCCTCCGAATCCCGCACGAAAATCGCGAAGGACGGCCGAAGAAGTGAGTGTTCTGCCGACTGCTTTCTTTTGATCGACAGCCGGCTGTTCAGACTCCGCGATTCCGGTCAGCGGGCGCAACCTGAGCGGTTCGATGACGCGCCTCGATTTCCACAACGCCCTCGACGACGTCTGGAAGTCGCCGCCGAAGGGCGTCGAGGAGAAGAGCGGGACGCCGCCGCCGGCCGAGTTTTCGATCCAAAAGTTTCCTGTGCGGCGGCATCGGCAGCCGTTCGTCGACTACGTCATGAGTGAGTGCTCCTTTCGCTATTTTTCTTTACGATCGTTTTGTCTAGAACGAAACACGGACGTGGTCGTGTCGCACGAGCAAGTGACCTACGTGCACTACCAGTCGAGCCAGCAGATTCGTCTCCAACACCTGCTGGAGGAGACCGCAAAGATCAAGAAGAAGGAGCTGGAATCCTTCGTGCTGGAAGCAGAGCGGATTTGCTACGTGAACTCGGTTCGTTCCTTCCCTCTATCCCACTAATCAGTCCGATCTTGCAGCTGTGGACGATGCTGCTCTCGGCGAAGGCGGGCAGCCGGCCGAAAGTCTCAACTGCGCTCTTCTCGGCGGCCACCTCGAGCAAACAGTGAGCATTTCCTTTTATTGCCTCTTTTCGATTGATCGCTCCGTGATTGCAGCGACTCGGGCGAGACGGCTGCCGGCTCGAGGATCCCGCTGACCGAAATGAACCTCCACGACTTCGACGCGCTCCTCTCGGCCGTCCGCATCGAGCCGGTGGGCGACGAGGAGCCGCAGCTGATGGAGCAGATCAAGCGGGCCAACTTCCATTCGTTGTGTTCGTACCTGCTTCTGCACTACGAACAGGACAAGCTGTACCGCTACTTCGAACGACCGCCCTACAACGTGAGGGATTTCCTTCTATTTCTCTACTCGTTTGTTTGCAGTACTTCATCGTTCTGAATCCCTCCCACTTGGACTCGGCGATGATGTTCCGCTGCGAGGTGGAGAGCGGCAACACGGAGCTGTTCGTGGTCTTCAAACAGACGGACATTGAGAAGTGGAAGCGGCACTCGTTCGCCTCGAACGCCGTCCACAAGAAGTTTGAGGAGTTGATCAACCACCTGACGATGTTCTTTTGGATCGAACTCGTCCAGACCGCTCCGTCGATCAAATAGGCGCCCCGTAGATTGTAGTCCCTTTTTTTGCCCCTCCCACACGTGTACTCTTCTTCTTTACCGCAAACACTACGGCTTTGTACAAATCACACGAGTCTTCCCAACTGTTCGTTGTTGTTGAGTGCATTTCCCACACGAATAAACGTTCCAGTGCTACGCGATCGATCGGTTGAACGAAAGAGCGCTCTGTTGACTGTCGGCCACTACTCAAACCTCTTCTCCGCTCTTTTATTTTCTTGGAGTTCAGGCAGCGGGCGGCGATGGTGCAGGAGAAGATGGAGGTGGACGCGCCGGGCGGGCGGCCAAAAGCGAACGGAAAGAAGCCGGCCGTCTTGAGCGTGGAGTTCGCCGCCTTCCAGTCGGAGGTCCTCGCCGCTATGAGCAAAAACACGGCCGAGTCGGCCTTCGAGCAGCTCCGTCGCGAACTCCTCCGCACGGAGAGCTTCTGGGGGCGGAAAGCCCGACTGCTGAGTGTGGAGGCGGAGGAGAAGTTCCCGCTCAAGAAGCTGAAGGTGCGTGGAAGGTGGCAAGCATTTAAACGCTTGATTGCTGCTAGTAGATGCTGGAACTCGAACTCGCCCTCCACTTCCGGAACGCGGCGGAGGTCGTCGAAGCGATCAATTTCTTGTGCATCCTCCCACCCACTCTGTCTTCGTTCAATGTGCGTGTTTAGGCGGGAGAAGCACGGAGAGGACGTCGACTTCCAGTCGCACATTGAACGCCTGACCGCCGCCCTCCAGGCCGCCAAAGGAACGTCCTTCTACGAAGAACTCAACGCCAAACTGGATCCTCGCCTGTTCCTCGACTCGCTCGCAGGCAACGGCCGCAATTCGGCCCTCAACCGCCTTCAAGCGTTGATCACGCTCGCGAACAACCCGACGGTCGGGCTGCAGAAAGTGGGCGTGAGTGGCCGCCTTTCTTTAGCTCTTCCCACTCGTTCGCTTGCAGAAATCGCTCTTTGAAGAGTTCCTGAAGAACCGCTCGGAGCTGATGCTGAACGAGAACGAGGTCTCCGCTTTCGATCTCATTTGGTGTAGGCGGCCCCACGCTTGATTCACCCGCCTTCCTTCTTCCTTGCAGTCCACCTGCACAAACAGCTGTACGACGCGCAGCTGGGCGATCTGGGCGTGGAGCACGGCCTGAGCGTGTACCACTTCATGCTCAAGTGTTGTGCGGAGGACGCCCGCTCTCGTCTGTCCGAAGCGCACTTCGCCGTCTGCGATCAGCTGGGATTCGCGCGCGTGCGGCCGCGCGAGTCGTGGGCGGCGTGTGCCCGCGTGCTCGTCGCCGTCCTCCTCCACAAGCAGCAGCCCGCCCCGTCCGCCCTCACCGTCCACTTGAGGAACCGCCTGGACGGCCTGACCTTCCCGCAGATCGCCCAGCAGATGGCCGAGAGCTTCGATTTGGAGGTCGACGAGGAGATCGCCCGGCTGTTGCTCAGCTTCGTCGTCGGGATGCGTGAGTGGTACGAAGGTTCGTCCCCTTTCCGCTTGTTCCTTTGAATTGATTGAGTGCAGGCCCCGGAATGAACGTCGTTCTGCTGCCCGGCAACCTGTTCAAGATGAGTGCGCACGCGATCTCCGTCTTCTGGACGCCCAACTGCAAGACGAGCGGGAGTGCGGAGGCCGAGGTCGAATTGGCAGTTCGTCTTTGGTTTTATTCCGTTTGCTCACTTGTCCTCTAGGGAGCACTCGGAGAACACGCCGAGGCGTACGTCGAGACGCTCACGATCGCGCGCAACGTCTTCGCCGCCTACCAGAAGAAGAACCCCGCCGCGGACACTCAAGTGAGTTGTTGAGCGAGAAGATCCTTCCGCTCACTTTCGTCCGCTTCAGATCGAACCTCACTTGCGGGAGCTGTTGGCCAGCTTCCAGCTGCCAAACGCTTTCGCGGCCATCGGCCAGTCGATGCTTGCGGCCGGCCGCTTTGCGGAAGCCGCCGCCTTCGCCTCGTTGGCCGTCCGGGCGACCCGCGACAAGGCCGAGCAGACGCAGTTGTGTTTGCAGCTGTTGCAGGCGAACGTGGGCATGCGGAAGTCGAAGCAGGTCTTCCAAATGGCCCTCGAGCTGCTCGGCGACGAGGCGGCGGTCCGCGAGGCGGTCGAGCGGTCGGCGGGCGTCTTTCCGCCGTTCCGCTCGCTCGTACGTTCTTCCCCCTCCTTTCGCTCATCCCTTGAAGCTTTCTTTCAGTTCGACGGGTTCGTCCGTCTGCCCGCTGATCTCACTTATCATTACGTCTGTTTGCTGCTGATGCACAACTCGCTGGTCTCGTTCGTCGGCTCGAAGAAGGAGAAGAGGCTGCAGTCGCTGAGCGGGACGCTCTTCGTTCTCTGCGTCCAGGCCGCCTGGGAGGTGGCGTGCGAGCAGTTGGACGAGGCGTTCGACCTTGTGGAGGGCGCCTTCCTCGTCAACTGCATGACCCTCCTCTCCAATGCAAACGTCGTCGCCCGCCTCTTCGAGCAAAACGTCACGTTCGTCCAAGGGTGAGCGCAGGCGAGTGGATCACAACCCTCGGTCGTTTGCAGGAACGAGATCTTCCCGCTCGCGAGCGCCCGAAAGAAATTCCAAACGGACGGGATCAAGGCGGGTGGTCGGTGGACGCCTTTCGAGGAGCTCCTCCGCTTCATCCGCAGCCACGAGTCCGCCTTCCTCGAGATGTTCGATTGATTGCTCACTTCTATTCGTTTGTTTCGGATTTCCAGTCGTTTTATGCCTCTTCCAACCAATAAACAGGACCTCAATTGAACAGCAACGAAGGGGACGGGGGATCATCGGTGTTTCTTTGCGTCCTTCGCTTCTTTTGGCTTGTCGGCCGGCGCCTTCCGAGCGGCGGGGATCAGGAATCGGACGAAAGCGAACAGCAAGAAGTAGGAGACGACCAGAAGGAGAACGAGCAGTCCGAAGGCGACCACAAAGAAGTCGAGGTTCGTGACTCGAAGGAACAAGAGGATTCCCTTCGGCCGTTCGGCGGAGCGGAGGAATTTGGCCGCTCGATGGCGGGCGACGTGCTCGATCCCGTTGAGGACGCGCTCGAAGGCGCCGCCTGGCTGCTCGTTGAACTCCTTGGAGAGCTGAAGAGGGCGAGGGTTAAGCGAACGGCCGGCCGTCAAACTCACCTCCTGCGCGTTCCGCTCGAACTTGGGCGTCTCGAGAACGTGGCGGATGGCGGCGAGCAGCGAGGTTTCGCTCAGCTCGCCCTTCTCCAACACGACGCCCACTCCTTTCTGCTCCATCTTGAGGAGGTTCTGCAGATTGACGCCGTAGAGCGGGATCCCGACCACGGGCACTCCGTAGGCGACGGCCTCCATCAGGCTGCTCATCCCGCCGTTTGTGATCAACAGTTTGGTCTTCTTGTTGGCTGCAAGCAAGTGGGGTGATCCCCAGCAAAGAGAACGAACCCAAGAGGTCGTTCTGCGGGATGAACGTCGTGACGTTGATGTGCGGCGGGAGGGAGTCCAAATCGACGCCGTTCAGCTCCAGCTTGTTCCCGATTCGCCAGTGGATTCGGTACTTCTTGAGGCGGGAGAGCGCGCCGACAAACGCCCGAACGGTGGCCGGCGGCATCGACGAGCTCTCGACGTTCGCGCCCATCTGCACGAGGATGATCCCCGACTGGTCCGGCCCCACGGACGTGTTCCACGGCTAAAAGAGGACTTTCTGACGGAATCAATCCCGGGCTTACGGAGAAGAGCGGTCGAGGGAAGTCGATGTGCGACCCGCCCACGGGGATCACGTGCAAGGGGAACGAACGGCCGGGCGCCTCGAGCAGCGGGTGTGTGTTCACGAAGTAGAGCTCAGCATTCTGCTTGATCTGAACGAACAGCAAGGATTGAAAGAAGCGAGCAAAACGAACCCAGTTGACGTGCGGGAACTGCTTGAAGCTCTTGCGGATCTCGTAGTCCTCGGCGAACATCCGGCTGATCGGCTCGTCCAGCAGGGCCGCCCGCGGGCAGAACGGGGCGCTCAGGACGGACGGCTTCAGCTGGCAGAAAGACTCGCGGACTAACTGGAGGCCGTTCAGCAGTTGGGCGACGAGAGGCGAGCGGGTCGCCAGCTTCGAGTCGGTGGTTCGCGACGAGGGGGCCTCCAAATTCCACGGGCTGCCCGAAGCGACGACCGTCTCGTCCGTGAAGCCTTCAAAGTCGAAGTAGACGAACGGAATGCCGAGCGCGTGGACGATCGCCAGCTGGCAGGGATTCCCGCCGTACACCACCGCCACTTCGATTTGGTCCTTCTTCAGCGTCGACATCAGGTTGCTGTTCAGCATCTGAATACGCGAAAGAGATGAGCTATCTCTTTTCTTTTTGCCACCTTTTCGCAGGAGTGGTTGTGCGCCCGCCAGTAGGGCTCCTCGTAGGCGTCCAGCTCGTAGGTCTTCCGCCACGGGACCTCACCGCCGACTTCTTCCAGCGGTTGGAAGAGTCGTCTGCAAAAAAAGATGAGTGGAAGAGGAGGATCGACGACCACTCACTTGGGCAGGAGGTTCTTGAGCATCTTCTCGCGCACCAAATGCAGGCGCGGCTTCACCAGCCGCGGCTCCTCGGGAATGAGGACGGGCTTCACGGTGATCGTGTCGTGATGCCGGAGGGCCACCTGCTGGGCGAGGAACTCGAACACGTGCCGGTCGGCCGCGTTCGTGCCCAGCAGGAAGAAGAGGACCGTGGCCGAGTGGGCGGCATTGGAAGCGAGCAAGAGGAACACGAAGAAGAAACGAAAGGAATTCATTTCGACTCGAATTCTCTAGAACTTCCGCTCAACTCGAACAAACGGACGTCCGAGCGGCGAAATCGCGTCTCGAAGTCGGGCGGCCGGCGGGGTCGCGCACTCGTCGCCCCGCCCGTCCACTCACTCCGACCGCTCGCCCCTCTTTGTTTGTTCTTCACGTGTCCGTCGGGGACATCGAGCGGCCAAATCCAATCGGTGGGCTCCGCGGAACGAGCGGCGAGCGGCGGGACGTGAGCGAAAGAGCGAACTTTTCGATCGTTTCTTTGTTTCGCGAAAAGAAACACCCGCCTTGTTCTTTACGACCGCCGATTGACGGCCGCGAGATGTGAACCAAATGTTCCGAGTGGATGGCCAATAGAAGAAGACACTCGTGCACTCGCCGGTTGCTCGTCGACCACTTTATTACCGCTCGAATGCCCGTGGATATCACAATAGAGAACAAACGAAAGAAGACAGCAGGGAAAATCCGTTTATTTGGGGCGCGGTCCTTCTTAGTGCGCGAAAAAGACGGAATGTTGAGATTCTATTTGACGGGTGGTTGGGACAAAAGAAAGGAAAAGAGGAAGGAGGAAATAATTGACTACAGACAGACGATCACCTCCGCCGTGTTCGCTCGTGGTCCTTGATGAGCGGCGAGTCGGCCTCGACGAAGTAGCCGAGTTCCCGCTGACGCTCGATCGTCGGGAAGTCCAAATCCCAATAGTGGGGTGGCGTGTCCGGCAGGCCGTTGTTGATGCGTTGGGGCACGAAGTTGGGGTCGACGATCACGCGCGGGTCGCTGCTCGCGTTCACCACCTGCAAGCGAAAAGAGTGCACGAGAGTTGAACGAAAAGAACCGACCGCAGGCTTCTTGGCCGCCGCTTCCGCCTGCTTGGCGGCCTCGCCGAAAGGATCAAAGTCGGACTTGCGCTTCCGCTTCTTCTCGACGCTCGGCTGCGTCAAGATGGCGAGTTGCTCCTGGACGGCGGCCTGCGAGGCGCTCTTCGACTTCAGCTTCCGGCGAATCTTCAGCCACTCGCGGCTTTTGGGCGACAGCTTGGCCTCCTTCTCGGCGCGAAGTTTCGCTCGTCGCTGGGATCGCGACTTCGGCGGCGTCGACGCTCGAGGCGGGGCGGCCGGCTGGACGACCGTCGAGTTCTGAAGACGGTCGAGAGTAAAAGAAGGCGAATTGGAGCGAACAAATCAAGTAAACAAACCTCGGGATTCTCCGCGTTGTCGTCCAGCACCACGTACTCGACGCCGTTCACGTTCTCGAGTTTGATCGGTTCGAATTTCTCCGTCTTGATCTCAACCACTTCGCGATCGCGGGCGCGGAACATCGTGGACGTTCAGCAGAGTGCGGGGATCGAAGAGGGCTGTCCGGCGAGTCGGAACGCGAACTCAAACGAGAACCCGAGTGCCCGCGCGCCGCCGAGCTCTCCTTTGGCTTCCGGCAGCTAGCAGGCGCCAGAGTTGGCGCGAGGCCGAGAAATTAGTCGAGTGTTCCCCTGTCGGGTTTTCCGGCCGATTGTTGGTTGTTTGTGGAGAGCGTATAAATCAAAACAACAGTATCTGATGTACGAAACGAAGAAAGTAAGAAGAAAATTTTGATAGACGCCCACGTCCATCGGCCTACAAATCCCGATCAGACCCCGCTTTCTTTCACTTCTGCGCACATTCTTTCGTTTACGATCCTCACACACAACCAACAAAGGAGATGTGTGCGCATGAAAGAGGAACAAGCACGAGGCTTACGACTGGCCTCCGAATTCCGATCATTGGGGTCTTCAAGTCGAAATGTTGCAAAGATATAAATGGACGACAAGGAAGGGAGAACAGTATCCCGCTTGAAGATGTTTTCTTGCTCCGTTCTTGTTCTTCTCGTCGCAGTTGGATTGGTAGACAAGTGCCCGCACCTTTCGTCACTCGGTTCGCTTTCAGCAAGCGCCCAGTTGCTTCGGACGCCCACATTCCGCTACTCCTTCCACCCGCCCTTCGAGTGGACCTTCAAGTGAGCAGTCGATTGTAGAATGATCCCCTCGTTCTGTTTAGTCCGGACAACTCGCTGCGTTGGCCGCGGCAGTGGACGAAGGCGGGCGATGCGAACAGCACGATGTTCAACGAGGTGTTCGGGGCGGTGCGTCTCCGACAGTCCCGCGCATGAAGAAAGCGGTAGTTCAGATGAGAAGTGCGTACTTGCAAACGGGTAACGGGGATTCCTTGCACTCCGCCGACTGGTCGCTCTCCGGCTCCTCGCCCACCACGAGCCTCACGATCAGCTTGGTTCGTTCCATCCTATATTTGCTTCGAATTCCCTGTAATTGACCAGGAGAATGACGCCAACACGTACGTCCCGTGGGGCGGGTGGATCGCGGGATTCCGCTCGACGGCCACCGTGATCACTCCTTTCGTTCAAGTGGGTCCAGCGAACACTCAAAAAGCACCCGAGGGATTGCAGGAACAT
Source organism: Aphelenchoides fujianensis (assembly GCA_024699865.1). Classification (NCBI taxonomy): domain Eukaryota; kingdom Metazoa; phylum Nematoda; class Chromadorea; order Rhabditida; family Aphelenchoididae; genus Aphelenchoides; species Aphelenchoides fujianensis. Next base: position 304,518 of record JAMPIO010000125.1, read on the forward strand.
CGGGTGCGGGTGACCAAAGGCGACCTCCTCCTCTCCAAGCAGCAGTGGGCGGTTATCGCCGCCTTCTTCCGCTCGGCCCTTTAAACACAAAGCCGCGTGGGTTTCGTGTCGCTCATCGCAATTGTCTGATTCCGAATTGTCGTGTTAAATAAACTAGTTTAATCCGATAACAGCGGAAATCAACAACAATGAACGAAGGAGTAACAAGAAGTGTTCGAATCAACTACCGGCTAACTGATTGCTGCCAGCAGGGTCTTCGCTTCTTTGACGATCGGGTCCAATCGAGCACGTTCCGCCTCGTCGAACCGTTCGGCTTCGATCTTCTTGAGCAGCGGGCGGATTCGGTAGCCCATCACTTTCATCAGCTGCAAGAAAGGAGATGATTCGATCGACTGGAAGCGACGGGCACTCACGGAATCCACGTTCTTTCCGGTCAGCTGCGCGTATCGCTTGCGCACTTCGAAGTTCGCCATCAACCCGAGCAGCACGTTCGCGTAGTCGGGCTTCTCCTGAAACAAACAGATGAAGAGAAAGAATTGTGAGGGAAGAACCACCTTCGTCTGCTTCAGCTCGCGGTTCTCGGCCAGGTCCATCAGCTCGACGAAGCGCTCGAAGACGCGCGGATTTTGCTCGTCGGCCGCCGGCTTCTGCAGGTGGGCCATCAGCCGGAGAGCCTGAAGCAACCACGGATTAATGGAAGGAAGTAGTAGACAAACCATCGGCTCCAAAGTGACTCGCTCGTGCACCTCGTTCATGCACTCGACGAGCAGCCGGAGGTCCTCGTGCGGGAGGGGATCGTGGAGCGGCGGGGCGGGATAGGCGGTTTCGGCGGCGGCCGTCGTGTTCGCGAGGATGATCTTCAGGAGGGGCTGCACGTTCACGTCCTTCGGCTGGAAGCCGAGATATCGCTTGAGGGCCAGCAGACACTCCCGCTTGGACGACAGTTCGGCCGCCACTTCGAACAAATTCGACCACATCCGCTCGGACTCGCCGTTCACGAGCAGGGCTTGCTGGAAAGAAGAGATGGTGTGGAGGGAAGAGAGGGAGGAAACGAACCTTGAGCACCTGAACGGCACGCGCCTTCTGGTTCGTCTGCACGTAGGCGGCGGCCAGATTGTTCCACGCGCGATAGTTCTCGGGGTCCACCGAGGCGCAGTGGTGGAAGGCGCGGATGGCCTCGCGCAACTCGCCGATCTCCATCGCCGCCACTCCGCAGTTGTAGACCGCCTGCAAGCGAACAGAATGCAAAGGATTGAAGAAGTGAACCCACTTGAATGGAGAGCGGGTGCAGCTCGAAGACGCGCTTCAGGTGTTGGAAGGCCTTGGCGTAGTTCTTCGCCTCCAACGCCATCATCCCGAGCGCCTTGTGCGCCTTGAAGTAGCGATCGTCCGTCAGTTCGAGCACTCGGCCGAGCGTCTTCTCGTCCCGGCGGATCTCTCCGATTAGGCAGAGGAAGTAGGGATTCTGCGGGTGTTGCTCGTGCAACGACTCGAGGATGCCGAGCGCCTTCTCCTTCATGTTCAGCACGGCGTAACCCTCGACCACGTTCTCCCAATCGTGGATCGACTCGTAGACGGCGATGGCCTCCTGAACGAGCAACGAATTAAACTGAACGAATGGAATAGGGAACAAACACTCGTCAGGGCCAGCGACATGAGAACCTTCGCGTAAAACTTTTTCACCTCCCAAATCGGCTGCAGCGGGCACGCGATGAAGAGGTCCTGCAAACGCCGGCGGGCTTCCGCTTCGTCCACCGGCTTCGCGCCGCGGTTCTCGAGCAGATCGACGAGCGCCTCCATCTGCTGGCAGGCCCGCTCCACGCGCCGCGTGTTCAGCCGCTCGGCCTCCGAGCGGAGGATGAAGGCGGACAGCGTGGTCATGAAGCCGGTCGAGTGGGCGAGCACCTGAACACGAGAATTCCGACCATCCATCCGCAGAAGAACACCCACCTTGTTGACCATCGCCTCGATCGTCTCGAAGCGCAACTCCACGACGGGATCCTCGCGAATCCGCAGCCACGTGGCGGCCAAAACGCAGGCGGTCTGCTCGGCGTTCAGCCGGCCGCTCGGCTCGGAGTCGCCGCCGTCGTCCAACCGCAGTTTCTCGAGCACCGTGTCGTCCCGGTTGTCCACGTTCGAGGGTAGGTCGACCGGCTCGAGCGGGAAGAAGCCGCCGTCCATTGAGGAGGATTCGGTCTAAACGAACGATCAATTCCATTAAATCAAAAGAAAGAACCCACCTTGACGATCAACTGCGGCAAACTGCGCTGCTGGAAGCGCGTCCGCCGCCCCAACGCGCCGCCGAATTCGAGCTGGAGGCCGCTGAAGCGGGCGGCGAGCTGCAGGAAGAAGGCGGCCTGATGGAAGACGGTCGCCTCCATCCACAGCGAAAAGTTGAGGAGGAGCCACTCGAAGAATTCGGCGCGTCTCAACGCTCCTTCGACCTTCGTCCCGTCCGCCTCTTTTTCGATCGTCTCGGCTTCTTCTTCCTCGACGGCCGACTGGTAGCGGCGAATTCGAGAGCGCAAATCCGCCCGGTCGACTTCGAGCTCGGCGAAGTGCGGCTCGCAGAACCGCTCGGCGATCTCCCAGTTCTAAACGAGCAGGCAGAAGTGGAGAACAGAGTGGAGAAACTCACGAATTCGGCGATCTTCTGCTCCAGCCACGTGCTCGACGTCCGCATAACCGCGTTGTAGATCCGGGCGGCCTTCAGGGCGAGCAGGAAGTTGGCGGGAGTGCGGAGATCCGTCGCTTTCCCCTCCAGCAGTTCCTCCTTGATGCGCAGAAGGAAGTCCAATCGACTGCAAGCAAACGAGGAAGCAATGAACAAAGGGGATGGAAGAGAGACGAACCGCGTGCATTCGTGTGGCCGGACGAAATCGACGGTCAATCGTTCGAGCGTCTTCTCGTCCACTGCTTCTTTCGGGTCGTCTGAAAACTCGCGGAGATCCGCCGGCTGCTCGTCCGAATCGAAAGAACAAACTTCGAGGCGCGTGGGCAAAGTTCGCGACGCAAAAATCGTCCAACAACCGTCGGATTTCCTCGGTCGTCATCGTTGGGGAAGCGGGTTGATCGAAGGTGGAGGGAAATCACCGCTTTCCTCAACGAAGGCAAATCGGCGAGCGGGCGAAATGCCTGCCTATCGATTTTCTTTCGTCCGTCGATCAAGCTCTTCTTTGTTGCTTGTTTCTCATCTGTTTGATCCACCGACCGCTTGCTTGGTTTGA